>JARVGS010000979.1:39641808-39664729 GCA_031762315.1 Hypsolebias antenori | reverse complement strand
CACCCCCCCCACCCCCCGACATTTGCAGTGGCGATTCCGCATGTCTTAAAAAAAAAAAAAAACTGTAAGCTGTTTTCTGTTAATTTCACCATTTAGGTGGTAAATTCTGCTTCTTTCTGCTTAAATCAACAAAAATGTGGCTCATGGCTAGCATTTTCCTGCTCTTTGCTAATGTTTAGCTACTTTTGACTCTTGGCTAGCCCTTTGACTATTTTCTAGCATTTTGCTTTTTCTGGTCCTAAGCTATCATTTTTAACTTTATGCTAGTGTTTAGCTAGCTTTTATTGCTGTTTGCTAACATTTCTGCAAAAACATTCAACTATTTTCAGCTACATTTTCAACGGCTCGTATTAAACAAGAAATAGTGGTTGAAATTTTACAGCTATAGTTTCAGCGTCTTCAGCAGCTTTCAGCAAAATCATTCAGGAATAAGCATTTTACGTTGCATTTTCACAGGAAATGCTAATTTTTCTACTTCTTGTTTTATTAATGAGTATATTAAAGTCCCCATGAAATGAAATTTTACAGCATTTCTGCACACGACCAAAGTTTGACGGCAACAGGAGCAGAATGAAGTGAAGCAGATGAAACAGTGAAACAGCTTCTTCACGTGGTTTTGGTTTCTAGAACACAAAATAGTGGTTGACCTGAGCATCCCCATTTTAAAGAGCCTCTGGTTTTACTTAATTAAAACACCAGTTTAAAAAATAAAACAATAATTATTCTCAGCATGAATTTTGCTCGTGTGCAGCTCGTGCATGTGCACATTCGTGGTAACTCATCTGAAAGACAGATGATCTGTTACAACCTGTCTGTTCAGCTCAGTCTCTTTTAGTAAAAGTTCCTGTTTAAAACAGATTTCTGTGTTTGAAACAGAAACACAGCAGAGATTTTCTTCGGGCACCATGTGGACACATTCAGTCACTAGACTGATGACAGTAAATACATAGACATATATACGTAGACGCCTCGTTGAGCGGGCTGGCCTGCTGCAGCGGTGCGTCGGAGCATCCGCCATATTGAATGTGGCAGAACTGCCGATCAACTAATACAAGGAAATGGACTAAACTTTGTAAAGCACCATTCTGCAAAGGGTTTTTAATTAATCCCTGTCATTCACACACACTAATATATTTAGAAAACAGGCACCAAAGGTGACAATTGTAACTTTTAACATGATTAAAATATTTACTCCTTAAATATTTAGGTTAAAGGTAAGCACTAAACCATCACATATTCTTTTGAGTGTTTACAACAACTAACGTGTGTAACAGCACCATTACTGTGGTGATGAATTTAGGAATACTCATATTTAACATTTAATCTGTGTCTATAATAAACAGATCCTGAAATGTGTGATATGCAGTCTGTGTGTGCGAGTTATAAATCTTGAACAAGAACGGTCTTGTTCAACTTTTTCCGTGTTGCCACTGAATGAGGCATCTTCTATCTATTGCTTCACTTTTGCCACATTCAAAATGGCGGCGACGTGGACGTACGATTCAGCGCTCAATGAGGCGTCTACGTATAAATGTCTATGAGTAAATGTCTGAAACGGACCCACAGTTTGAGTAAAAGTTTTTCTTGTGAACATTTCATGGGAACTTTAACGTCCGTTTCCTTTGAGTTTGTGGCGCCGACGGAGCTGCATGAGAACTCTTTATTAACGATTTTAATGACGTCTCAAATATGGCGTTTTATGAAGCACTTCTCAAAGAGGATTCGCTTTACCATCAGGGTGCTGGCAGAAACATCCTGAAATTAAAGATGAATTTGGTTGAAGGTCTAAATAGATTTATGGACATGTGCAGTAATTTATCTCAGGTTTGTTATTTATCAAACCTGGAAAATGTGAATGAATGACTCTTTTTTTTTTTTTTTGACTTGACACACAGGAGACATGGATTTGTGTCATATGAGTGGAATGACGTGCTGCAGAGGGGAGAGGCGGAAAAAAGGAGGTCTGCTTTGCATCAAGTTGGGATAATGGATCAAAAGCAAATTATCAGTGGATAAATTTGCAGCTGAAGGGTCTGATTGCTGTGAGTGAAAGTTATTTCCATTTTACTTAAAATAAACAAATAAGTACAAGCAAGCCATCAAAACTGCTCCCAGATGTAAATGTGAACTATAGTGGGCCTTTTCTCTTCTCAATCAGAACCAAAATGAAAACACGTTGAGCCGCTAACTGGTGCTACGAACTAAAAATAAATAAATGAAATAAAGTCAGGTCATGAGGTGTTACAGGATGCCAGGAACACGACCTCACTGACGCTCGTCCCACCAGTGTCAAACAGAACCAACAGTGCTGTTTAATACCCATGTGTGGACCAGAACACATGCCTATTAAACGAAGAAGCAGGTGAACAAACACATGGCGAGATGTTTACTGACATCCTCTTTGACTTACCGAGCTCGCTGCATGGGCTCTTTGTGGCTGCAGTTTAACTACCTGCTGCATCCGATTAGTTTGGTGTGGTTTTTTTGTTTATTTTTTATAATAATGAAATTTGCAGTGTTGGAGACAGAAACACAAAACACCGTGTGGAGCGCTGAAATGTTTGGGTGTATATAATGATACAGAGAATACTGCGCACAGATAATCTTACCCTTTATGTCCAATTACTCCAACTCGGAGGGTGAATGTTTAAAACATTAAAAACCTGCTGTGGGTGGGGGCTTCATCACGTCATATATGACATTAAGAGATTAAAAACAACTGCTTCTTAACTCAAAGTGACACATTTGCCGGGTAAAGGCTCTAATTTGACAAAAACAAAACTCAAAATGAGTGTTGGACTTCATCTGACACACAACAACAGCTGGGTTTACACAGAACAGAGACAAGACACGAACACATAAAGATCTGAACACAAGCTCACTGAGAGACAAAAGAAACGCACGAAAACAACAACATGTGCAAGTCCACCGGTGTTCTTCAGGGAAGGATTGGGACAGATACGGAGATTTCACAGGATTCCTGCTGAGGTTGAGGGAGGGATGAAAACCTGAAGGCAAATGTGAGCTGATGTGTGCACGAAGCATGATGATAAAAAAAAAAGATGTTCAGGATAAAAAGGAATAAAAAGTGGTTTAACGTGAATAATTTAATGAATTGCAGACCAATTTGACATCTAGGGGTGGTAACATTTTAACACTTGGGGTTTGGGGCTTTTCAGTTTGTCAGGAGGTTATCCTTTTTTATATTTAACAAAGATAAATTGTTTTTATTCCTTGTGCTTTTTATTCGATTACTGATTGATTAGCAGTTTATTTTCTTATTTGCAAAGAAACTAATATAAAACTGAAATTATCAGCAGCATGTTTGGGCTCTGATGTAAGCCATAAAACAGTTTTAGCTATAAAAAGTTGACTAGTAAATATGGTTGAGAGCATAATTTTATAAATATCATAACTCTCAATATTGTTAGCAGAAATATTTGGACTACGTATGAGAGAAAAAACTAATCTGTATGCATGTAAAATGTTAGAAAGATTGCGAAGCAGCAGCATGAAATGACTGATGCAGTAGTTCTTTATATTTTTACATCTAATCTACTTTTATTGTTAAAAAAAATCCCATCAATAAAAACAGTTCTTTCTCTCATCTTTTAAGTGAATTGTCATCATAGGTTTGTCACAGAATATTCCCAGTGTTACAAAGAAGACAAAATGTTTAAAAGCTAAAACAGAAACAGCTAAAAAAATTAACTTTACGTCTCACAAAATACTTTTTGAAAAACATAAAAATAATTGTCTTTAGTCAAGCATGTAAATATCAAAACAAACTTTTAACTACTCTACCAAGATGGTCCTGGTCTACAGGGACGACCCTCAGATAAAGTCCTTGAAGAGATAAAATTAGAGTTGTTTAATAATTAAAAGTCTGAACCATGCTTGTTTCTTTACAGGCACCCACTATTAAAAATGACAGAAAAATTAAAATGTAGTTATGTATGTGTATGAGGAACAGAGTCCCCCTCTTTATTTCTTACAGCCAGCAGCTCTTCTATCAGCTGCACCTCCTGCTCTTTAAACTATATTGTTTGCTCTTTAGTGACACCTACAGGTCTGAAGGAGAACTGCTGCAGCGCTGGTGTAAACGGCAACAAACACCGAAAATGTGCTTAAACCTGTGAATCAACTAGAGAAAACTTTGTTTTATTCTTTATAAGAGAATTTTTTTTTTTTTACTGTTTTCTGCTAAACAAGTATTAAATATATCTGCTGCAGGTAGCTTGACTTATTTTGGACTAAGTCTTAGGTTTTGTGTTTTAACATCATTTGTATCAGATTTGGGCAGTTTTTGGCAATTTTGATACAAGGTTTTTTGTGATCAACCATTTTTTAATTTTACAGTAAATAATCAGCCTCAATCACTGAACTATAACTATCCCTTCGCTTTGTTGTATTACAGTGTCATTAAGCTCGATGTGTTGAACCAAACTTACATCAAGAAGAAGAAGATGAAGCTATGTCATCATCACTGTATGCTTCCATACAATGACAAAATTAATTCTCTGAATTTAACCCATCACACCTGAGATGCACCCAGGTGGAGCAGCGGGCAGTTATGTAAGTGCCTGTGGTGGAATTAGGGATTAGGTGTCTTGCTCAAGGACACCACGACATGTGAGCATGGCAAGGAGTTGAACCTGCGTCCGTTTAGTTAAAGGCATAACATGATTTATGTGTTCAGACGGTGTTTGCAGCTCATAGTTTTCATATTTGACATGTTTCAGAATCAGAATAAACTTTATTGTCATTGCACCGAGGTACAGCGAGAACGTGTACAAAGTACATACAGTCGTCCAAAAGATGGGCGGAGTGTACGAAGCTGCTACTATATGAGCGCGGCCCTCTTATTCTTATTCAGAATAATATATAATAATCATAATGATTATAAATGTTTTTCATGTCAATCTAAAATAAAAAAATAAGTTGCACTCCTCAGACCCATCAGTAACCTCTGAACAAATATTCTGTGACAGGCCTCTCTGTTTCCTGCTAAAATGACTGGGGGGGTGAAGTGTGGTTGGCCTGCGGAGGATTTCACGGGTGCTGTAACGGACGGGACGCACACAGAGAACAGAAGAGGAGAGAAGAGGCTGCAGTGATGGAAGATGAGTGAGAGTTCGCTGGTTGGGTTATTACCTGGACACTCGGGGTGGGACAGATGCAAGTCGGGGCTGCACTAGGATGGACTGACGCCTCCCCTACGAGAAATCACCGTATCTCATCAACATAGGAGGAGAGGAGAGGAGAACTCACAGAGGAGGCAAAATAAGGAGGAAAAACTCGTGCGCAAGAAGGGAAGGAGTCAGGAGGAACCAAAAACGACCACTCGAACATCACAGACACGACGAACAGAAACACGAACATGAACACACAGATATAATCCTTCCTGAGCCACACACACACGACAAACGTTGTCAGATAGCCAACAGCCCAAAAGCCTTACAGCAACATGCCATGCAGATTCTGAGAGGCAGATCGTCATGCAGTGAAAACAACAAACAGGTGATAACTGGAGCAGCTGTACACATCTGGATGTAAAAACAGCTGGTTAGTTCCCGTCACAGCTCTGCAACATTTCCCGCTTCAGAAAAAGTAACCAAAAAAACAAACAAACGTGAAGAACGTGCTTTCATCAGACGTGCGGTTCTCAAGTCTATTACAGAAAGAGTGATTATTTCAACTCATCTGCAGATTCATCAGCGTTTCAGATCAAATGTAGTTTCAGTAAATACGACCGCTTCACAGAAACTCAACACAACGTTGTTGCAGACAGAGCGTAAAGAATTGAATTCACAATGAATGAATGGATGATTTGAGAATTTTGTTTCTCAACAGATCCTCTGCTCTGATGCGGCTGGTGACACAATGATGAGTCCAAACACGAGATGTGGAAAACATTAATGGATCAGAAGGATGAAAGGATCATGGAGCTTTAAGTTCCTGAGCAACAGGAGAACAAAGATCTGGTTTAATTGTGGAAAATGGTGCAATCAGAAAAAACAGCCTGAAAGAAAATCTGTCTCACAGACGACTGGTCCAAACACCAACAGCTCTTACGCCTGGTTGTCCTCTACACGGAGGACAGCAAGAAATGTTTATACTTTAATGTCTGGAAATATGATGGACCAGTTTTGTCATCTTTTTATTCACCCATCCATCCATCCATCCATCCATCCATTTGTCCATCCATCCAACATTCCATCCATCCATCTATCCATCCATCCATCCGTCTATCCATCCATCTGTCCATCCATCTGTCCTTCCATCCAGCCATCCATCCATCATCCATCCATTCAGTTGGTCAGTCTATTCATCCATCCGTCTGTCTGTCCATCCTATTGGTCAGTCCATTAATTCATCTATTTGTCTACGTCCATCTATCCATCCATCTATTCAATTGGTCAGTCTATTCATCTATTTGTCTGTCCATCTGTCCGTCGATCCATCCATCCATCCATCCATCCATCCATCCATCCATCTTATTGGTCAGTCCATTTAGTCATCTATTTGTCTGTCTGTCCATCTGTCCAATTGGTCAGTCTGTTCATCTATTTGTCTGTCCTTCTGTCCATTCAACCATCCATCTGTCTATCCATCCATCCATCCATCCATCCATCCATCCATCCATCCATCCATCCATCCATCCATCCATTCACCCACCCGTCATCTTCCACTTGTTCATGAGTCATGTCACATGGGCAGCAGCCAGGAAGTCTGGACATCTCTTTCCACGGCCACCTTTTCCTGTACTCCCAGAAGAATTCCAAGGCAAGCAGGTCAGCTGAGAGACGTAAACTCTCCAGCATGTCCCGGGTCTCTTCTCACTTGGACGTGCCTGGAACACCTCAACTGGTTCCTCAATGTGGAGGAGCAGTGGCTCTCTGAGTCTCTTTAAATAACTGAATCTCTGAATAACTGAACATCTCAGCCCATCTGTAAGAAAGAACCTCGCTACTCTGCAGAAAAAAATGTTTTGACTGCTTGTGTCAGTGATCTTGTTCTTTCAGTCAGAGTTCATGACCATACATGAGGGTAAGAACGTAGCCTGACTGGTAAACAGAGAACTTCACCTTGCAGCTCATCTCCCTCTTCCCTCCAACAGACCGGCACAGGGTACTGCTGCTACATCTGTCTCTTGATCTCATGCTCACTCATTAATAAAACTCAAAGGTACTTAAACTCTTCAACTTGAGGGACCACCTCACTCCCAACTTGGAGAGGGAGGACCATCAGCTTTGGAGGTGAAGATCCTCATCCCAGCTGCTTTACAATTGGCTGTGAACCACTCTGAGCTGGAGATCATGGCACAATGGCACAAACAAGGCTGCATCATCTGCATATTGCAGAGACGTAATCCTAAGGCTACCAAACCAAACTCCCTTCACCGTCACTTGGTTGCACCGAGAAATTCTGTCTATAAAAATCATGAACAGAATCATTAATAACACTGACAGGGAATTTTTGGTCCAAGGTTATGGATGTTTTTATGACTATGATTGAGAGCATTCGTCCCCTCTGCCCTGAGAACAAGAAGCCCAAAACAAACTGAACTATCTCCAAAGACACTATTTTATCTCTGCCCATGAACCATATGTTTGGGTAAACAATGGGTGCTGTGTAAGAAGGCTGCAGCTGGCTTTGAGGACACCTCCTGAACTCTGTGAATTTGGCTGAGCAGAGAGAAAGCGAGCAGATAACATGGCTCGTGGCTTTTTCTCTGACTGGTTCTCATACATTTACATCTATGTATGTGATCTATGTATACTGTATTTATGTAACCTCTCCTGAAATTTGACTTTTCAAGTACAAATACCTGTTAAAAATCTCCTGCCATTGAATGTGGTTCTATTGGGTAAACGATGTTAGTGAGAAAGTTTATCCAAAATAAAATGCATCTGTGGTGGAGTCCACCTCTCAACCTGAAGTTGTCCAACTTACAGACAGCAATGTGAACCAAACTCTTGCACCATGGCCAATGGCAACGGACCCCTAATCCCATGCTCATTAAGAAAACCCTACTTCTGGGAACACAGTCAAATGCTTCCTCAGAGTCCATTAAAAAACAAGTAGACTGGATGGATAAATCCCCACGCCCTATGAAGACCCTAGCAAAGATAAAGAGCTGGTTCAGAGGTCCACAGCAGGCATGAAATCTGCACTGTTCCTCCTGAATTTAAGGTTCAGCCATCAACAAGACTCTCTCGTCTCCAGCACCCATAAATAGACCTTACTGGAGAGGCTGAGGAGTGTGATGCCTCTTTAACTGGATCACACCCTCTGGTTCCACCTTCTTGAAGAGGTGAACCACCACCACCCTAGTCTGTCAATCCAGAGGGACTTCCTCTGATGTCCATATGATGTTGCAAAGGCATGTCAACCAAGATAATCCAGCAACATTCAGAGTCTTGAGGAGCTCAGGGCAGATCTTGTCCATCAATAGAGCCCTGATACCATGGAGCTCTTAACCTTGACATCCTCAAGCTCGTTTATGGACTGACCAACCCTGAAGTCCCCTGACTCAGCTTACTCCTGTAGAAGATGTTCTGGTGGGATTGAGAAGGTGACTTTTAATATTCTCTACCTTATCTCAGCTATATTTTCATGCCTCAGAGCGAGTGACAAAAGCCTCAGTCAGATTATTTGTAAAAGCACAAAATTCATGATTCAGCTCTGACCACGGCACCACATTTATGTAAAACAAAATAAATGAACAGGGTGACATGATGGTATAGTTGGTTGCCTCTCAGCGAGAAGGTTGCCAGATTGAATCCCGGCCGAGGACCTTTCTGAGTGGAGTTTGCATGTTCTCTCCGTGCATACATGGGTTTTCTCCGGGTGCTCCAGTTTCCTCCCACAGACCAAAAACATGCATGTTAGTCTGATTGGTAACTCTAAATCGTCCCTAGGTGTGAGTGAGAGAGTGAATAGTCGTTTGTCTCTATGTGTCCCTGTGATGGACTGGAAACCTGTCCAGGGTGTCCCCCGCCTCTCACACAGTGACTGCTGGACATGGGCGCTAGTGACCCTGAGACCAGAAAAGGAAGAAGTAGGTAAAGATAATGGATGGATGAAAATTAAACATTTCTGTTCAGCTCAGTTCAAATCACACTGTGTTCCTTGGATGAATTAATGTCACTCACTGCTTTTAATCCCATACAGAAATCTAACATGATCAATTAGTACTCAAATATGTTCTGGAGAACATTTTCATTTTCTAACACCAATTTTTTGCTCAATATCAGTAAACTGATGTTTTTGCGTTTGTCACATTTGATTAGCTGTAGCAGCCATCTTGAATTAGATTGACTCCAAAAGTTAATGAGTTTTACAGACATCTTATTTCTGTCAGGAACGTTTATTAAATTAGCCATTCTGTCATATGAGTTTTGTTATGAACACACGGAAATTTAGATTTTTGCTCTTCAAAAATAAACAATGTAGATGTAAAACATCCTTAGCTACAATAACAACACACAAAAAACTTTCTTTATTGTAAAGATTTATTGGTAACCCATCTCAAGCAGCAGTCATCATTAACAGCAATATCAGCAACATCTGACCACTTTCATCCTCTGACCAAAATAGAAAACGTTATTAAAAACATAACTAGGACGAAATATCAGAGCACAAATACATGTTGTTGACCCATGTCAGACTGTTAACCAAACCATAAATTAAAAATTGTAACAAGATAATCACATAAAGTCATTTATTTGAAAGAAATTCACTCATTAAAGTCAAATCAGCTCAAATCTCTTCTGTTTTTTTGTTCTCAGGCCGGGATGTTTGCAGATAGAAACGGTGAAAAGAAAAAATCAAAAGCGAACTTCAGGGCTCTCATTGTGGTGAGCCTCCAGTTTCTCTCTATCTTCACCTGCCGAGCTCCGCTCAACGTGGACGAAGCGCAGTCCAGGCAGTGCACAGCTTTGAGCTCAAACGAGGGGGCTCTTGCTCCTAAACGGCCCTCCAGCTTAGTGCTAAACTCCACAACGTTCCCGGGTCTCAGATTTAGCAGAACCTGTCTAAATTCATGGCTGGCCATCAGGATTATGTCTCTGGCTGCGTCCTCTGCTTGTGTACTTCCATCCTGCACAATCCCCACCATCACCTCAAACCTGTAGCTGTCGAAACGCTTGACATGGCAGGAGTGTCTGGCCAGAGCCTTGACCTGGCACAGCTCTTCCTCCTCTTGCATTTGAAGCAGTGTGGGCAGGGAAACGGACGACCTGTTCAGTTCTGCAGCTGTTAGGTTTGCGAACGAGACGTTCTTTGGCTCACATTTGGGATACGTTTCACCGTACAAGCAGCGCAGCCAATCTCCCATGAACACCGGCAAAATGTTGATGACTGACTGCGCTCCGTTCTCCGTCTCAGCTATACGGACGTGCTTGAACCGGCCAACCCATGTGACCCTGTGTCCGTGCAGGTGGCTGCAGAAGATCTGCGTCTGGGCCATGCCTTTGGTTTCCCAAGCAGAAGGCCCACAAGCCTGGCTATACTGGTTCCAGGTCAAGGTGGAGTTGTACACCTTCTGCCCCTCGGCGTGGTACACGTAAACAGAGAATAGCAGGAGCACCATGGAAATGCAGAGCAGGATGAATTTGACGGGGCCCCAGTGCATGAAAGAGCGTAAAACATCCAGAATAGACATGCTGTACCGTGTCCAGAGCCGCAGAGTGACAGGGATGGCACAGATGACCAGGGTGACGATCATCTTCGTCAGCTCCAGGTCAAGGAACCACTTAAAGAGCTGGATGAAGAGCATGGTGGCAAGGCCAAATGCCAGAACTGGCAGCGCAAACAGGAAGAGAAAGTATGCCACGCAGGTGCGTATTAATCCCACAGCAGAGGAATTTTGAAGGAGGATGACTGAGAATTCACACCACATGAAACAGACAAGGTATGGAATCAGGAAGCAGTAAGTTCCCCGGAAACCACGGGTCCTTGCCATGCTGAGGGAGGAGAAGGAAAGACCACGTTAAAGGTCTGCACTGTAACATAAACTAAAGGTTGAATGGATTCTAAATGAATTCTGAAACAACTAAATAAAAAATGATCTATACATCTGCTCACCTGAAGAACAGGTAGAAGAGGTAAACATACAGGAGACAGGGGAGGCTGAGCTTCAGGACCACAGCATCTCCAAGCGGCAGCGTGGTGAAAGTGCGTCCAAGGAGACGAAGCATTGTCATGTCCTCTGGCAGTAACTGGGTCAGGTACAACAGACTGGAGGCTACCTGAGCAGAAACAAGTGCAAAGATATGCTCAGTTAGCTTTGGCAGCTATTTTCAATCAGCATGAGTCCAAAGGTTAATCAGCTGATTAAGCTGAAACACACACACAGACAATGATTGCCAGTCTTTATCAGGACCAGAGAATAAGAATAAAAGACAAAACTACAAGAGGAAACCAGTGACAGTGATCCACCTCTATGAACATGGCTCTGCGTGCGTACGCTGCAGCAGCCGGACTGAGGCTGTAGTAGCTGACAGCTGTAAAGAAGATGGCCACCGTGGAAAGCTCAGAACATGGAATCCATTTCTTGTCAGCTACCGGGAAGGAGAAGATGACGAAAAAGACAGATATGATAAAATAAATGTATTGTTCGAGGTTGTTCCAGCCAATGTTGGTCTCTGCTTGCTCCACATCAAGGCCCGGTTCGAAACGTGTCAGTAGAGACGTCAAGGCCCGGAAGTTCTCCCAGGTCTGGAAAAAGTAAAAACAGAAAGAAGATGGTTCTTCGGTTGGAGAATACCAGAAACAAGTCTGACTACTTGAAGTGAAATTTGTTGCAGCATGTTTAGGTATTTTGACTATAATTATAACATCTGGATACAATTTGTTTTTACAAAAATACAGACTGAATGCTAAGTGCTTAAAAGTAACAAAAAGCTATCTACGAGATAAAGGTTACAGCTGCTAAAAGTAGCAAAATGCTAGCGAAATGTTAAATTGGAAAAACAAACAAAAATCATCAAAACTTAAATGATTAATAGGAAAAGGGTAGCTAAAAACAGCAAAAATGTGAAATAGGAAATGCTATCTAAAAAGTAGCACGTGGCTAGTTAAAAGCTAAATTAACTAGAGGGATATCTAAATCTCTGTGACTTGAAAAGGAAGAAGTGGGTAAAGATCATGGATGGATGGATATCTAAAGTTAAAATAGCAAAAGGCTAGCTAAAATTAATAAAACATTAGCTAAGCACTAAGTAGCAAAATGCTAACTAAAAGTCTAAAAAAACTAGTCAGAAGCTAAAAGTAGCAAGCGGCTAGTTAAAAGCTAAATAAGCTAGAGGGATATCTAAATCTCCGTGACCCGAAAAGGAAGAAGCGGGTAAAGATATGGATGGATATCTAAAGCTAAAATAGCAAAAGGCTAGCTAAAATTAACAAAACATTAGCTAAAAGCTAAAGTAACACAATTCTAACCAAAAGTTTCAAAGGACTAGATAGAAACTAAAAGGAGTAAAGGGCTGGCTAAAAGATATAAGCAGCAGAGCTATAGCTGAAAAGTAAAATTAGTATAAGAAGTCAAAATATGTTTCAAGTAAGCTGATGCTAATTTCAAAAAGAACAATGACTCTGAAGGACTCAAATTTATTATTTTTTTTAAATGTGGAAAACATTTAAAAATATAGATAAATGTTTTGAAAGGAAAAAAATAAAAGTTATAGCTAAGAGACATGTTTTGATATCTGAATGGTTAAACTGAACAATGTATGTAGAAGTCTTTAGATAGCAAAGACACAGATAAAAACAGAAAACTAGTGTGAATGAACAACAGCAGAAAATAAAAAGCATGAACCTTGCTGCTCTGGAAAATTCTCAGAGTGCAGATGATCATGGAGATGAAGGAGAGGTAGAAGACGAGCAGAGGGATGACAAACGCGAACAGGTCGACGGTTAGGTTACTGATGATGAAGAAGAAGATGAGAGCGTTGACGTGATGCGTGGGGATGATCGTGCTCAGCCACATGACGCCAGCCCGTGATGCCCAGTCCACAAGGTGCTCCTTCATCTCGATGACTGCATGCAGGGGGTACTGCAGCATCTGAGGAACATGGGCAGATAGGAACAATAAAAGTCTGATGAACTGTGTAGACAAATGAGAGACGCCACACAAGAGCTGAAGGATCTAAATACCATCAAGCGTGACTTCATGGCACCAGTCTGCTGGGTGTCCAGCATCATCCCACTGCAACCAAAACTCCAAGAATGTTTCAGCATCTTCTTGTTTGCTTTTGACACTCCCTCCATCTTGTGCTTTGAAACAAAGACTCATATCTACACAAAACTCTTCTGATAATGACAAATGATTAGCATCTTAGCTAACTGGGTGTTATACCTCCTTGGTGCTGTCAGGCAGAGCAGGGCTCTCAGGGTTGGGCGTGACCTGGCTGTCCTTCAAAGGAACAGGTGCGACGATGCCTTGTGCGTACTTTTTCGTTATCTCAACAAAGTCGTCCAGGTCCACCAGCTGATTGGCTACGTGGGCAGAAAATGGATTCGTAAAAGAAAACAAAATGTCCTTTTGATCATTTTGTCAGTTGTTGTTTTATACCCACCGTCCTTGTTGACCATGCTCTCCAACACTTTCTGGACTTGTCCTGAAGTTGGAACAGGAATCCTGCTTGTAGCGCCCACTAATGGTGAGAAATGACATCAACAAAAGCAACCTGCTGTTTACGTGGCAAGCAGTTTATGTATTTATTCAACATCATCAATATCAAATGAAAGTTTTGCCCACTAGTTCGCACCTACAGCGCAATAATTGCACATGTGGTCACATTAGGTCAATATCTTGTGCTCTAATTCCACAAACACTCTTACTAGTAACCTTTTTTGAACTAGTGACACTTTTTCCCAATTAGTTGAAGCAAAAGACGTAACAGTCAACTATTTTCCCTCATTTGTAGCCCACATTATCCAATTAGTTGGCTTTTTAATATACTAGTGGACCACAAGACCAAACTAGACAACTGTATTGTGCCTAAACTTTCTTAACTGTATTGTGCAATAAAAAAAAAAATAGCGTAGTCATTTTTGAAGCGATGAACTAAGTTAGTACTCATCAGTCTTAGAGCACAATGTTTGGAGGACAAGGCAAAAGTCTTCATCTAGGTAAGGCTAATGGCTAGCCAAATGAGGGCCTGTTTTTTGTCCTCCATCATACAGTGAAGAGGGGAATTGGATATACCAGTTTGTTTGTCCACCTTGTGAGCATGATAACGTAAAAAATAAGTGAGAAGCTGGCTGCATCTAGGCATAAGAATAGTTCCTATCAAAACTTGGGTTGCCACATCAAAATCCAAGATGGCCCACCGCATATGTAAACCAGCCACCCCAGTAATTTGAGGAAACTATGCTTTCTAGTTTTTAATTTAGCTTAAAAGCATAGTTTCCGCAAATCATTGGGGTGGCCCAAGATTAATCTATGGTGGCCAAAGTCACATTTGGCCACCCCCTGATTCCACCAGTTGCCAGGATGTGTCGCTCAGCACGGCCTTGCACAAAAAAACAAACAAACAAACAAAAGAAAAAAAAAACTTTTTTCTTTTAATGCATGTTGTAACTCCCACCCACTTGAATATCTTGCCCTAAAATCATGAAAGTTTACTTGGGCTCTCTGTTCAATTCAAGTACAGAAAACTACAAACATTCACTGTTCAAATCCCTCAGCATCATGGGAATCGATACATAGATTGTTAAAATTGTTTTTCAGGGATGTAAAATCATGAATAAAAACATCAAATCAGTGTGAACAGAAAAACACCGTAAAGGTGTCAGTTTTCTGGGAGCTGCAAAACTATTTGGAATGAATGACTGGACACGCTGATCAGGAGAACTGAGGCCGTCAGCATCAGTGCAGTCAAACTCAAGTAGGCATAAAGGTTTGACATCAAATATAATATATAAATGCACAAACTGCTTGCCATAATCTCTAAGACAGCTGCAAACATGGATCTGATGCAGCATCTGCCTCCTACCCTGCACTGTGTTGACCTGGCCAACATTTTGCAGCATCTCGGACACGGCCACCTTCCTCTTCCTGTCGGGGTTCAGCCTCCAGTACATCATCATGGCTGCTTTCCGCACTGCCAGCTCAAATCTGCTCTCTGTTGACAACATGCGCACGTCGGCCTCATTCTCTGAAGTGATTCCTAGGAGGAAGCAGCAGGCAGACAGTTACTGAACCGTAAAAGCAAAGACGCATGCAATGAGTTAATTAAATTTGACCTTTTTTCTGGATCCAGCAGCGCTGAAGGAGTCTCGCTGCAGTCTTTCGTCCCTGTTTAGACGCTTTAATTAGCCAGTTAACAGCATGGTGGTTGTTGACATCTGCATCCTTCTCTTCAGCAAGAATCAAGTAGTGCTGACCCAGCTGAAAGGTGAAAGGGTGGATTAATGTGTGTCCTTTAACTGGAGAGAGTTTACCAGCTTCTTATCTAAAACAGCTTAAACAAATACAAAATGCAAGGATGTGTTTAAATCACATCTAGATTGCACGTCTTTGCATATTTAGAGATAAATATGTTCCAAAACCAAGCAGTGAATTCACAACACGTCAGTAAGAGGGCCCCAAAAAAATGTAGGTAGATGTAGAAACAAGTAGTTCTAACATCAGAGATGTTTCTTAAGCGAAAGTTAAGAATTGGGATTTTATCTTTTTATAAAACAAACCTAGACAGAAAGGTACGTGGGTCTGCTTGGACTTTAAGCTACACTTATCAACCTGGTTCTGGATGATGTTCAGATCCTGAAAATAAATATGGATAAATAAAAGATTACAGCTGAAAAAAAAACAGAGCTCTGTTTCACTGATTTGTGCTGAAAGAGAGGAGACGATGAGAACGGAGAACAAGGACTTTGAATTTATACGTATCATGCTCAGGTAAACTGGACCTGCCGATGTTTAATCTGCAACAAATGAATGTTATAGTAAAGTTCATAATTCACATCAGCAAAAGTGTCAATGATGCAGTTAAATGAAGACAATAAAACCCTGTAACTGGAAAGACGGGATAGGAAACAACAACTTTCATCTTTCTAAACTCTTATACAACTTTTGTTTTCTCTGTGTGCATTTAGCTAATGTTCCTTTATCTAGTACAGTAATGTGTTCAAGACCACCTAACCTGAGACCAAGACAAGACCAAGATTTTTAGGGTCCGAGACTAAGTTCAGAACAAGACCAAGGGAGGGTGAGATCCAGTTGAGACCAAGACAAATAAAATTAATAAAATATAACATTTTATTATGAAATATTTTTTATAAAAGTTACATACTGCAACTTTGTTTGGTTTTGAATGAATATATCAGCTTTTATAAATTTTCAAAGCTACATAACAAAGAAATCAGATATTCAGTGACCTAACTTCATGTGATCCAACAATAAAATTACACAACTGTTAAACGAGAAGCAGTTTCATCACATGCCAAGTCTTAAAATCTGCAGTGGCCAAACACTGTTCATAATTCTGAACTCAAGACCAAGGATAACCATATAGTTGCACAGTGGTTTCAATAAAATAGTAGATATATACCTAAAATTTGCATAAATGGATATTTGTTACAAGTATATTATTTATGATTTAAATAGCCAAATTTTAATAACTGATGATATGGCAGACATGTTCTCTCGTGCCCAGACAATCACTTCTCACTTTCTTGAGAGTGAGATGCGTGCGAGTGAAAGAGGCTGGGTGCGACAGATGTAACAAAAAAATGTATTTAGCAATTAGTCACGTTTTTGCTTGGATTTGAACCAGTATGTTTTACATCCAACAAAAACAAAGATCCAAATAAACTGGACAATATTCTGGCAATTTAGTGATATTTTTACAGTTGTGGTCTTGACTGGTCTTGAAATAAAATCCCAAGTCCTCAATGTCCGAAACAAGACAGAGACCATCAAAAAGTGGTCTTGACACCAGTCTCAAGACCAAGACCGGTCTCAAGAACTACAACACTACCTTTATCTTAGTGGGGGGAGAGGACAGTCCCCAGAAACCATCTTATCACCAGAAAACTGGATGATCCACTGTAGGAGTGTACTGCTTAGAGGGGAAAACAGTTTGTTTGGGACTCCTTAGATTGATAAAGTCCTTCGGATGGAGGGCGAAACGTCTTTCAGCCAAAAATAAATAAATACATAAATTAATAAAAATAAAAATTATAAAAAAAGAAGGGGGGAAAATAAGTGAAGAAGCTGTCCAGATGACCTGACTGAACATTGTTGGATTTTTTTTACCTGGATTATTGAGCATGAACTTTGATTGAGCTCTTTCTTTTAGCTAGCTTTTTTCTGCATTTTTACTAGCATTTAGCTACTTCTTGCTCTCAGCTAGCATTTTGGTACATCTGGATCTAGCATGCATGCATGCATCCTGCATTCTGCAAGTATTTTTCTGGCTAATTGTTAGTATTTTCCTGCTTTTTGTTAGTTAACATTTTTCTGCATTCTGCATGTTTTTTTTTCCTTATGGCTTCTAGCATTTGACTGCATATTGCTAGAGTTTAGCTACATACAGCAGCTAGCACTTTTTCATCATTTAGATTGCTTTTATCTCACTTCTAGTGTTTTCCTGCATTTATTTTAACCTTCGCTACTTCTAGCTGTAGCTTAAGTTGGCTTTTTTCCCTGCATTTTCTTAGCCTGTAGCTACTTCTGGCTCTCAGCTAGTATTTTCCTGGTGGTGCAGTGGTTGTGCCACAGAAACCCTACAGCTGCTGGTTCAAGCCCAGGTTGCATCAGGATGGGCGTCCAACGTAAAACAATTGCTTCTACTTCCTGCTTCCCAGGAAAAAGCCGAAACATTTTCTTTTGGCGCATAGTTTAAAGAAACTCCATCTGTAATTTTACACAGTCTCCGAAAATAAATCAACTGGATAAACTGGAAAATATTTTCTTTGGTCTCCCAAGTTAAACAAATAGGTTGAAGTGCTTTAAAAAGTAAACAAAAAAAAACAAACAAAAAAAAAAAAATCACAGCTGCACCTTCATTTAAAAAAGTATCCAGTAATGTTAAACCATCTCTAAAACATACAAAAATGTTCTTAGTTTTATATTTGTGTTATAGTTCTAATATTCTTTGCAGTATAAAAAATGTCTTTATCTTTACTTTTTTTGCATCATCTTAATGGTACAGGCGAAAAATAATCTGCATTTTGAATTTGCAATTGGACAGAAAATTGAAAATGAAAGTAAATAAAACACACATGGTTTAATTTGGGTCATTAGTCCTTAAGCTAATATTTACTATTCATGCATTGAATGAATGAATGAATGAATGAATGAATGAATGAATGAATGAATGAATGAATGAATGAATGAATGAATGAATGAGCGAGCTCCAGGTTTCAGCCTCCAACACAGAACTGGGTGGAACTGATGGTTTTCTCCTCAATAACCCATCCTGACTGTGCTTCTGAGAACTGTAAAATCCAGATCTCAGTGAAGCTCCTCCATCATTCCCATGCAGACAAAAAAACTACAAAGTCCATAATTCTTTGGGGCAGGCTGTCGGGGTTCCTGTCTTGCTAACTAACAGGGGCAGCTGAGGCCTCGGGGGCAGATCAAGTGACTGTTTTCAAATCTTTCCCATCTTCACATAACTTTGTCCTCACACAGTGATTAACAAATGTCTCCTCTTTCTGTGAACACATTCTATCAAACTAGCATTTACCAAAAAAAAAAAAAAAAAATCACAATTCATTCTTTTACTGCCACAAAAACATGCAGATAAACCACATGAAACAGGCCTGTTCCACAGCAAACACGCTTGTGATTGACTGTAAACATGGTGCATGTGGGCTGTGGCTTGTGTTGTGACACACGAGACGTCATGTGAAGACCAAACCAGTCTTCTCTGCATACGTTTCCCTTACACGCAAACTCACTGGTCTTAAATGTAAAGTCCCAGGAGAGGAGTTAATTAAACCAGTGAGAATAGTGAAGCATCTTTGGGACAGATTGAGCACACCGCTTGTTTTCTTACTGGTTTCTTAATGTGCCAGTAGGCCGTGTATTACACTGGCATCCTGTGGGGTCATCTTTCGAGCTGCAGAAAATAGAAACGCACCAAGACTGAGTCAGCCTGCAGCCATGTCAGTAAGCAGCTTGTGTGTGTGTGTGTTCCCACTCACCCGGGTCTGAGCCCTGGCATCCCCCGTACTGGCCTTCTCCTCCAGCTGCTCCACACTCAGCTCCTCCTCTGGTTCTTCATCTGACAAGAGATGAAAACAAGTAAACGTCTCGATCGATCCTTCCAGTCAAACCTGCGTGATAATTCCTTCACATTCTGAAGTCACAACCCAAAGTGACCAAACCCCTCCAGAGCAGACACATTTCCTGCAACTTGGGCCCAACAAGAAGTTGGAGGTGGAGGTGATCAACATGTCCGCCTCCTTGTGGAGGCCTCCTGTGACAAAACTCCAGAGCTGAAGTCATGGCCTGCTACTGAGTCCAACTGACTCTCATCAGTCACATCAACCTTTATGTTTTGTTGTTTCTCTAGTGTGCATGTGTAACACTTTCATCCACTAATGGCTTTAATCCTCTGAAATACATTATCAGCTAAACTTTATCACACATGAACATCTTGGTGACTCCACACCTAGAACCCTCGGCATTGAAAACCCACAACCCCGACTGCTCCGAGCCCCTGAGCAGGTTTGTTTAAACACAAAATTAACACGTCGTCAAAAGACAAGCACGCCATCTCCATCTTCCACCGCTTATCCTGCAACAGGTGCAGGACAGAAACCCTCTCACCAGCAACACTTTCCAGCTCGTCCTCTGGGACCCTGAGACCAGAGAAGATACACAATCCCTCCAGTAAGTTCTGGGTCTTCCTTAGGGCCTCTCACCAGCAAAACATATTAAATAAACCTCATTTAAAACCTGCAGTTCTGTTCATTATTGTTTTACTGTGCAGTGAAAACTGCAAAAAGGTTAAAAAGATTAATGTAAGTCAATCTGTGAATGTCTGATGTCCAAGCGGAACTAAAGTTCTGGCATTTGTTGAAGGAACGTGCATGGTCCATCACCTTGCATCAGGCTGAGGTCGTCTTCTGTTGAGGAATGATAAGGTTATATCTGTTTGGTTAGACTCAAAATAACGTTATGTGTGTGTCGTGACTGACTCAGCTACTAACAAACCAGAATTTAGCTCAGTATCTTCAAGAATTACTGATTTAAAGCCATTTTGTGCTCATGTCGTTAGCTGTGGTGGCCATCTTAAACAGGGTTAACTCCAGTTGCAGATGTGCAGCCAGTCGTTTCTGCAAGTTTTACTCAAATTCATCCAGCGGTTCATGAGATATTTACCAACAATATGAAAACACTCCTGCAGACAGAGACAAAAGCTCAACCCACCTTTAGCCTTTCTGCAGCGAGCAATAAATACATCACATTTAGCTGCTTCTTCAAGAACTGGGGACCATCAAATGAATAAATCGTCTCAGCAGCTAATGAGACACATTCAGTGAGACACCCGGTGAAAGGTGTGGTTTGATGTGGAAGTAGCTGAGCATCATTAGCTGAAGTCTCCTCCACAGTCCATCACTCTGACCAGGACTGGGTCAGTGAGTAAAGCTCGCAGCGTCTCCATTATATAAACAAAGATGTTCTCACCATCCTCTTCATCGTGGGCGTCCTCCTCCTCTGCCTTCCTGAGTCTCTCCTGCACGATCACCCGCCTGGCCACAGAAGCAAAGGAGCGCTTCGTGGGAGCAGCTGCAGAGGGAGAGGGGACAGAACCGGGCTGAGGGTCGGAGGCTGAGGCTGCAGGTGGAGAGGTGGGGGATGTGGAGCGAAGTGGTGGAGAGAGATCTGACGGTGGTCCAGGGTTTGATGAAACTGGTTTGTCCTTCTGAGATGGTGCAGCTGACAAGTCACAGGGGACAGGTGGAGAAGAGGGGTCCTGCAGGATGGAGCCTGATCCTGATGAGCTGACACTGACGGGTGTGGAGGGCAACTTTTTCTCCATCTTTCCTAATTGATCGGAGTAATTCATAGAGAAACATCCAGAGCAACATCATGTCAGTAAAATATGAGCCATAGAACTTCACTGTGTGAACTTCTAATCCATTTAGTTTCACATGAGATGTTTTTGATGAAGAGAAAGTTGAAAAGAGCAGTTGTCTAAATAAACTCTACTAATTCAAACAAGAAAAAATAGAATTAACATTGAAACATCATACAAATGTAAAAATGTGTAGAAGCTGTAACACAGAAACAGCAACAAAACATGTCAAGAGAAAATACGTCAAAGAATAAAATGAGGTTTTGGTTCTGTCCACGTTGTGTGAACGTCAGATCAACTCAGGGTCTTCATCGTGTTGCTCCAGGGCCACATGGGCTCCTTTCCTTTCTTAACAACAGAAAAGTCTAGTTTTAGCAGTTCGCTCGTCCAGCTTTTCTTTTGCAAATTTGTAAACGATACAACACAAGTAGCTAAACATATTAATCAGATCATGCTAAGAGTCTGTTAGCCTTTTGGCCACTTCATTAATCCAGTATTCAGCTACACGGAGCCACCTTTCTCTCAAATCCATCACTTTTTGGAAGACATTCAGAGCAAGATGCTGAGAATAAAGACAGGACATGCTTTGTTTTACAAACAAATCAGGGGTTCTGCAAAATCAAGTCATGTGGAGAACAATAAGATTCAGATTACATTTTCTCCCAAAATACAGTGAACATTGAACGATTGATGTTTGCTGGAGAAGATCTAACAGAGCCATTAAACTGAAAAGAAGCAAAACTCTAGCTAGAAGCTAAGCCACAAAAATGCTACAAAAAAGTAGCAAAACATCAGCTAAAAGCTACGGTACTTAAACGCTTAAAGAATCAAAAAGCTAGCTATATATATATATATATATATATATATATATATACTTTTTTCACTTTCTGTCGGCTGCTCCCTACTTCAGGGGTCACCACAGCGAATTAATTCGCACAAAGACTTGGCAATTATTTTAATGTCGGATGTCCTTCCTGACACAACACAGACCACTGAGCTACCACAGCGCTCTTTGTGGAGCAGAGAGCTGCTATCTAGGACACCCAGGGGAGCAGATGGTGAGGGTTAAGGGCCTTGCTTAAGGGCCCAGAGTGGGACAAATGAGGGTGGAGACAGGTGTGGGTGTTTTACCTATCCCACCCACATTTTGATATTGTCAGTACTGAGAGTTGAACCAGTGTTCTTCTGATCACAGGCTCACCTTCTCTAACCTCTGCGCCACCACTCCCCAAAAAGCTAGCAAAATATTAAAAGTAGGAAAAAATTAGCTAAAAGCTAAAGTAGCAACATGTTAGTTAAAAACAAACAGAAACATAAAAAACAAAGCAAAACCAAAACAGATTTCAAAGAGAACAATGTTTTCTGAGGAACTGTAGAGATCTTAGTTTAGGAGAAATTAGGTTTTGAAAAAAAATTAAATAAAGGTAAAAATTGTGAAAAGTCTTAGCACTCATCCTGGATGAGCAGAACGTTTTAAATATCTAGACAATACAAGACCAAAAAAAATAAAATAAATAAAAATAAAAAATCTACCGGTAAAAATAAAAAATCTACTGGTATATAAAAACAGATTTGAAATTAATTTCTCCGTTTCTATAAAAAAAAAAAAAAAAAACAAATATCAAGTTGGAAATAAAAATCCAACAAACAGGCCTAAATTTAATATTTAATATAATTTCAAAGTGAGACACGTTTGTTTGGAAATAGTTCAGGGGCCTGAATTCAGTATTCAGTGTTTATAATTTATTTAAAGAAGCAAAATCTATGAAGAAAGAAAAAAAACCTGCATTTGGTCACTTTTCTTGTTTCGTCTTAAACAGTAAACATGTTTATATATATATATATATATATATATATATATATATATATACATGTAC
>JARVGS010000979.1:39586178-39596397 GCA_031762315.1 Hypsolebias antenori | reverse complement strand
TTTTATGAAGGTATGAGGGGATGCCCAGTTGGCGGCAGAGCAAATGTCTGCCACTGGGATTCCTTCAAACAATGCCCATGAAGTGGCCATACCTCTGGTTGAGTGTGCATGCACGCCGCTGGGTGCATGTTTACCCTTACTGATATAAGTTCGAGAAATAGCCTCTACAACCCAGTGAGAGAGGCGTTGTTTAGATAGAGCTTTTCCTGCCATGGGGTTAGCAAAACACACAAACAGCTGATCGGTTTTGCACCAGCTTTTTGTCCTTTCCACATAAATGCGTAGCGCGCACAGGGCAGAGAGCGTTCATGCACCTCTACTCTGCAGTTAGCAAAGGCGGCGGTGGGAAAGCCAACAGTTCAAAAGATAGGCTCTGATAGGATAAAGATGACACTTTAGGGATGTAGGCCGGGTTGGGGCATAACGTTACTTTGGAACCATCATAGGCAAATTGGGTAAACAAATGGTGAACCGAAAGTGTGTGGATGTCACTCACATGTTTTGCTGAGCACAGAGCTAGAAGAAGAGCTGTTTTATAGGACAGCATGTTCACACTGATCTGCTCTAAGGGTTCGAACGGAGCATCGCAAAACACATCTAAAACCAGCAACAGATCCCACTGTGGCGCTAGAGTTCTGCGTGGTGGCCTTTTACGCAGCGCTCCTTTCATGAACCGAACCACGAGAGGATGGGAGACGGGTGATTTCCCTTCCCATCCAGAAATAGCAGATAAATAGACTTTGATGGTAGAAAAAGAACAACCTTTCTCTAACAAATCCTGTAAAAATGTGAGAACCTCTGTTATGGTGCTGAGGAAAGAAACACTGTTTCTCACCTGACACCAGGCATCAAAAACACGCCATTGAAGTGCGTACAAGGTCTATGTGGAACCCGCTCTAGCACACTGAATAGTGTTCACCACATTACTGGGAAGACCAGAGGCTATTAACTTCTCCCTCTCAGGGGCCAGACCTACAGGTTCCAGATCTCTGGGTGGGGATGCCAAATTTGGCCGTGAGCCTGAGTTAAGAGATCTTTGCACGCAGGCAGGTGCCATGGTTCTCCTTCCAGCAGCGACATTATTTCTGTGAACCAGGGTTTCTTGGTCCATCTGGGAGCTACTAAGATAAGAGTGAGAGCCTCTCTGTGCATACAGCCCAGTGTGGTCTGTATTAGTGCCACTGGTGGAAACCCATAAAGGCGCTTTACTGGCCAGCTGTGCGCCAGCGTGTCTACTTTGAGAGGCGTGCTCACGTCCTGTATGGAGAAAAACATAGGACAGTGCGTGTTTTCCCTGGAGGCGAACAGATCTACGTCGGCCATGCCAAAGCGATCCCAAATCTGTTGCACAACCTCCGGGTGAAGGTGCCATTCTCTCGCCAGTGGGACACCTCTGGAGAGCACGTCCGCTCCATGGTTCAGCACACCCGGGACATGGGTTGCTCTGAGTGACAGCAGACGTGTGCTGCACCATTGTAACAGCTTGTGTCTCAGACGGAGTAGGGGCAGTGAACGTGTGCCTCCTTGTCTGTTCATGTGAGCGACTACACAGCTGTTGTCACTGCGCACCAACACATGTTGACATGAAATCAGCCCCATTTTGCTGAAATGTTTAAAGAGAGAAAAACGGCCATTATCTCCAACTGATTTATATGTGGTTGTCTCTGGTTCTGAGACCAAACACCGCTGGTGTGTCTGTGTTTGCATATTCCTCCCTAGCCGAACTTTGACGCGTCTGTCGTGATTAGCTCACAAGATGAGACACAACCCAGGGAACCCCTCTGCTGAGATATGCTGTGTTTCTCCATGGCCTGAGCGCATGCAAGCAGGATGGAGAGAGCCGCACCAGATTTTGCTGCAGGGGGGCTTGGGTCTGTTTCATGTGAACCCAGCATTGAAACTTCCTCATCTGTTGCAGACCGAGCGGGACTGCTGATATCATAGAGGCCATAAAACCTAAGAGGCACTGGCAGTGCTTGATCGTTAGCACACGATTGTGCTGAAAAACAGCTAAACACTGATTGAACGCTATTATCCTCCGCTGGGATAACAGTGCGTTATTTTCTACAGAATCTAGCTCGAGACCCAGATAACAGATCTTCTGACTGAGACCAGCTGACTTCTCTCTGTTTATCACAAAATCCAGAGACTGCAAGTGTGACATCAGCAGAACTGTGTAAGCTCTGGCCTGATGGGGTGAATCTGTTAAAATAGATAAATCGTCCAGGTAGTCTAAGGTTCGGATGCCCTGACTCCTGATCGGTATCAATGCTGCCTTGAGGCATTTTGTAAACACTCGAGGGGCCAGAGACAGTCCAAATGGCAGGACCTGATATGCGTACGCCGTATTCTTGAAAGCAAAACGCAGAAACTTTCTGTGTTTTGGTAGGATTGAAATGTGAAAATATGCGTCTTTCAAGTCTACTGACATGAACCAGTCCCCTAGATGTACAAACTGCATTACTTGGTGCAGAGTCAGCATTCTGAACTTGAATGATCTCAGTCGCCTGTTTAATTGTCTCATATCCAATATTGGGCAGAGTCTTTTTTCCTTTTTCAGAATCACAAAATAGCAGCAGTAAAAAATGCTGTTTGCTTCCTGAGGGGGCACAGCTCTTATTGCTCCTTTTTCTAGGAGTGAACAAATCTCTTTTTCAGATTTGGAGCAAGATCTGGCTGTATTTTTGACATTACAGTCCCTCTGAATGGTAGAGGAGGCTTGCTGAATTGCAATTTGTAACCTCGGACTACAGTTCCCATGATCCATTGCGACAGTGCGCATGCGTGCCATGCCCTCGCATTTGAAGCGAGCCTGAATGGCATGTTCATTTGTGGGGTCACTGTGCCGTCTGCTGGACACAGTTTTAAGCGTGGTGGCGAGTTTAACTCCGTCAGACGGCGCTCTGTCCCCTTCATGTTTGAAGTTCGGTTTGTGAAAAAAGGGGCAAAATTGCCCTTTTTTTCTGACTCTTGACACAGAACAGTGTGAACACAACATGTCTATTAGTTTTGGTGCTTGAGGATAACATTTTTCCTTTATTGCACAAACAGGGGAATGAAAAATATGTGTCCCTAAACATTTTCGTCCGCTTAATAGGGGTTTTTTTCAACTCTGACGTGGACTGAATCTGAGAGGCTTTCCTTTTTCCTGGTGGGTGGAGGGGCTCTGATTGTTCTGAAAACAGCTGCAGAGCTAGGCTGACTGCTGTTTCCTCTCCCTCCCTAAATCCTTGATGAGGATTTAGATACCCTCGCTTGTCTCGGGACAAAGCGGTGCTTGGACCATGCCGGTTGTCCAGGTGGCGGACGTCCGCGCTACTCAGCAGGGAACGTCACCCGCGATTCGGTCTCCAGTGAGGCTCTCTTATGCGCAGGGCGCCGGGGAAGAGAATGTTGTCGTGGAGGTGCACTCCTGTGATTGCTGGAGTCCCTGGGCTGGGAGTAATGACGTCTCGGCATCCCCAGATGCAGTGCCTCCTCCAGCTTCCTTCTCTGATTGCAGCAATTCTAGATCTTTTCCAAAGCTTCTCCAAACAGTCACGTGAGTTCGACGGCTTGCTGGAGAAAAATGGAGCGCTGGCTTTCTGGCAGCTCGGTGAGAATGAGCCACAGGTGTCGCTGAGCAACAACCGCTTCCGCCATGCTTTTTTCCAGGGCAATAGCTGCAGTGCCTGACAGCTGGAGGATAAAATCCGCTGTCCTGTGGACCTCGTCCAATAGTTCTGCAACATTTCCCCTCCACTGTACAGCTTCTTGCAGCTTTTCTGCCTGATATGCCTGCAGCATTGAGGCCGTATTGAACGCATGCGCAGTGTCTCAATGCGCGCAATAGATTTTTTTCCAGCTGTGCTGTTGAGAACTGGCAATGTTTGCTAGGGAGCATGAGTTTGCTGGCTGATGTCTTGGGGGCCAAGTGAGTCGCCAGCGTTTCATCCATGGGTGGGATATGTGACAGAACCGCTGGCTCCATGTTTTCCAAGTCCAAAAACTGGGAGAAAGGCAGGGATAATGGTGCCTTAGGAGACGCCCAGGACCATGTGAGTTCCGTTAGAAAATCCGGAAACACAGGCAATTTGTGCCTCACCGAGGTGTGTTGCCTTGGGAGAAAATAATTACCAGCCAGTCTTGTCTGGAGCTGTTGAGGTGGGGGAGCGGGCCAAAGCACCTTGAGAGACTTGGCCGCTCTGCGGCACAGCTCAAACAGGGCTCGAGTGGATCCATCCGCTTTGACAGGTGCCATTGCGGCCTCTTGTGAAAACTCCTCTGCTTCCTCATCAGCACCTGCTTCATCATCAGAGAGGCCGCCTGAGGCCGTCAGAGAGATCTCGTCCGACAGCAGCATGTGCTGCATGTCGAACTCGACCTAGTTTTCATCCACATCCTCCATGGGAAGGAGCCCATCCATCTGCTCACCCCAAGCAGTGCTGCCCTCCATGTTGTCGGACTCCAGCTCTGTGGTTGGTCCGAGAGCCTCAGACAGCAGTGAGTCTCTCGCTGCGGTTGAATTTCCTAACGTTTTTGTCAGGAATCCCACATGCTTCTCCAGGGTCGATTTTCGGAGTCGGCTACAATGTGCATATGACTCCGGGTAAGCAAGTACAGCCTTAGCATGCAACATGCCGCGACACACTGGGCAAGCTTTGTGGGTGTCCGCTTCCGAAAGAAAAAAATCCACATGTGCTTGGACATGGATGTGAACCTGGGCTTCCCGCCTGGCTAGCTTTGTTAGAGGCTTTGAGCTTTTTCTTGCTCTTCTCCGGCGCCATGTTAGCGACAGAGAAAGAGAGTAAATTTTACCCATTAGCAAGCTAAACAGGCAGAAAGTTAGCTGTGCTGTTCTATGCACTGCCTCATTAGCAAGGCTAAACAGGGAAGTAGCGACCTAGGCCAGTTAGCAAGCTAAACAGGATAGAAAAACAGCGAGCAGAAAATTGACCGTTAGCTGAGCTAAATGGGTGAATGCTAGTTAGCAGGCTAAACAAGCAGTAAGCAGGATCAAAACCTTGTAGTGATGCCCTAGGTAGGGAGCGAGCTCACCTCCGGTCGGACAGTTGAATCACAAACAGGGGACCTGCAATCAAGTTAAAGCGAGGTGAAGTGCAAAAAGATTAGGGAAATGAGACCACACTGCATATTTATAGGTCAGGAGGGTGGGGCCTCCTGAGTATGCATCAGTCTCATTTGCCTTGACAGGCGTGCTGAAAGAAACATCTTCAGGTTGGTCTCGTGAGGGCGCAATCCCCATACAACTGCTGTGTTGTACCGAGTGTACTGACCGATAGGGAACAGAGCTTTTTGCAGCATAAGCTCTTTCATAAGCTGCAAAAACTGTAGTTCTTCCGTCCGACTCTCCTCTTCATCTATTTAGTCTTCCTCATTTCAGATATTTCTGTTTTCTCTGTCAACGTGCTCCAATTCAACTTAAGACTGAAAATCACATTTTCCTAAATTAATGTTCCAGCTGAATGACGCTCACACCAGAGCAACAAATCTACGTCATTTACCCAGAAAGCATTGTACTGTAAATGTCAATATGTGTGACAAAAACTTATTTTATTTTTTAAACTAAACAGCCTATAATATCTTTACTGTATAATTTTTATAGCTAAACTTAATTGTCATCAAATAAGGTCCATTGTTCCAGTAAGTCGAGGTGACCTTCAAGGTTATTGCTGATGCCTTTCTGCTTTGGCATTGTGTTAACACATCTGTATGCTCAAGAGCAGTAAACTGATTGAACTTCTGCATTTGAAGAGGGGCACACACTAAGTTTAATAACTTCATTCAGTTAGTACCTGTCTGATATAGGTGTGACGTAGCTGTGTGGGTATCTGCACACAGAGCGGGTCATTGACATCTAATCACAACATTGTATTGGAGTCTGGTTTAAACGTTCTCAATCAGAGCTGACAACTGTGTGAACAGGACCAGTGGGTCTTCAAAACTCTAATACTTGAAACCTTTTCCAGTGTGTCTTCGTGAAGCTCATTAAGGTTCAGTGTGTAGATGCCCTCGTCGGCTCCAAGAATAAGATATTGATCTAAAAAGAGAAAATCTTTGTTAAAGAGCAGAGCAAGTTTTCTTCTTGTAACATAAAACTAAATATTATACATATATTTTGATTACTCAAAGAATTATTTGACCTTGAATTTTTTACCATAAGACGTGTTTATATTGTCAGTTTTCTTCTTTGAAATAAAATAAAATAAACAGCACAACCATGTTCAGGTTAATAAAGCACCACTCTCCTTACCTTTCGTTTTGGGTAAAATCCAGGTGACAGCACAGTGGATTTTAAGAGGGCAGCCATTGAAGACTTTGGAGAAGCACGCTCCCATCTGGAAAGGCAGCAGAGTAAGGATCAGTCTGTAGATTAAAGTGGTTTCAACTGCCAACTGGCACCAGTGCCAGAAACATCACCATCTTTTCTTTCTTGCATCCGACCTTGGTGACCTCATAATGCAGAAACTGAGTGTTGAGGTTCCAAATAACAGAAAGTAAACGTATTTAAGCAGGGAAGAACAACAGAAGGCAAATCAGTGTAAGCAATTAGACCTTTCACATTAGAGATGAAGGTGCAGGTGAAAACAGATGTTTAAATACACACTTTATAGAGACAGAATGGTCAATGGACTGTACTTATACAGCACCTTTCTTTCTTATCAAGACACTCAAAGCTCTTTACAACACAATATGTGCCTCATTTACCCATTCATACAGCACTCTACTAGATCTTTACAAAGAATAATCAGTGCTTTATCACATTTATACACCAATGGGACACACATCAGAGACAATGAGGAATTCAGTGTCTTGACCAGGGTGGTGGAATCAAACCCCCAGTTCTCCCATTGGAGGATGATCGCTCTAACCACATAGCCACAGCTGTCTCACTGTCTGACATTAAATCAGACTAAACTTTTCCTGATTTAGGTCAGTTAGGATGTACAAAGTTATTTTCATTTGTTAAATTCATGAAAAATTAGAGATTTATTTCATTACTTTCCTCAAAGTCAAACGTTTACATACATCAATATGTCTTAAAACAAATGGGGAATCAGGCAAAAGTCTTTAAATGGTTTGGTTGACAATGTTTGAGTTAATTGGAGGCCCACCTGTGGATGCATTTTAAAACACACTTCAAACACTCTGCTTCTTTGTGCGGCATCACGGGAAAATCTGAGATATCAGGAAGAGAATCATCGAGCTCTACAACTCTGCTTCTTTCTTGGGTCCAGTTTCCAGATGTGTGAAGGTTCATCTGTTCAAACATTTATCCACAAGTCTAAACAGCATGAGAAAGTCCCACCATCATATGGAGAAGACAAGTTTTGTGTTTTATAGATGAACTTGTTGGTCCAAAATGTGCATTTTTTATTTTTATTTTTTCTTCAGCTGCTCCCTTCTTCACAGCGAACTGTTGCACAAAGACTTGGTGATTGTTTTTTACACTGGATGTCCTTCCTGATGCTACCACAGCCCTCTGTGTGGAGCAGAGAGCTGCTGTCTAGGGCCCTTGGGGGAGCAAATGGTGGGAATTAAGGGCCTTGCTCAAGGGCCCAGAGTGGGGCAAATGAGGGTGGAGGCAGGTGTGGGTGCTTCACCAATCCCACCCACATTTTGATGTTGTCGGTACCGGGATTTGAGACAGAAATCTTCTGGTTATAGGTCCACTTTCTCCAACCTCTGTGCCACCACTCCCACCCACCCATCCTCAAAATAGGGGTTTTAATTAGAACAATGGAGATGTGGTGCAGTTGGTTAGTTCTGTTACTTTGCAGCAGGAAGTTCATGGCTTTGAAACAGTTGGGGTGTTCCTGTGAATTTGGCACACATGCCCAGTGCAGTGTGGTTTATTTATTTATTTATTTATTTTACGCTAATCTGGTTTGGTACTATAAAAACCTGCATGTTAGGCTAATTAGGTTTTTGTGAAAGTGTGGTTGAATGGTTATTCTTGGCTCCTATAATGGATCCCACCTTTCACCCATTGACCTCCAGACCCAGAGACCTGTCCACCTCTTGCGCAATGATTGCTGGACATTGGCACCAGTGACCCGTGACCCGAAACTGGATCAAGGGTGCATAAACAATGGATGAATGAGTGATTTGTCTGAAGCAAGAATTCAAGCAAGAGTGTTTGAAGTTTTTAATGCCAAAGTCAAACTTTTACATGATTCGTTTTCATACCAAACCATTCAGCTACTCCTCTTCATCCTCACAAAAGCAAATGCAATTAGTTTGTTGAGTAATTACAGGAAGGGAGCAGCCAAAAAATAAAAAAATGGAGCCTGTCCCCTTTAAGATGAGAACAAAACAAAGGAAATAAAAACATTTTTTTCCACATTTTTCTCTTTTTTACTCAAGTGCAGTTTTGAACCGTAAGCATGCCTTTATCTGTTACAGTTTTCAGTAGTCTGTTCTACAGTGTAGTTTCATATGTACAAGGCGAGGATAACGGGAGGAGGGGAACAGCAAGTACACGATGTCCACCGGAAATGTCTGTTTTAAAAACAAAAACGTCTTCGTTAGTGGGCGATATACCTAAGAATCGATGCTGTTCGTTTCCCCTCTTTGTTTCGCAGTCGACTAAAAGATATTCAAGTTTAAACGTGCAGTATAAAAAACAGACGCACCTAAACAGATTCATGTACAGTTATGATCCCTCTAAATCCACACTGGAGGGTCTGAAAAGGTGCCATCGTGGGATCTGCAATAAAACAGCAGTTTCAAACGATATGTGCCACTATGAAAGAGGCGGGGAGGAGTGGTTGTGTTCAGAGTCTCTGTCCAAATCACGGGCTCTTCATGCCCCTTTTCTTCTGAGAAAACTTTTTCCCCCTCAGAAATCTGTCGCTCAAAATATCCACAGATTCAAGCCTCGAGGAACAGATGAATTACAAAACACTGCAGTCCATCGAAACCAGAGCTCGTTGAACAGCTGAGGTGGAAGATGCTGAAGGCTTGGGAGTAAATACATGAATGGGCTCAAAGCTTGGGATTGTTCACAGAGTAGTAAAGTTTAAAGTATATACAGGTTTACAGCGTGTAATTACACAAATAGAGCATCTCTCATCCTGATTACCCTCTCTCTAAAGGTGAGGAGGTGTCATGATTACTGCTTTTCCCCCCCGGACGTTAATCTGTCAGTCAGGCAGCAGCGGTGAGAGCAGGTTAAACACTGCTGCGCACCTGAGCTGCTCATTACTCTCACCACTACTAACAAGGGTGTCTCTTTAGCCTTGTCTGATCCTCCCAAAAAAGAAAGAAAAAACAAGCGGAGAAAATACAAGACACACTTGCTGGCAGTTTCCAGCGGTGTTACATTTGCCTATCCGCACATTAATGAGATCAGCACAGACTGAGAACGGAGACGAGAGGAGAAAGGAAACTCATTAAGACCGCAGGGTCGACCTAACCCTATTATCCCTATCGCACCGCCGAGCCACACACGAGCCACAGCTCTGATGATGGGAATTAAAATGTGCTGGCCTCGATCCACACCCACTCTTCAGCACAACACGGCGGAGTGTGTCGAGAGTCGTGTGGAGCGGTGGCTGATGGGAAGGGCAAACGTGAAGGAGTCTGCTATCTGCGGCGTACAGCACAGCGACATGGGAGCGCTGGTCAGGTCAGTGCAACATGGGGAAACAGGTACGAGCAAAACCCAACGTGTTCCCGCTACACTCAAAGATGTTTTTATTTACCTCCTATTTATTATTTTTAGCTACAGCCTGTGGCGTGTTTTAACTTCAGAGCTGGAAAAAACTGAGAGAAAGACCCAACCATTCACCCACTGCAGCTAAATCCCTGTCTGCCATCGCTGTCTCCCCGTTGGCACAAATGTATCCAAATAGTTGTGCTTTTTTTTGGGGGGGGGGGGGGGGGGGGAGCATGAAATCTAAAAGAAAAGTAAAATAAGTTTACACTATCATTCTATCATGCACTTTTTTTTGCTTTCCTTACAAAAATTCAGAAGATGTTTTTCTATACTTACAGTATGCAGGATATTTATTTCCCCAACAGTTTCTATTAATTCTTAACGAGGATGAGACTCTTTAATGTCGCCTCACACATCTATCAGCCAGTCAGTCGGAGAGGATGGGTAATCATTTAAATATGGTTCACGTTTAAAAACTGGCTGAGGACAGAGCAGGCAAAATGCTACAGCTACTTCAATGAGGGAATACGTTGACGGGGGGGGGGGGGGGGGGCGCCC
>JARVGS010000979.1:39566185-39580478 GCA_031762315.1 Hypsolebias antenori | reverse complement strand
CTAACAAACCCAAAAAAACTCAGAAAATAATGAAAATTTCTGCCGTTTCGGCCGATGACGTCACGGGCGGGGGGGGGCCGGATACGTGAAACGCCGGTTACCGGGAACGCCGGAAACCGGGGGTCACCTGTAAAAAGAAAAACTAAACTAAATAAATCCACTTTGCAAAGGGTTTCTAAAAGCTCCAGAATACTCAGACGGACCTCAGTTTGCTGAGGTCCACGCGTACCGAATTCGACTCAACGTGGACGCCCGCAGGGCATGTCCATGCAAAGCTCAATTTTTACGACCGCGTACTTAGTGTCGCATAATAAACTGCCTGGTGATGACTGTGTTGTATACAACATCAATGTATTAAATTTCACTTTGTCAGCCCCAATAAGATTTAATGGTCTTTTCTTTAGTTTTTGTTTCTTTGCCAAGAGGCAAGTGATCACTTCCTCCTCCTCCGTTGACGCCATGACTGAAATGGTGAGAAATGAAGGAATTTGTCACGAGAGAATTAAAATCAGGTCCGGTGTGGCTGCGAGAGGGTCTGAAGATTTCCTGGTGGACCCGTCTGATATGTTGGCTGCAGGACCAGCACTCACTGTTTTTACTTTTTTAAGAACTTTTTATTAACAACATATAAACACAGAACACCGCTGCGGCTGCCAGCTCTCGTTTTATTTTTATTTTTTGCAACCTGTCAATAAGTCCAGTAGGTGTGTCAGTAAAAGACCAATCAGTGAAAAATGACCAATCAGTGAACTCAATTTGTCCCAAAGGTAAATACCCCTTCCCTGCAGAGCCAGTCAGGATGGATGCTTGATTATGAAGTCTCAACCATTTGCAGACAGTGCGCACAGTTTCCGCGCGGCTGACAGGATGCTCAAGTCTGTGAGAACCTTAAAAGGCTCAGCTTTTCTGACCAAAATAAGTTGCTTACACTAGGGTGAGTAGCACAAATGCAACAGGAAAAGTTAATTAGTGTTTGAACGGGTTTTGTCAGACACACTGCACTGACTACATTTTGCTGTATCTGGAGGACGTGTATTTTAACGCGATGGAAATCAGCTGCTGTAGCCTTTGTGTTGAGGGATGGGTCCTATACTCTAGTGATAAATTGACTGGACTTGTATTAAGATTGTCAGCACGCTCATGCTAAATTTATTTTTGAAGTTTAATCACCCAGTCCTACACTAAAGATGTTAAACTTGTTCTTATCATATTCTTCTTTTCCTTCAGGAGTATAGAGGACTGTCTGTCTCACCCTCTTTAAACTTGTTCCAAAAATAAAATTAGACATTTAAAATTACGTCTGCTCTTGATTTAGACCAATAAACACATTTACTATTTGTCCTATATCAGCTTTACTTAAACCTAATATAAAATATTTATGTTGCACCCTGAAAGATTTTTTGTTGAATATGTAAACTGCAGTCTGTGTATAACTGAATTCAACACTCCTAACAAGCACATTATTATGAATCTTAATTATAGCCAAAAAACATTTATTCACAGCCTCTCTTTAATCATAAAGCAACAAAAACGTAGTAGACTCCAAATAATTCCAGTGCTTTCACACACTGATAAAAAGCATCATTTTGCTGGGAGCACAGTGCTCACCCCAGAAGCAGTCAGTTGCCATGGACATGGTGACCTTGGTGAGCTGCCACTGTTCAACGCTTGTATGACCGCATGCGATGAAAAGAGGAACAAAAAGAATTTTTGCCATTGACAGGGAAGCTTTGGGCCACGGCTGAGACTCGGGCACAAGATTCTCTCACACATTAGCTTTGCTGAAAAAAAATCTGCTCACAAAATACATGGAGGCCTTGCACACAAATACACTTGGAGCAGTGCATGCAAAGATACACATGGCAGCTGCTTTATAGTGTAAAACACATTTCCATCAAGACAGGAGAATAAAAACTCTTGAGACCTTGACAGCAAGTCAAGGTTCCAAAGAAAGTTTTTTATTGGTATGTTTCTGTGTGTGTGATGGAGAAACATAACCAGATGTGTATAATCAAAACATTCTTAAGGCTTTCACAGTATGAAGTACTTGCAGTCTTACTTATTTGGTGGTTTGTGAAGTTTAATTAGGTGCATTGGCTGAATACAGGATTACCTTCCGTACCATTCTCTACATGCTCCTCTTCGCCCACGCTGCCCTCTGGCGTGGTTCGCTCGTAACCTTCTTCGGGAAGTGGCAGCACACCAAGTCGTGGCCCAGATGAACTCTTGCTGCTCGGTGTCTCTGAATCTTCCAGGCCACTGTCATAGCAACCGCCATCTTGGGGTTGGCTCACAACCGAGAAGGTCACCCGGCGAAGGGTCCCCTGCAGGAAACACACAAACACAATATGGGATTAATCATCTAGGATTCCTGATCCGAGGTTCTAAATCTGGGGATTAGGCTGTTGGGCAGGGTCCGCAAAGACATATTGAGATTATCTGATCGTGTTCGACTTGATTATGGGTTTAGCTGTTTCAGTGCAGGGTAATAGTCATCAACCAATCACAGGAGCCTTTCAAAGTTTTCAGTTGTCTTTTAATCCCAGTTTAGAGTAATGCTGCTGGACATGGATGGTGTTTACAAACCGTCAGCTTGCATTTACTTCACATCTGGATTGGTGCCCATTGGTAGCATCGGGGTGAAACCAAGTCTGCTCTCAATAACACCTGCTTTGTGTTGCATTGAAATGAGGGTTCACAGATGATACGTCAGCCAGATAGTGCAAACCAACTACCAGTGGTATAAAAAAAACCCTCACGTGTGTTTATAAATCTGCACTATTTAGAAAATAAGAGTTTTACCCAATTTAACCAAACAGCTCATTGTGTAACATATGGATGTAAAAAAAAATACTTGTATCATATTCAGGTAAAACAAAGGAAATATTACATTATTCAAAAGCACAAGCTTTACATTTTATTTTGTTAAACAAATAACTCTTATGAGCTTTAGATATGTTGGTAAAAAATAAGAATATTAAAAAATATATGTCTAAAATATGTTTTATAGCACCATTACTTAATATACTTTGCAGTATTTTTATTTTATTTAATTTTTTAAGTAAATATTTTATGTAGTTTTTCCAGTTTTAGTTTTAATCTTAATTTTAAGAAGAGTACTGCATACAGTCCACTATATGCCTGCAGACAAACTATAATACAACGGCCAGACAAACAATGACATTGTATAATGTTTGACCTGGATTTTTGACCTTGGCATTAGAGCTGGTGTAATGAAAACTTTAAACAATACACTGTATAGTGTTGGTATTAATGTGTATAAGTTTTGTAAAATTATTTTAAGAGGATCAGGTTATTACCTAAACAAGCAACACTTCTGTATAAATTTGACTTGGATTTCTGACTCGACCTTGAAGCTGGGGAGATGAAAAGTATGCAACGCTCCATCTAGTGATGATTCCTAATGCATATGAAGTTTTGTTAGATTATCTCGAGTGGATCAGAAGTTATAGTTGGATAAGATAACGTTTATGGACGTACGCTCAGACGTATGTATGTTGGAGACCATACCATAATATGGCTGCCTTTGACGATGGGTGTATAAAATGTCATGGTTTAAAATACTGGCAGTACTATTGCCTCACAGCATGAAGGTCCTGCTCAATCCCTGGTTTGGACCTGTGGTCTTTCTATGTGGAGTCTGCATGTTCTCCTTGTGTTTGTACGGGTTTCCTCTGGGTACTCCGGTTTCCTCCCACAGTCCAAAAACATGCATGTTAGGCTGCCTTCAGGCCTCCCTTGCAAAAGTGATCTGTAATCTCAATGGGATTTACCTGGTTAAATAAAGGTTGATAATAAAATAAATAACTTTAAAAATGATCATCATACAATTCCTGCTGTTTAAAGAGCTTTCATTAAAATTTCAGACGTAGTATGTGGGGTTTCTCTGGTTTTATGGAGCATAGAGCTCTTCATACCCAAAATCTTACTTTTAGCTGTCAGTCAGCTCGGGATGATGGCCACAAAAGGGAATCATCCTCAAAGTTTCTCATCTAAAGCCCTATTCGCACGGGATTAGTTTTACCTAGGGACCACATGTAATAAGTAAATTACTACCCAACGCCAGCTTTTTATGTGGCACATTAACTTGGGATAACCAAAGCCTGAGATTTAGCTAAAATTTATGGATATCTTCCGGATTTGATGTGCTGAGTTGTGCTGCGTTCCCACAACCAGGCCGGCCCATATAATGTACTTAATGTGCGGGCTGGGCCGGTCTCAGGCTTTGATATGGTTTTACAAATCAGCACAAAGAAAACTAAATAAGAATGCACAGTATAAAATTGTGTTAATCTACTTGTTGAGGAGGAGGCAGGTGCGAGCATACGGTTTAAAGAGGTAAAAAAAAAGCCTCTTTAAGCTCAGATGGACAACCTGTCACTGGCCACGCGCATGAGCGTCCGCGCGTCCGCTGACCTGCCGGTTGAAATGGACTTGCAACCTGTCCAGAGTGTCCCCTGCCTCTCGCACAGTGATGGCTGGACATGAACACCAGCGACTTCCGCTACCCGAAAAAGAAGAAGCGGGTATATATAATGGATGGATGGATAGGTCAGCTGATCACATGCACGTCTCCGCACCTGATGTCATTGCGGTAAAGGAAGTAGCAGCGTCTACAAAAGCCGAAGCGAGCTGCGTGTTCATTTAAAATAGCCTTGTTCTATATTTTTCCAAATAATTTTGCTTAAACAAAAACAAAAAACCGCCTCATTACGTATCGGATCCCACCCATTTCTGTCCAAATCACAGACATGCCTATTTGCATTGTATTAGTATTATCACAGGACCTCAGAATTCAGCAAAATATAGTAGGAAATTTGCAGGGGAATTCTTACTTTACAATTCACTCACAGGGCCAATTCACACGGGATTAACAACACGGACAATCTTCATAATTATTACAAATAGTATCACAGTATAAATATTTAGGATTTTTAATAAATGATTCTTTGTCTTTTACTTCCCACATTCAACAGATTCTGTCTATCTTTTGAGGCTAGAAAACGACTGGTTGATGCTACTTTTATGTCAGTACTGGACTATGGTGATATTTTATATTTGCATGCTCCTCTTAAATGTCTTTATTCGCTGGATACTGTTTATTATGGGGTTTTAAGATTTATAACAGGTTTAAAAGGTTTTACACATGATTGCACTTTATACAACTGGGTTGGATGGACGTCCTTGGCCACTCGTAGACTCCGCCATTAGAAATAAGGCCACACTAGGATTTCTTCCTTCGTATTTGTTGGCCTATATAAAAAGAAAGTCTACTGGAGGATACTCTCTTCGTTGTGAGAACTTATTTTTACTTTCAGTGCCTATAGTCCAAACTGAACTTGGAAAGAAATCTTTTCAGTTTTCTGCTCCATCTTCTTGGAACCAGTTGCAGAAATCCATTAACCTAAAGGAGCTGTTATCACTAAATGTTTTTAAGGCTGTTCTAACTGATTTGGAGAAGGAATCATCTGTATCTGTCTGTAAATGTTTTAACTGAGGAATCTTTTAATTAATTTGTTTATGAGACAGAGTTAACTTTTTCTGTTTTTGTTGTGAATCTTCTGTAACCTCTGTGCCAGTCTTGGCCAGGATTCCCTTGCAAAAGAGATTTTTAATCTCAGTGGGATTTTCCTGGAGAAATAAAGGTTAAATATAATTTTAAAATAGCATGTGGTCCCTAGGTAAAACTAATCCCGTGCGAATTGTGCTAAACGCTGTAAAAGTTGCATGTTTCTCAGATTTATGTAGGTAAAAACCACAATTTTCCCATTTTTGCCATAAATAACAATTTTTTTTAAATTTATTTTATTTTATTTTTTTGGTGGTGGTGTGGGGGGCACTGTCTTGAAATGGATATCTATACCTGCTGCAAGAGTTCACATGTGTACTGGTAAATCCAACAGCCTGCTGTAACCTTACAGAGGCTAATAACCAAGCTAATTAACTAACTAATGTTAGCTTGTCAGGCTCCCATCAAACTGAGTAGAACAACAAATAATTTGCTGTTTTTTCACTTTAGTGTTTATAGTTTAAAGGAAGCAAGACTGTTACCACCTCTCCTTACTTGTATTTTCTCACAAAGTTAAAACGCTTTTTTCTAATGTTCAAAATAATATTTTTTTTTGTGTGTGTGTGTGTTTTATAACACAGGAATGTATTTTTGCTGTTACGCTAACAAAATTTCACACCAAATCTAGTTTTTTCCCCTAGTCTAAGAAACTTTCTTTATTGTTTAAAAGCAGTTCAGAATTTTTTTCCACTTTAAAGGTGTTTAATAACTATTTCAAATAAAAAACAACAACAAAAAAGACTAAACACAACACCTTATCACCAGTTCACAGAAAAGAGGCAGTTTTGCAGTGGAGGTGGGTTTGATAAGAATTTACAACATGTCATTCTCACAAACATCTCACCCACTGCTATATTCACACAAATCACTCTGGACTTGTTAGCAGATCAGCTTAGACTTTACATGGAAAATAAGACTGTTGGTTCATGCTGAGAAAAGAAAATCAGGGATATTTAAATGACTTTCTGTGGCCTGAAGGAATCGCTTTGCACTGGGAAGCCGTTTCCACATGACACCCGTCCTATCTGCTCCCAGACTCACTTATCTGCTTACAAAATTACTACCCTTAAATCTAGATCTACTTTGAAACATGTGGCGTAACGAGCGAGAGTGAAGGCGATGCCGAGAAGAAGGAGATTATGGTGGAAAAACTTCAGCTCGGAATGTCACCCCTGGATAATCTGCAGGGAAGCTGATGAACGTTCTGTATGAACGCCTAAACTGTAGCCATTCTTCTTTTTTTCCCCCAACTAAGCATCGAAGAAGAAAAAAAAAGACGTTTGAACAACTCATTCGCTGAACACGCAAGAGAAGACGAGACAGGAACACAGCAAAATTAATTAAGAAGGAGGAAATTAATGGTGCACTAATTTCTTCTGTCACTTCCTAACCACGTTTAGATTTAAGGGAAAATCAGACAGCAAGGATTATGAGAAGAAAAAAGGAAAAGCTAGGTATATTAGATTTGAATAAAATAAAGAAAGCACTTTAGTACCATTTCAGGTGACAGGCAGCACAGGAATAACAGTGAAGGGAAGAGAAACTGTAACTTGTGAGTATAAAGTCCAATCATTTTAATTTTCTTGTAATACATTTTATCAATGCATAATCACATCACAATAAATTAGAGTTCCCACGTCAGAAATGTCAGGACTAATAATTTCACCATGTCTCTGGTTAAAAAGGCTGTCAAAGCCATTTTCTTGGAATCACAGAGTAATGACATTGCTGCGTTTCTGTGATCACAAAGGGATGTTTTCATGATGATAATGATGTATATTTAGAACTACTTCTAATCACAAAAGAATAAAGATGTGCAATGAGATGAGAGAAATGCATCTCAACGCAGCTTTCCAACCTTTTTAAAGAAAGATGACTTTTGTAGAAATAGCACTGTTTCAGGGATTCGTATAACATTTCTGCAATGTGAAACATTTTAAAGAAAATGAACACTCCTAATAAAAACACAATCGTTCTACAAAACTGTTGTGCAGCAACAAAATCAAAACACCTAAAATGTTTTATCCAGAACCCTGAGGCTGTCTACGCTTTCTGAGAAGGTCCAAGAATTCACATGACTGTTACATATACATCTTTATTTTATATAAAATATAGATTAAATTTTTTATGCAATCTGCTGGTTTCCTTCCTTAGATAGATAACTTTACTAACTGACATTTATAATGTATATGAATGCTTCAGTTCGGTGCCCTGAGATAACTTCTGTTGTGACTTGGCACTATACAAATAAACTGAACTGAATTAAATTGTTGTATTTCCTTTTTTTTTTCGATTTTATTTTTGTAAACTACTTTTCAGTTGAGCAAGAACTACAAATATTTAATTCATGAAGTTGTCCAATCATATATATTTTTTTAATTTGCGTCTTTGCAAATGCATGCTTGAAGGATCTTTCTCATTGGTTAGGACTTCACTGTCGCGGGAGAAGGCTCAGCTCAGTCAAAAAATCACTTTGTTGAATAACTGACAGGAAAATTAACCAATCACAATGTTGATTTAGAGCGGGTGGGATCAAAAACAGGACTCTGGGGCGCTGTGAGGCTATTATGGCCGCATGAAGAATTGTTATGCATTCAGTTACAACATGTAAATTAAAAATCCACATTGACATTGTAGCTGTTTTAAAAAAAAACATTAAAAAACAAATGTAGTTTTACATTGATAGTTTTCAATACTACAGTTGCAATTTGGTTTCATTATAAAATATAAATGTAGCGAAACAGTAAATCCTGTGGGTTACTGTGAAATTTCAGTGAGTATTATTGAAATTACATGTTGTACTTGAATGTAAGAGACTGCGTAAGCTGCAGGGCCTTCTGGGTAGTCTTGGGACAGAAATGGGTGGCCTTTTTCAGGTTATGTGTTCAGATGAGATGTTTCTGTTGGTCGTTCTATTTAGTGTTGAGTTGGTATTTATGTTCAAGTTGTTGTTAGGGACTGTAAAAAGAAACAACACCATAAATCAGATGTTGCACTTGATTAATGGAAAGGGGGAAAGCACCTCATTATCAGCGAGTTTCTGAAGTGTGAAACGGAAAGTAAAGAGATATAAGCAGTCTGTGAATCTATAATGTATTTAATGTCAGCTAGTTTAAGGTTGTTACTATGGTTGTTACTTCTTAACTGAAGGCCTCAACTCATAGTCACAGTTGGCTACTGATTTTCTATAACCTGAAAACAAAGTCTAACAATGTTAACAACAGTAGAGAAATAAAACTTCCATATTTGCAAAACTGACCCTTTGTTCAACTCATAATGTATGACTCAAACAAAATAAATATTTACATCTAAAGTACTATAGGATGTCTAACACGGTTAAGTCAGGTCATCTGGACGGATTCTTCTTTCTTGAAATGTTTCAACAAAGAAGAATCTGTCCAGATGACCTGACTTAACCTTGTTAGATGTATCTACCTGTATTATTGTGCATGTATCAGGATACTATAGGATATACTATAGACTATAATGGCAAGAAGCATAGCTACACCAAAAAAATCTAACACAAATTTATTTAAGGCAACAAAGTTCATGCTCAAATTTATTTACTTCTTGTGCTAAGTTTACAACTGTTTACCTTAGGAGCTAGTCTAATTCAACCGGGTCTACCATAGCTGATCTGTCCTAACAAACACACAAACAACTATAATACCTCAGTATATTTTACAGATATTAAGCTAAATATAGTTTGTTGAGATAACAGATGAGGGTTTTCCTCAAAAAGTGCTCCGAGTGAAACAGAGACAAGCTCTTTGGCATGAAAGGGATTTCTTCAGCTGGAAACAGCAGGGTTAGTTGCATGACTTGAGTGCAATACAATACAGAAGAACCACAAACTGCTGTCTGGATACAGAGAGCCAGTCGGCACCACAGGATGGGCCTTGATCCAAGGAGGATTATGTTCCCAGTTTACAGCAGCACAGCGGTGGTTGCTCTCTCTCCATGTTTTATGACAGAAATCATCTGTTCAGCCACAAGGGCATCTAATTCAATTTCCACTGTTCTGGTCATCGCTGCTCCCTCTCGTTCCTCGATCCTTGTCATTTTACTTTCTAATTTTCTCTGTTTCTTTCCTTTCAGCTGATCGGAGCGTTGACTCTGCTTTTCACAGCCTCTTCCTCTCCTTCTCAGTCAGCGTTATGATGTGGCGATCGATGAGAAGCCCTTGACCTCGTTAGGCGTCCCTCTCCACTTCCCCCCCCACAGCAGGGTTTATTGACCCATAACTCCTCCACCAGCCTTAACCCTCTTTCCCCATCTTCCTTTTTCACCCCTCCATGTCTTCCTCTTGATTTCAAAGCCTTGCACTCATTGACAAACCTCTCTTCTTTTGCCAAATGTCCAATTTTGGCTACTTTCAGTCATTACTTTCGACTGAGCGTCCACTCTACATGTTCTGCCTCGGTCCCTCTGGCTTCCTCTGACTGCTGCTGCCACATATCGGGTTTCAATCTGTGACTCACCAACCCTACAAATACTTCTGCAAGAGTACAATCTTAGAACTATATCTTAAAAATTTAGCAACTTTTATCATTAAAGAACATAATGATGTTTAGAAACCTATACTGTATTTCAAAGCATATTTGGCAGAGAATATCTATACTAAATGTGCAAAATAGCTACTAAATGTTAGCCCACATTTATCCTAAAAAACACATACGGGGTGCTGTTTGTTAAGTTACACAGACAAAAATTAAGAGCAATATTTTGGTTTATTTAAGATTTCATAAGAAAAATAATTGTTTGTTTTTTCAGCCATATTTTCACCATGTTATTCATACATTTATAAATGTCATAGTTCCAAACTGAATATTTAATTTACAAGTTAAATATTTAGTTTACAAACTAAAAACTTACAAGTTAAATATTTAGTTATCAAGCTAAATGTTTAGCTCCACACTAAATATTTAATTTACAAACTAAATGTCTATGTCCAAAGTAAATGTTTAATTTACAAACTAAATATTTAATTTCCAAGTTAAATATTTAGTTGGTAAACTAAATATTTAGGTGTATATTAAATGTTTAATTTCCAAACTAAGTATTTATTTTCCAAGGTAAATATTTAATTTCCAAACTAAACATTTAATTCCTAAACTAAATATTTAATGTGCTAACTAAATATTTATCCCAGAGCTACATATTTAACTTGCAAGTTAAATATTTAGTTTCAAGCTAAATATTTAGTTAGAAAATTAAATATTTAGTTTGGAGATTAAATGTTTAGCTTATAAATTAAACGTTTAGTCTGGAAATTAAATATTTAGTTTGGAAATTAAATATTTAAATATTTAGTTCACCAACTAAATATTCAACTTGCAAGTTAAATATTTTGTTTGTAAATTAACCATTTAGCTTAGACATTAATATTTAGTTTACAAATTAAATATTTAGTATGGAGCTAAATATTTAGCTTGCTAACTAAATATTTAACTTGCAAGTTAAGTATTTAGTTTATAAACTAAATATTTAGCTTGTAAATTAAATATTTAGTTTCGAACTATGATATTTATGAATGAATAAATAACATGGTGAAAATATGACTGAAAAAATAAACCCTAATTTTTCTTATGAAAGGCTAAATAAACCAAAATATTGCTGTTAATTTTTGACTGTGTAACTTTACAAACAGTGCCCATAAACACACACACACAATCACACACACAGTTAGCTAAGGTATGACACAAAATAATCTCTGATGGAATATTAATTGAGTTTAACAAAAGACAAAAAAAAACCTTTTGTCGTATTTTGATACAGTACTGACATGAGAGTCTCACTCAACTCCGTGGCACGCTATGGATGTGTGTGTCTGAACGATTGTGAGTTTTGTGTGTGTGTGTGTGTGTGTGTGTACAAGTAATGCAACCACATTGTGTAAATTGTTATTGCAAAGCTGCTTTCTCTAAATCTGCGTAAATCAAAAAGACGAAGGATGGAGCCAAGCTAAGAATAAACCTAACCATCTGATTCTAGCTGCTCTGAAGCAAAAAGAAGGGAAAAAATAGTTCCTAATATAAAAATTATTTCAGGGTAAGAGAGTTTGCAGTGGCACACACACGAGCGTGTTCACATGTTTGTGCATATGAGTGAGACTTCACACCTTTATGTTTGTGTTTTATGACTGTCTTACGAGTGTGAAAGTCTAAGAGCTCGCAAGACGTGCTATGTCAGCCTGCGAGAGCGCTTGTGTTTGTAGTGTGAAGACGGGCATATGTGCGTGCACGCACAGGTTGGCTCAGTCATCAAGGTAATTAGTGTGTAAACCTCCTCGCTGTCGGTTCAAAGAGAATTAACGAGCTCTAGTTAATTAACAGTCTTCCTCTCTTCTCCTTACACGTGTCTGCATATTGAGTGTGCGTGTCTGCACATTTTGGAGAGTGTGTTTGTGCTTACATGGACTTGAGTGTCTGATTGTTTGTCTGTGCCCTGCTTCTTGCTGGTCTGCATAATGAATTGACAGGATGCAACTTATGCATAAACCAAAACTACAAATATGATTGCAGGACAGAAGCCACATTTCCCTTTTGGATTTCTGCTCATTTTTATGTTTGACATCATCTTGATTTGGGAAAGGAGCCACCAAGTACTGGCCGATCTTATTGGTTATTAGTTGCATATAGATGCTTATTACCTTGTGGTTCTTGTTTTCATTCTGAACAAGCCTGCAGCTCGTAACCATGTCAGCTGAGGTTAAGCTGCAGTCAGATTACCCAGCGTGGAACAAATGAATGCATTCATTCACAAACCTCTACAGCATGCAGAAAAAAGTCCAAACAGGCTGCATATTCTGGGTCTAACCTAGCACTTTGACCTTCACTGTATCCATGACCCTATTTCATTCCACATTCAGAATACTAAGAGCACAAAAACTCATAAAGAATTTCCTGCATTGAATCTTGTAGAAGTTTTGCTGACATGGCTTATTTATGGCTGACACTGGCTGAACTCCAAAGCAGTGTGTCAGGGACGGAGGGAGCTCAGCCTGTATTGATGAAATGTTTTGCTTTTGGGAGAATTTATTGAGTATTGTTGGCTTGCTTGCATTTTTTTTTAGACCTATCATACATGGGTGGAGGCTTAAGCAGGAATGCAGTGACAATGTTGTACAAGCTCTGCAATTTTTTACAGTCATCTACAGAAAAGCAACGTTCACGTTCTGGTCTTTTAAGTTATTAAAATGTTCCGTAATTTTGCTTTTATCTACAAAGAACATAAAAAGGTGACAGCAGAGGGGAGTGGGAATTCTCACGAATAGCTTAAAATCAGAAAGTTACACTCAACACTTTAAAAAAAACTAAAACTTATTATGTGCCTGAGAGAATTTATTTAAGTGTCTACCAATTTTTTAAGCCTTGTCATTTTGTCTGCTGCCTGCGGGTTAGAAAATATTTATTTTAGAGTGTGTCAATAAAATTTCTAGCGTAATGCGATTTTACATTTAAAACACTGAATAAAAACTACCCAACCTCCCCATCTTTATTTCCACCCACGTCATGTTAGACGGCACTCACTATAACACTGAACTTAGAGCTTGAATAAAATAAAAGTCCTTTGACTTTTTAGCTCTGCAATGTACAGCACTTCTATAATTACTATCATAGAGATTATTAATCTTCTACCACCTTTGACCAAATTTTTACAAGACTGAGAACAAAACAAGCTATATTTTGCTTAACTGGCGACTTGAAGTTTCAAGCTCTGTTTTAACAAATCCTAAACAGGTTCTTGACCAGAAAATTAAACCTCATGGAACTTTTTATTTAGATTTGTTTTTAGAAATTATTCCACAGAGCCATGTTTTTCCAACATGGAGCAGCTCAGTGAACGGCTTCCAGCATGAGACGATGTGTTAATTCGTACTCACCTACTCACACAGACTCACATTTGTGCTGCTGTTGTTCGACGTATTGTTTTTGTACTATTAGTGCTTAGCGTATTCTTTGTTTAATGTATTTCTTTGTTCAGATCTTAGATCTTATTACTTATGCTTTGTTGGATATAACTTGGACCCTGTGTACACAATTTCATTCCACCACATGTACCACGTGTGCGAATGACAAATAAAGAAACTTTGATAACACAATTCAGACAGATCAGTACCAAACTGTCATTGATTGAATGCATTGGCATCAGAAGCCTTTGTAATGCGAATGTGTGTGTGTTTGTGAGTGTGTGTATGTTGGGGGTGGGGGGGTGGGGGGGGGGGTCCTTCCCCATTTAATTTTGAATAAAGTAGATGCCATTTCCTGTATTCTGGTGTATCTTAATGGGTTGTTAAACATCTACGTTTACCTACGTAAGTAAACACTTGAGTCAATAACTATTTTAGAGAGCACGGCACAACAAGAAGTTGGCACTAACATAGTGCTAAGCTAGTGGTGCACAACACAGACGCACTAGCTAAGATGCTTCAGACATAGTGCTCTGCTTCTCTCATATAACCTAACCCAACACCCCCCGGCCGCCCCTGGGTCAACAACTGCCAGCATTAGGCCCTATTTACACGGACACGGTGGGGGGAAACGGAGGTTTTGGGTATGTTAATTACTGAAAAAGATCTGCGTTGACACGGGAGAATTCTGTGTTTACATGCCCCCGAATGTTCCCCCCCGCCCTCATGAATCTGCTGTAGTTACCATGCCGGGTCATTAGATGGCGCTGTGAATTTTTGTAACTTCACCC
>JARVGS010000979.1:39521726-39532041 GCA_031762315.1 Hypsolebias antenori | reverse complement strand
GTTCTAAGTACGTTGTTGTTGTTTTACATTGAAAAAAATGTGTTTAAAAAGACGTTACGGCCGCCATGTGCTTTCAGATTCAGTTTAAGGCTGAAAACTCGCGTATACGGCCGCCATGTGCTTTCTGTTTCGGTATCTGGCTAAATCGGTATCCGGCCGGGCCGTTAGAACGGAACTAGGCCGGAAACCGAGGATCACCTGTATTTATGGACTTTAAAGAATGGTGCTTACATTAACCATTATGACTTTTTTTTTTGGCAGTTGTTTTGAGATGATATCCTACTCAAACTAGCTGTTATCTTGTCCATCCTGTCAGTAATATACTCAATTTTTACAAATTGAGGACATGCAAAATTTTCATAATCTTTATATAGGACCACACTTAAACAATGTGAGCTGTTCTTTTAAAGAGGGCAATGGATTTGTTATCACCGTGACTGTTTCAAGCCATTTTAACTACATTTTTAGGATTCCTTTGTGTGATTTTTGTCCATTTTTATCACTTTTTAGGTTGTAAATCAATTGAAATGATAAAGTCCTAAATAGTAGAGTGCTAAGGGTGTTTGTCATGTTTGAGACAGTTTTGGAAAGGGGTGAATCAGATTGAGTAGTTTTGTGTTAAAAAGTTCACAAGTATAAATTAGGATTGTTGCACACACATCACTTATGCTTAAATGGTAAACTATTTACTTGGCATAAAATGCTTAGGCTAATTTAAGGCATATTTTGATTAAAAACATTTTTATTTTTTATTTAAAAATACACTAATTTAATTATATGCATTTGTAATAGTAATTTTTTAAAAGATAAAAGTCAATTGTCCAGGGGAGCATAAATTAAGCAGGGATAATTATTTAACATTTTGATGTAAAGGTAAAGTGGAGTCCTTAAACTTAAATGATTGTTGCCTTACAAGTGCTCACTTTTTTTTTTTTTGCTTTGAAATATGCTAACAGGAAATAATTTAATTAACTATAAATTGATCTGCATAAACTGGCACAGTATGATAAAATTTATATGGGTATCAAATATTCATCTTTTATGAGATGGAAAAAGCTGAAGGTGTTAAGTGGTTTATGTGACACTAAATGAATAGCATTAACTAAAAAGATAAAGATTCCTCATTTCAATTACATTTTTGTGCTGTTCAATCCACCATTCCACCCACTTCTCTTGTTCATTTATAAATGCATTCATTCACACACACATCTTTTTCCATCCCTTGTCTCTCCTCCTCACTGAACAGTTTAGTTTTTAAAAACAGAAGTACTTGATGCTTCATGAGGCTATCTTTGACTTCAGTTTTCATGACTTGCCTGTTTTGAATTTTTCATTCCCCTCTTTAGAATAATCTGAGATGATGTACAGATTTCCGTTGAAGAGTTTTTAATGTTTTTCACTGACCCAGTAAAGTAGCTTTGAAATCCAAAAGTCCTCCACCCCTCCTCCCCTCATCTTGTTGACTCAATCTTTCTTCTCCTCCGAAACTTCCATAAATCTCTCCCACTCCTGATCTAATGCTACTCCAATTTCTGCTGGCGTCCCATTTCCCTCATTTGGCGCACGCACGCCACCTTTCACTCCCCGAGTCTATCTCTCACCCGCACTCATGTAGAAAATGAATATGCCTTCATAAAATAAGCAGTCCCTCAAGCTCAGTGATGGGAGCCCACCAAGTCATACCTGCTGTGATGCCAAACGATTCGAATTAACAAACTCTGACATTTAAGTGAGTGCAGTCATGAGCATACCGAAACCCAGACAAACACACCGTGACTCTTGGATGTTTGTGTGTGTATGTGTGTGTGTGTGTGTGTGGGGGGGGGGGGGGGTGTTAGTTAATTACCCCACGTGATCAATAATTCATTAAGCTGTCAGTTTGTGTGTCTGCATGACTCCCTATGTGTGCTGGCATGTTTTGAGAGCACGTAAGCATGAACGGCAAACTCTCCCAGTAAGCAGTTTCTTTCCCAGGGAATGGCAGATTAAGAGGATTGACTCCGTAATGGATTAACCTCCGGAGTTTTGTGTGCGTATGCATTTGTGTGCACGCGCTCCTGCGTGTGTGTTGAGCAGGATCAGAGTGCCCATGTATGAATTGATTAGCCTAAGAAGCTCTTCTCCTTCCCTTTTAATGACCACATCAGCATTTTTTCACCACAAGCTGGATAACTGTAGAGCTGTCTGTCAAGGAAATGAGACACCGCCCCTTTAAGCAAAGTTGGCTGTCACTCAAATTCTGCTCTTGGGAAGACTCCCGGTGGACAGCAGAGAGACCCTCTGCTGTGTCAGTTTGTCTGCGATGATAGATGGGGCCTGCGTCTATGCATTATTGTGAGTGGGTAGCGGACTGAGTGACCGTCTCTATGCAGCGTTTATTTATCAGTTTTGAACTGCGGCCTCCTGATGGAACGCCGAAGTCAGAGCTTACATTATCTATGCAGCTGACTTTGTTTATGGAGTAAATACATATAATATCTAACTAGAAGACAGATAACAGCTTGGGAAAGGAAGATCCAAAGAAGAAATGACCAATTACTCTGTTGGAAGAAATGTGTTTGCCCACCCCCTCCGCATCTTTGCTTTAACTGAACTCATCGGGGGTCCTCTCTTGCACAAGGTCTCACACAATCATGCACATATGCAGAAATCCACATTTGACTATCTTTTGGTGACTGTATGAGCTCAACTGTCTTGCAGTAGATCTGGCAGCTATCTAGTTTAGGATGGTGACACCTGCAGGCATACACACCCTGACAGCTATTTTATGGAGATAAAATGGTTTGCAGATGTTAACAGCGAGGTGTGCAGGACATATTTCAGCAAAGTAGAGGAGGGTGAATCCATGATGGAGCCACATAGTGAATAAAGATACAGAAACAAATTTAGCTCCTACCTGTTTGCTGTATTTGTTCCCAGCTTGGCAGCTATAATCTGAGCACTGGTCAGAGCCCAGGGACATGGCATCTGCGTTGCCACTGCCCCCTGTGCTGCTGCTACTGGAGCCGGCACTCCCTACGCACCCACTGCTGCCCACAAAGGTGTTGGAGGGAGGCAGTTCCTGGACTGCCTGGTGCTTCTTTCCCTCCGCTGGGGGTGAGTGTGGCTGTAGATTTACTGCAGGGAGGGGTGAGCTGGATTTGTAGTGCCTGGCCAGATCAGGGCTCGACTGGTGTCTCCTGCCACCACCCATCCGCGGACTGCTGGGGTCACCATCCACGGCACAGTAGCGGGCTGCCAGGCGCTCACTAGCACTGCTCAGTTCCTCTTCATCATCATCATTGCCATGGCGACGCAGGCCGTTGACTGTGACAATACCACTGTAAAGAGATCTGTCAGACTTCCCTCCTCCTCCGATGGTACCTCCGCCTGCAGTGCGTTTGTCCCGTCGAGGTTTACGTCCACGGTCTGATCCACCACCTCGACTGGCCTGGGGCTGAGCTCCTGAGGGACTGAAGAAGTCTTCCTCTGGCTCTTTCTTGCCAGCTTCATAACCGTTCTTCCCCTGAGTGCCGCACTGTCGAGCTGTGACCACCAGAAGAATAACCAGAATGACGGCCGCAGCACCAGCCAGGACACCGATGGCAACGCTGAGACGTTGTTTTCCCAGGGCTCGCTCACTGTCTGGGTCCCCGGCAATGTCCAGTGACAGTGGTGCCATCAGGCTTCGGGCCACCTGAAACAGAAGGTAGAGTGGAGAAAAGTCAGACATAAAAGCCTCCGAAGAGAAATAACAAACAGAAGTAAAACGAAAACTTTCTACGAGCAAAATATTGAGAACAGTCCCTGCAGGAGATGACACAGTTGGTGCAAGCCATCGGGAAACATCAAACAGCATCTTCATCTTAATTATACTTATCATTCTGTTTAGTGTGGGAGCTGTACTGTTACCCCTAGATGCACAGAGTGTCGCTTAATTTATAATAGCTCTTGCCTCCCAGTTGCAGCATTTCAGGCTGAGCCTAAAATTTTTCACTTATGAGCTCAAATCATCTGCAGTGGTAAGAGAGCTATCTCGGATTATTCCGCTTAAAGCCGACTAAAAGAATAAAAAGACATTTTAGACATGGAGGTCAAGAGCAGTTAGAACTTACGTAGGATAAAACAAACAATAAATAAATGTGGAAAAAGCAAGCCAAGAGAGACTATGACTACATCTTTAGGCAGAAAACACATCTACTGTCTCATCAATAAACAATATCCCTATTGTAAATGATTGTGTAGGCGTGGATTTGTTAAGGATTTGCTATTGCAATTCCTGCTTAGAGAATTGAATGTGTAAAAAAGGAGGGTACTAAATACATGTGAGCTCATATTCAAATCTTTCTTTTGGCCTCTATAAGGTTCTGATTTTGTTCCGTTATGCTAATAGCTTTTGTTACGGTGCAAATCCGTGCAAATCCATTTTAATATATTTACTTAAAAAGTGTTTTTGTATTTTTGCTTTAGAAAAATGATGTTCGATTAAAAAAACATAAGGACATTCATTTGCACATGCAACAAATGGAGCTAGTATGCCGATAACAGGATCATTATAAGAAAAGTGGATTAGGTTGGAAAGCAAACACAGTCATTACGTGTTACAGCGAGTTTCTGAACAGGAGTCAACGAGGCTGTAAAGGTCTGCTTAGCAGAGCCACACTGGTAACTTAGTTTGAGAGAATCATTATGCACACCGAACACAAATGCAGACAGGCGCGCTGATGCATATGCATGCGCTTACGCAGGTCCACACCAAGTGTAAGCTGTCTGTTAGGGAGACAACTCATTTCACTTTCTGAACCTTGTCTCTGAGCTCACATGACAAAGTCTTTGGCCTGGCAGGGCTAGAAATGACAGGCTCTTCTAATCCTCGCTCCAATAAGAGCGGCTGGTAATAAGGTTTGCAGGAATATGCAGGGGAAAGATTGAGCCCGTGTGCTTTGAAGTAGCCAAGGAAAATTAACTACTGTGCAAGCTACAGCATTGGTGTTACAGCAAACTAAACTATGGGACTTATTTGTTATGCTTTCCAAGACATATTAGATTTGCTCATATATACAATATCTATAGTAGTCACTCTTTCCACTTGTTTCCCTGGAGCTCAAAGTGACATTGTGTTATATTTCATTGTTTCATCCACATCTATCGTGAGATTTAAGTTTCATTGCTAGTGAGTCATGTTGGTTTAATTCCATTGTTTTACTTCCACTGCAGAGGGCCTCTTTCTGCCAGGCTCTGCTCTCTCTCATCAGCCTCATTGCTCTTCTCTTCGCCTGCAGTATTGCTTTTCCACTCAAAGATGCCAGGCATCTTTGGCGTGGCGCTTCCCCGCAGTGGCTTCTGTGTTGTGCGTTAGTGCAAAAACAAAGAAGAAAATAGCAGCAACGAGTCACATGTACACATGCTATATGACAGCTCTGGGCGAGTTGACTGTGCAGGCATATGTGACACAGAAAAGTGTTGGAGGGTCTGTGGTTGTGAGTCAGCTCTGATTTACGAGTATGTGATAAGTAGAGAGCTCCACACAAGCTTCAACCCGTGTGTAGTCGGCTGAGTTGAGACGTGCTTTATGTGCACAAACACATACAGGAAACCCCAAGTGTGCAGTGCTATGAGCAGCCCCCCGCCCCCCCCCCCACTCCAAGTACTGCATACCACTGCATCTCCAAATCCCAGCAGATTCTTCAGTTCTGCTGCGTGTGCTTTCTCGCAGGACTTAGCATGGCACTCTATCTGCTTCAATCTTCAAGGATTAGCTTATTAACATGTCACTGCAGATGCTCGTTACATGATCAAAACAAAGAGTTCTCCCATGACTTCACTCCTGAACCTAGCTCAGATTTTTTAATGTAGCTCAATCCATTTATGACTCTGTGAAAACAACAAAAATAGGAGTTTAAAAGAGTTTAATTTTGGCCAGATTTATGAGCTAGTGACTGGTCTGAGTGCAGCATCTGTTAAAAAAAAAACCTCTTATCCCCAAAATTGTATTGTTTAATATGTGAACTCTGTTTTATGATCCTTTGCATTACCACCAGTTTTATGTGACATAGTTGGGAGCACTTGTCAGAGGTGAAGGTAAAGGGCAAATTCAGCATATCTCATGAACAACTGAATGAATTCTTACAACATTTTCCCAAGGTAATCATTATGTTCACATATAAAACTAATAAACCTTTAGAGTCAACCCAATTCAGGATGGACACCAAAGCAAAGCAATCTTAGCAAACACAAAAATGTCTTTAGCTTAGTCAGTTCAAATGATACTATGCAAAGATTGAATCTGGTATGAGATGAGACTGACCCCGCAACTTATTCTCTGAGCACAAACTGATAGCCTAAAATATATTGCATGGCATTTTTGCTCAAATTTTGACCTTAACTGTTGCAGTTGACCCTGCTTGTCCATTTGCAAAGTATCTCATGGACCACACATTTCATTCAAATTTCAATGAAACTCTCAAAAAGTAATTATTGGCTGTTCATATAAAACTCATTTACTTTTGGAGTTTCAAAATAGCTGCGGCCCGCAGCTAATCAACATTAGCCTACATAAAGATGGCTATACCTCAGCGAACTTTGTAAAAACTAGGTTAAAATTTGATATGTAATAATTAAAAGAATGTAAGTCTTCAAAAAAATGGTTGGCCTACAATTTACATTGGGTTCAGTTGTTTTCTTTTATGTGTGAATTGTGGTAGAAGAAGATAGCTGTACCAGTTGTTGAGGCTTTTTTTTTTGCAGGAATATTATGATATCCTTGACAGAATATCCATGCAATGCAAACTTACGGTGATATAAACATTATAAATATATAGTGGGTATGCATCGGCAGCTCCCCCAAAACCCAGCATGAAAAAGCAAATAAACAAAATGGATGAACTGCTATAAAATTTTTGAGATTGGAGTTGTTTCTGATGGCAGAAATCCATGCTGGTCTTTTCTTGCTTGGCTATCCATTTGGCCTGGTCAAGAATAAACTCTAGTTTTCATTTTCACAGAAGTAAGTAAAAACTGAACTATTGATTTTATAAAAGCAAGTGAAAGCACTGATCTTAAGATAGAAAGTCTAATTTGAAATCAGATACAAAGGTTAAAAGTGTTCTCACTAAAAGTCTTAGTCAGCTTCACAATGCACAACTTCTGATATACAGAGCTCCTCAAAGAGCACCAAATAACAACAATGACACACGACGTCTACAATGTCAATTTCCTCTTTCTCGAGCTCAAACCCTGCAGCATAATATTACAGATAATTACCAAACATGCGGCTCACCCAGTGCTATTGGATTGAAAGGACCGGAGTAATTTTCTGCTGCGGAGCTACAGCAGTAGCAGGCACTTTCATTCCTTAATTGCATCTGGCATCTATCCACCACCCAGTTTGACTTCATTATGAGATGGAGGTATTCTCTTTTAAATGACTTCTACTCAATTACGCCACCAAGTTTCTCCATACAATCAAGCTGAACTGTGCATGTTGTATTCAATGACGGCTTTCAAAGCAGCTTAGACGTATTACACCCTATTGTTTGATTTAATAGTCTTGGTCATTTAGGCTCACTGCAGATAATTCTACCTCTTACTAAGGGTTTTCTTCTAATCCTCACCTCCTTGATTTTCCTTTCAGCATTTTCCTGTGTCACACAAGAAGTGTTCTCCGCACCAGCTACTGGTACAATCCTACCTCTTTGATTTGCGCTGAGCAGTTTGCCTTTGTTCAAAAAGTTATTTTGACATGGAATAATGTCACAGCTCTCTGATGAGATTACACAGAACCTGTTTTCTGTGGCTTGAAGGTAGCATTGAGCTTTAGGAGTCATTTAAAACAATGACGCATATTACAAACAGGGCCCTCAAAGCATGGTTTGACATAATTTCTGTGTGACTGTCTTCAAAAGTTACACTGACACAAAAAGCAGGAAACGTTAGCACACAGGTTTTGCTGTATTGATTACAAGGAGTGAAGGAGCGTTGTTGGTGGAGTTCTTCGAGATCATAATATTAGTCATTGTGGAGTGAACCTCCAGGGATGAAGAATGAAGCAAAAGTATTGCTGACCAAAACAGCAGTTCCTTAGTCAGAAGTGAGTCACCCCCCCCCCACACACACACACACACAACAGAACTTTAACGTGGGTTTAAAACAAACAAAAAAATGTTTTCATCGTCAAGTGCTGATTTGAAAGTTAGATTTTTGTAAAGCTTTGAGCGCTTAATTCAGATTGCAGCCAAATGGAATTTTTTAAAAATAAAACATTACAGTATAATAACCAAAAAAAAAGTTTCTTTCTCCCCTAAATTCTGGTTGAAATGAAAATTTGCCTGTGCTCATAATAATACATAAACAGTAAAAATGAGAAAAAGCAACAACTACAAAAACTTAAAGTTGCCGTACTTGTTGCAAAGTACTGTATAAAATGAAAAGCTGCCCTGAACTAAGATGCAGTCTGAAGGAGTTTACTTCAGTAGCTTTTCAGCTACTGTATATTGAAATGCAGTTTCGACACATGGGCACAATCTGGCGGCACGGTGGTGAAGTTGGTAGACACTGTAGACCTATCCAGGGTATTCCCTGTCTCTTGCACAGTGACTGCTGCATATAGACAACAGTGACCCCCACGACCCAAAAAAGAAGAAGCGCGTAAAGATAATGGATGTATGAATACACTTGTTAAATTTGTCGAAGCCCAGTAAAAACTCCAGTCATGTGACTGACATACATTAGGTTGGTCGTGGTCTGCACGTGATCAAATAAGATGGAATTAGACAAGCCTAGACTCTCTTAGATATTTAGGTTGAAATATAGGAGTGAATCTGTAGCTACACGTGAAAGAAAAAAGAATCTGTCCGTCACTTTCACTAATGAAAGTCGGGATTAAGCAGGGCAGCGGAGTGCCTTAAAGATGTCATTCAAACACAAGCGACTTCTGCTAAACTTCCTCTAGACCACTACATTTATTGGTTCAACGTAACATATCATTTTGTCTGGATACCTCACTCAGGGTAATTTTGTACCAAAACGTCAGACTTCTCCATCCCAAACAACTCTCCCAATGACATTGCCATTGTTGACCTATTTTCAGTCAGCTGTTCATAGGTAAACAAACACATGTGGTAATAGCAGCTGTTCACACATTTTGCATGAACTAGGCACTAAGTTATTGTGTGTTCACTGACCGCTTAAATAAATATTACCTTTTGTATTGCCCATTTACTGGTGAAGATTCTCAGTCAGCCATGGAATGATAATTATTTAAAGTCCAAACAAAAGCAACTAGGAGTATGTATAATTTATAATATAAAAATAATTTGTCTAATGAAACAAACAAGAAAAAATGTGTTGCCTAAAATAAAATAATCCACAGCAGAATTTACAAAAGCCATTGTTGCTTTGACATTGCTTTTGTTTAAAAGCTCTGTCCCTTTCAAATATCCCAAAGCCACTTTAGGTTAAACGTTCTGCATCACGATACATGCACAGACTTGACTGTTTAAGATCATTTTTTTAAACTCAGAAAAATCATGGGAATATTCTCAAACTAGGAAAATGTGTTCCAAGTTTCAGGTGTGGGTTGAAATCACAAGCTGTGTCAGAACAAACAATGGTACTACAAGGCCACTGAGGGGATTTAATTATCAGTCGATACAAATTACTTTTTTCACACCAGAGATTAAGTTTTAGTAATTATTACCTGCCAACATTTATAGCTTAATGGAACATTTTAAAGCATTATGGGAAGCGCATTCAATTGTTGCTACAGCAGAGAGGAAAGAAAGATTTCAACGTGCAGAGCATAAGCTAAATTTGAACACATAATGTTCTAGTTAATTCCAGTATCTCAGTAATGTCTTTGAGTCTCGTCAGTTACCTTTGCGCACAGCATGGCTCTTTCAAGCCAACTTTAAATCTGCAGTGAAGCCCTCTGTTCAAGGAGACCGCACAGATTCATTTAGGATTAGCAGCAAATATCTTTCGCATTTGCTTTATATCAACTTGTGAAAATGATTTATTTAGAATTCAGAGTGGTTTTTAGTGACTTTCACTAAATACTGCCTAACTCTGTTCAGCTCCCTGTGACAAAGTGCAAACATCTAAATCTAATCAATATGCAAGAATACAGCTAAGGGACACCCGTCTTTACAACTGTTCAAACATACTTCAATCTGCTCAGTATTACAAAACCATAACTGGGACATGCTCATCTCTCTTCATCTTTTGCCCTGAACAAAAGTAACCCTAATGTTATCTCTCTCTCTCTCTCTCTCTCTCTCTCTCTCTCTCTCTCTCTCTCTCTCTCTCTCTCTCTCACACACAAACACACAAAAAAACA
>JARVGS010000979.1:39202145-39214673 GCA_031762315.1 Hypsolebias antenori | reverse complement strand
GAAAAGTGGATGTAATAAAATAAACATTCTGTCTTCCACAGAAATTTAAACTTGAGTGTGGGTTTTATGTATTAAATTGGAAAAGACAAGTGTCAAGTGTGACATTACAACCTGAATTTGTAATGGCTCTATAGTTGTGGGAAAACAAAAAAGCACACCAGCTCCAAGATGTCCAGCCTGTGACCTGCCGAAGTTCTAGTGCTTTACAATATGTATTTGCAGACTTGTTGTAACCATGGTCGCTCTGTGTCTACCACTTTAAAACGAACATGGATAAACAACAAAACAATGTCAAACACCAGAGGGCCGTCCGTTCCTTTCCTCCCTCTGCCACTACAGCTTCCTGCCCCCCAGCCTGAAGCTGCTACCCAGCCAAGCCAGACCAATGAAGATCCCTGAATCCTCAGCAGAGAGAACTGACCTCCCCCACCCGTATCTCCTGTCAACTACGACCTCTGGAGAAAAACTGAGGGAAGGGAAGAAAAAAAAAGAGGAAAAGGCGAGGCATTGGTTGGAAGCGCTGCTCTGTGGTGTCAAAGTTCAATATTCCCAGAATCACTATTCCCAGAATCACGCAATTTCCTAGAATCTGGTCCAATACAGTGAAACACTCTTGATGCCAGAACAAGAAGGAAACAATATGTCAACATAGTTGCATGCTTACAATGAAATTAAAATAAGTCTAAATGGAAACAGAGTGGCGTAGGAACTGACAGTCAGCTTGCACACCTCGAGTTCTGGATCAAGGCTGGGCTAAACTCTTGTCTTGTTCATTCTCCTGAGCACCAGACCTTCAAGAAAATTAATCAAAACAAGAGAGACTAAACTGATCTGGCAGTGTGAATGCTGAAGGAGCACATTTATTCTTGCGTCTTTTTCCTGATACAATCCTCATTATTTCATGAAGCCAAATTACCTTTCTCTCACTTTTGATCTTGCTGACATGCGTACATATTTTCACAGTTTAGGCCCAGCTGGTGGCAGAAATAATAGGAGCCACAGCAGCCTTTTATCAATGTTCTTGTATCCTTTCAGGCTTACTATTAGCAGAAAACTCATGTAGGCTAGGCTTTTGACAATCTCTACCATCACCATTTGCTATTTCTACCAAATATAGTGCACATGACCAGAAGCAGTTTGTGTAAAATATCTGAAAAACTGCTCTGCATAACAATTACTGGTCCCTTCAGATGCTTTTTATAAATAGGTTTACTGTGCCCTGCCCAGAAGCCCCAGTGCCTTCTGCTGAAATATGTGGAGGGAAAGTTATGATCTGATCCGAAAAAGTTCTGTACTTATTACTGTTCGGTGACTTGGGCACCCAGTGGGTTCAGAGAGCTGCACGGAACCCACGGGGAACAGGACCAGAACCAGACCCATCTTTGAATCCGAGAGCTGCCAGCCGGCCCACGAGGACTTCCGAGCAGGGGAGGCGCAGCCGAAAGTCCGGCTACTCTCTGGAGCACACCAGGACTTTTTAAATCTCTTTATTGGACAACCAGTCCCGCACCGGCCACCCGAAGGTCCCCCTCCCCCTGTGCTTCGACGCTCAACTGCTGCAGAGAACTGAAGCAAAAATGAACCTCCTGACCCATCAGCGAATCTGTGAGCTGCCAGCTCAACGCAATACCCGCAATACAGTAAACAGGGATTACTGTACTAGAAAAAAGTAGGTTTTTATATTAGTGTCTGATTGCACTTCCTAAACAAAATTATGTATTTAGACTGACTATGTAAGTCAGAGGAGCTGTGTGCAGTAATACGAGTAGCTTGAACAACAAATACCTGTACACTGAAATCATTCATTGTTCATCTTATTAAATCAAAATGTAAGTCTAGCTTCATATCTTTACACTAAAGTAGTAAATTTGTGATTTACACTCATTCTAAACTGGTATCAAATGTACTTAAAGTGGTACACTTTACATTTTCAATTCAAAAGTAATGCCAGTTTACTTGAGTCAACTTGTGCTGGCTCTCAATTTAATGAATCGCTCATTTGCACTTGATTACTGAGGTGGAAAAACATATAACTACCCCAGTAAACCAACACTTTGAACTAGTCCTACTTCCATTATTTTGACTTATTTCATTTCTTTCTCATAAACACAATGAACTGGTAGGTGGATTTTTCTTCATAAATAGACATTTATTCTTAAATACTGCCTCTTTAATTAGCAAAACATTCCTGATTACCGGTACTTAAAACTGTTTTAAACTATTTTATTTTGAAAGATCAAATCTGTACGAACTGCTTCTTCCCGTTTTGACTTTAGACCCAACAAATAGTTTATGTTGCGCACCATTGTATCAGTCTCCTGATATTCATGATTTATCAAAAACGTGCACAGCTGAGGTTCACCTTTGACCATCTTCTCCTCCTAGCCAACACATAGATTTAAGTTAAAGCAGACAGCTCACCCTGACCCGACAGACTGCATTCCCAGCGACCTTTTCCCTCATTGGGTAAAAAAGGTCTGCATTCTAATCTCTCCAACGACTGTGATTAATACGAGCCGTTGTGCGGTGAGGCCATCGTCTCTCCGAATACCCTTCCAAGCAAAAACAACTCTGAGAAATGTTTATATTTTTCGCCCATGTTTTCCCAACTTTTATCTCTCTAAGTTAGGGCATAAATGGAAAAGTCAGCAAAATACACAAGACTTGTCCAGACTAAGGTCTGTGGTTTGTGATTCAGGACCCACACTGTCACCATCAAAGTAGTATTAGAAAGAGAAACATGAGCAGAAATGGATCCAAAACTGTTCCTCATTTCAAACATTTCACCGCCTCCTTACTGTTAGTCACCAACAGGATCTTCCACAGTCACTGTGACCTCAACTAAACGTTTTTCACTGTAAAACTGACTTGCCAGTGGTTAGTTTCAAATCTTTAGGGAGGGTTCTGCTTTTGCCTAAATCAGCTGATCCTACATATCATTTTCAATAAAACACTACACTTAAGTAATTTACTAAATAAGTGAAGCACATTTTGCCAGTTCTCATTAGGAAAGTTACAAAATGGTGGATCCTCAGGAGCTGCTGCAACAGGAAATGAACTATGACATAAGAGCTATGGACCTTGGGGCCACTATGCATCCTGGGAAATTATGGCACTGAGAAGAGCAGTCACCCATGTTACCCCTTGAAGACGCAACCCAAAAGAAATCCATCCACGATCCTCCAACATGCCACAACAAACATTTACAGAGCTGTGCAACAGTTAGATACACTCGCCTTTAAAAAATAATGGCATAACTTGTTTCACTGATTCATTATCTCATAAACCAGAGGTCACCAACGCAGTGCCCGTGGGCACCTGGTCGCCCGCAGGGACCACATGAGGTACCCACGGGCCATGTTCTAAAACTAGCACTCATCAAGGAGCACCACGTAAAAATTGTCGTCAATTATATTTTTAAATTTAAGAAATAACATTTGCAACAATGTATATTTGAAATAAAAATTATTAATAAAAAATGTAAAAAAAAATAGTTTTGTGTATACAGTTTAGCAATCGTGTCTGGGGTCAAAGTTCAGAATCAGACCACTTCCATCTCTTCAGCAGCGCAGCTACAAGCTAGGTTTACCTCCCAGAGGGGGAAATGGCAGAAAATTTTAAGAAAATACATTTGCACAGTGACTGGGAGGAAAAGTTATTTCACAGTTTTGAAAGACAAGTGTGTCTGTGTCTCATTAGTGGCTGTGGTGACAGCAAAACACAACGTGGAGCGACACTTCAGCAGCTAACATGCTAGCTTCAATGCTAACTAGCCTCCTGGTGGCTCACAACAGTCAGAAGAATGTCAGAGCAGCTTTGAGCAGGCAGACGTTTCTCATGAGGCATTTTCAGGTGTGGAGCTCTCGAAAGAAGCAATGATGAAATATGTGAAAAATAATTTATTTAAAAAGAGTAGAAGATCATGCACTTATTAGTTAACATGGTTTTATTTGTACAGCACTTTGTTGCAGCTGTGGTTGTTTTAAAGGGTTTTATAAATAAAGTATTATTAAAAATGCTGAGGATCAATACTAATATCACATAATTCATTTAAAAATGTCACTTTGTTTATTATATTACATTACTGATATTTTGTATCTGCAAGAGTTAAGAGTTATTCTGAAATGTTATAAATGTGTTCATTCCTACAAAACGGTTGATAAAAATAATTATAAAATACACTGAATTTCAAATGTTACAGACTGCAACATAAAAGAAATTGTGTTTTATGTATATCAGTCATAACAGTCATCTGTTATGCCCCCCCCCTTGTTCAGGACTGGAGCCAATCTCAGCTGCTTTTGTGTGAAGGCAGGGGACACCCAGGACAGGTCTCCAGTCCATCACAGAGACAGACAAAGATACAAACAACCATCCACACTCCCAGTCACAGCTAAGAACAATTTACAGTTGTCAAGATGAGCCCAAGAAGATTCAAACTGAGGACTCAAGTTCTCGAATGAGTTCTAATCACTAATTATCTATAATAATTGATCATATTTACCAAGCTAAATCCTTACTGATAATCACTGTGCGGAGACTTTAATAATACAAATCATATAAGATGTGATCAGGCAGTCATGTAGTCACGTGTGTAAATGTATTATTATTAATACTACAATTAAAGGTGAGCCGTGCAAATTTGTATCAAACAAGTAGCCCTTCGTGTCTCTCAGTCTCACTGAATAGCTCTCAGTCTCAAAAAGGTTGGTGACCCCTGATCTAGCACATTGGTGTCCGAAGCATTTGTAACTGGGAGCAGGGGGTGACATACTATCACATTATGCCTATTAATGACATTTATAGGCAATCCCATAAAGCCATCTGAACATGCAAATCCCTGTCTGGCAAATGGAAAAAGAATATTTCAGCATGAAAAAAAAAATCTAAAATAGACTAACATATTACAATGAAAATTTACTTAAATTTGTGCAGATATGTGATCCTTTAAGGGGAGAAAAGATTAAACAAATTGTCTGGTTACAACTGTAACCTGACTAACAACTGTGCCTTTCCAGTGTTTATTTTATCGCTGGCAACTTCATCTGTATGTTGGGAATCGAAAAGTGTAAGCCTTCATGCTTAATATAATAAATATAAATGTCTCAGCAGTAAAAGTGGACTTTTGATGGTTGGACTTTCTATCAAGGAGTTTGAATTTAAAACAAGTAACTAAACAGAAATGTACTTTAAAAAAGCCATGCTGTTTAGGTTAGACTCCATTCATTGGCTGTAATGTGATACCATTTCCAATTATTTGATATTTACAGTAAACGATACTGTTTGTCCACATGCTGAGAAAACCAATTTCATGATCTGACATTCCTATAAGGGTACAGCATTGATCAGAGGTATACTAGATGCCCACTGGGCCAGTGTTGGTAAGCAGAACTAATGCTTTCTGATGAACTGAACTGTAGGGGGGCCAAGTTACACGTGCTATCCAAAATGGTTCCAGACCATTACTACTCAATGAATCTAGTTTATAATTTAGCAACAGCAGGGAGTGTGTGCATGGTAAGGTTTCTGGATGAAAAGTGTTAGTTTTTATCATGGAAAAAAAATAGGTTTTAAACAAATAAAAATAGACATAAAACTACAAGCATGTTTGAATGACAATTTAGCTTCAGCAAATACCTTAAAGAGATTTTTCTGGTATTGTGAATTAGGGATTATTAATAGCATGAATAATTAATATCTTACCTGTTTCAGTATTTTTTTAGTTGTCTCAGTTTGGAAAAACAGTTTAATTTCTACTACGGTAAAATGACAAGCAAATGACTAGTCTGAGCAGTACCAAGATTAAGTGGATGCTGTCATCTAAAATTGCTCCAATCTCAAAAATCTCATAGCAGGTCAGGCAAATGTTATTCCATGGAATTTTACAACACAAACAATTTCTTCATCTTCGGAAACTTTTATCCATACACCCCAGGCCGGATGGAGTGGATGGAGGAAATTTTCAGGAGTGATATGTGACCAAAAAAAAAAAAAGGCATCAAAGTCAAAGGAAAGGTTTACAAGATAGTGGTGAGACCAGATGTCTGATCTGGAGACAGAGACATGGACAAAAAGACAGGAGAAAGAACTGGAAGTAGCAGGAAGGAAGATGTTGAGGTTCTCCTTAGGAGTGACAAGGATGGATAAGATTAGGAATTAGATCATCAGAGGTACAGCTGGAAGATAAAGTTAGAGAGGACAGACTGAGATGGTTTGGACATGTCCAAAGGAGGGACAGTGGGTATATTAGTAGAAGGATGTTAGAAATGCAGCTGCCAGGAAAAAGACAAAGAAAAGATACTACATGGATGCATTTAAAGAGGACATGGAGGTAGCTGGAGTGAGGACAGAAGATGCAGAGGACAGAGTGAGATGGAGGAGGATGACTTGCTGTGGAGACCCCTGAAGAGGAAACAGCCGGAATAAGACTAATAATTTCTCAAAACACCATTATTTACATAGAATTCTCCACTTATTTATAGCAAATGACAACAGCAGCAAACTGGTAGCATGTCCAGTATGGCTTAGGCTCAGTTCTAGCAGGAATTGACTAATATTTTTTTTTACCAAAACAACCATTTAAGGTGATTTTCACAGAGATGTCTAGGTTTAGAACTAGTGTTTGAACTAACCACTTTGAAATGTTGAAGATTGGAAGTAATTTTAAGAGAGAAATGCATCTTTATATCTGGTTTGACTGTACTGTATTATGTGTCAGGTAAAGTTCCAGCAGTCCTTGATGGAATGTAAACCTTCTACCGTCCATTCCAGAGCTTTAAATGAAGATCATCATCTGTCAATAAATGATGGAAATAGAGCTGTTTTGGACAAACCTTGAAAATATTTTATGCATAATTTTGTACAATATTACAACATGTCACAGATAATAACTTTTAAATACTACCACACCCAATTTTAAGAACAATATTTGGAAAAAAAAAAAACCTAAGTTAAAGCCATTTTTCATGGATTGTAGTTGGGGTAGCATATTTGATTTGGGTTGGCTCCAAAAGGTCACTGGTCATGCATATGCAGCCAGTTATTGTTTTCTGAAAATGTTCTTTAAAATTTCTCCAGTTAGGTTGCCAAAATTGTAAAATGCATGCCAAACTGAGCTAGACTGCACCAGAAATGTTACCTCTCATAGTAGTGGTCACTCCTTGGCCTTACAAATACTGTAGTCCTAAAATTACATGTAAATAACCATTGGTTTAAGAAACTTACAGCAGTGCTAAAGTTTGTAAGTGAAAATCTGCATAAACAATCATGGTGTTTTTGATATGAGTTATTTTAAGACAACATAAATCCTGTTTTGTCTTGTCCTTGCTTAGATTAGCTGTTAGCTCATCATCCTATTCAAAATAAAACTCCTTCTCCAAACGGAACACAGAACTCCACTTTAAACTATACAAAATACTCCTTTATACAGTAAAAAAATGTATGGGCTGCAGCTGCAGTATATTGTCAGCCCTTTCAAGCATACAGTTTAATTTTGAAAAGTAGCCCCATCTCTGTGTTTCCACACACTACACTGAGTTCAAAGCTACATCAATATCTACACAGAGACAGCTAAGACAGTAAACATATGACAGCCACTCCAGTCTCAGCAAAATATAAACCAAGAACATAAAATAAGTCAAGCTACTTCAGAGCACAATAGCTCTCATGTTACATGTCAAAGCAGGACCACTTCAGCTCCGGCAAAGCTAATATTTCTAAAGAGGATGAGAGCTGATGCAGTCAAAATCTATCTTTTCTTTATGCATAAAAGTGATGCTTGTAAATTTGCCTCGCATGGCCCTGCAGTGACAAGAACACCCCTGCATTGTGTGTTTGGACTGGGAAATGAGTGTCTCATTCCCCAGCATACTGACAGAGCCACTTAGACCCTCTCAAACAGTGTAGTAGTTCGTCATTACAGGAATACACATAATACTGTACGCGATGCACAACAAATCCAGTTTAGAAGGGTTTTGATATGGATGGATGCAGCCAAGTCCCTGTATTCAGGGGTGGGTGGTGGGGGTCATACATCAGAGAATGAGCATCTTTCTCTATCCTAAGGAAAAGCTGACAATAGCAGGCTTGATAGAAGTCACAGCTCCGCTCGAGGGACGGATGACAATAACATGGCTGTGTGTGTAGGTGGAAAATGTGTGTATGTGGCTATGCAAAGAGGGATGGTAACATAGCGCCATTTGTCATCGCTGCAAGGTAATGGCACCGTCACAGCGGCAGCAAAAATCTCACACATCATAAGTGACCTTTGGATGACACATCAAACATGCAGAAAACGGAAAACAAAAACCCAGACGATGAGGTGATGAGAAATAAACTTCAGTTTGCACTCATGTTTTTGAACAGACTGCACAGATTTTGAGGTGAAGAAGGCTGGAATGATCCCACCTGGAAACTTCAGAGCAGAAAGTCTCATCATTTAGGTCCTGTCCACACTAACATGGATATCACGAGGGGTGGGGGGTGGGGTTTCTGTTGTGTTTCCCCATTCATTCACATGTAAGCAGCATTTTGGGTGACACATATTAGTTTACGTACACTTTAAAAAAAGAGATTTGTAAAAACTTCATGTTTTAGTTTCACTGCAGATTTCGTTTATTTTTGCAAAACAAGCAGCCAACTATTTCTCTAGAAGCTACAACAAACAACATTTTTTTTAATCTTTTTTTTGTAATTGTCTCAATTTGCACTAACTGTATCACTAATAAACTTTATGTGTGTTTAAAAAGTTAGTAATTTATAAGAAATAGTCAAATTTGTCAAAAATATGAACAGTCTACAGTTGTTTTGGAAGAAATTTTATCCATGATGAAAGTATTAATTCTTACAATCATCACACCCCGCCAAAGACTAAGCTGCAGAATACAGTAGTCTTGTATTGGTGTTCATTTATGTGTATCCTTAGCAAAATGTTTCATGAGCCAACACAGATTTTTCAATGAAACGATCAGGAAGAATTATCATGTGTCTACAACTTGTTATCTTTTGGAATGAATCCCATTCAAGATGGCTACCCCAGCTAAGCAAAATCACACAAAACAAGGCTCCACTCATCTATTTTTACAAATATTTGGCTCAAATTGGGTGAGTGGGTGAGTTATATCCAACAGAAACTTTTAGTTTTACTGATCAAGCAAGATTATTTTAAAACATTTATTAGCTAATGTATAGCACATGAAAGTGACTGTCAGTTTTTTTTTCATATTGTTCTAAGTTTGGTGTGGTTGTAGTTGATAATCATTCCCAAGATATGTTTTGAACTCTGACACATCTCATAAGATCCCACAATACTGCATGAAATTACATTTAATCTTAAATTACAAGGTTTGACCAAAAACCTGTAACTCTGTTCCTTTTCATAATGAGATTATCTTAGTCTAAACCTCTGACATCAAAGGCTGCAGGCGATATGTATTCCTTCAGGAACTGCTGGGCTTTTATTATTTTTATGTTGCCTTAATGGCATGACTGGTTTATTTTTTCACAGAGGGAAAAAAATCTATCCTGAGTTATGTAATTGTGGCCTTATAAGGAGGACATAAAAACTTTTTTTTTTAATCCTGAGCACACTTTTTATTATTTGGACCTTTTAATGAAATTACAAACTAGTGCTCAGGTGCATTAAAGCACAAGAAAACACACTCAAACATTTTGTGGGAGCACTGGTGTTGGACTGCCTTCACAGTATAGCCGATCACTGGCATCCCAAACAGCTCTGAGAGTTGGTCGGTTTTACAAACATTAGGCGAACAGTTCAGAGTCAAAAAGGATAACCTATGTGATGTAGTGGCACAATTATTTCAGTACTTCAGTGCTGAAATTCAGAAATTAAAACAGCCAATTTATGGCAGCCACAAAATTATTTTTTTATTCCAGCGAATACTCATGATTGCACTTAAACAGACATTTGCTAACATGGGGAGACATAGTGACAAAGAGCAGTCATGCACTAAATGCCCATTTACTCTCTCTCTCTCATCTTTTCTTGCTGACCTCCTGTCCTCCCTCCTTTTACTAATTCATCTCTATCTCCTCATCTTTTCAGCTCCCATCTTCTATTCTCTCTGTCACCTCAACCTGTGCCGGGCCCTCTCCATGTTGCCAATTCTTTATTCTCTGCCCCTGTCATTGCAGTGCTATGAATTTGCATTTAAACACTGTGCCAATTCACTTACAATGACACCACCACGCCCCAGATCTAGTCTGAGCACAACAAACACACATCCAAAAAAGAGAAAAAAAGAGGAGGAAAAAAAACAACAACGATGCAACGAGATATGCAATGCACGTGCCCGCTTGCAAATACAAAGCCTGCGGAACACACTCCCAGTTTGGCTTTGATTAAATATGTAAACAGCAATCTAAAAAGTGAAACGATTTAAGCGTGTAATGATGACAGACCGGAAGCGTTGAGGACACAAGCTTACAAAATCATACACACAGAAACATGCAGCATTTTGCTCAGACTAGTCGGTAAACAGTGATGTGCATCTGAAAGGGATAGAGTGTCAACGAGATGTCAGCACAGCACGGCCAACACGTCAGTCAAAGCAAACAATGGTTCTGAGCATGTGTGTGTGTGTGTGTGCTGGGTGGATAGGATTATGTGTGTGTGTTCATGTCCCTGAGCTGTCCCCTCAGGAAGGGATGCCAGTCAGCATCTAAGCAGAGGAGGAGAGCAAATGAAATATTGATCTGTGATAAGACACGAAGTACTGTGTCGGCGGCTGTTTTCTGTTTTGTGTATGTGTGTGTGTGTGTTTATTATCTTCTCTGTCACGCAAATCTAGATAACTAATGTTCATGAGTCATAAATGCAGTCAATGATGACAGAATGTGACAGGATGCTGTATGCGCCTTGTCTTGGTCACTGTAACACCTGCAGGGAGATTCACAGCAAAGTGCCTCATTAAACTATTGTGTGACAGGACAGCAGATGTACATTTGCAAGTTGAACTGACTAAGAAGTAATAAACATGATCAGTGAGCCATTTATTTAGCATCTCATAAATGGCATATGAGTCCTCACGATAAGAAGGCTTTCTAAGGCTGAAACGCACAACAGTGACGAAAGAGTCTGACATTTGCACTGATTCAATTTTTTGTCAGTGTTTCTGTTTCTTTTTCTGAAAACACAAACAAATTTTATTAGCTTTCATATTTAGTCATGTGTAATTATGGCAGTTCCTCCATCATCATGCACAAAATATACCTTAGCCTTTTTCACACAGCTGCTGAAAATATTCATTTTATGGGCTTAAATGTCCAAACGAAGATGGTGTTATGTTACATAACAAGTCAGCATCATGGAATCAACTGAGTGTCAACAGCAGCTTGTTCTAATGTTCTGGCTGTTTGTTACACACACTTTGACGTTCCTGAAACTCCTACAAGTTTACGTGTTTATTTATACTTTTGAGACTACAATTCCTTATACCTACTGTACCAACAACATGCACCATCTTGAATGAGCAGTATTACAAAAAGCTATATCTTAAGACTAAAGCTGAATCCCATGTTACTCATGCCTATATATTTCAAGCATACCCTTTATCCTCTAAGGTAAAAGGTTCTGTGGAAATGTTATGAACTGTTGGTCTTACTAGCTGTAGACATCTGATTGGATCACCTCACTTTGGAGAAATGAGTTATTTCTGGTCAAAGTGACAAGCTAACAGGTGGACTTGGCAAGGCCAACTCCAAATGCGAATTTTAAACATTTTATACTGGTTCCTGCAGTCAATTTATTTCTGGTTATCAATCAGAAATACGATATCTCTGTAGGAATGGCCCCAGGCTGCACTGGAAGTTCCACAGCAACACTATGTGTATAGTCATGTAATGCAAAACTCCTGGTGATCTAATGGTTTACAAAATAGTGTACAAATGAACAGCTATAAGATGTGTGAGACTGGAGTTTGTCATGACAGAACAATATAAGAGCTACAGGAAATCATATTGCTTATCGAGCTTGTTGATTTTTATAATTTGTCATAAAAATGGCTGAACAGAAAATGCCAGTGATGAGACAAATATAAACAGCAGGATAAGTCTCATCTGAAATACTAATACAATGACTTTCAACAAAGCTTATCAGAAAAAAGGTCGCCAACACTGTTTCTGGCCTTTTTTCTGATAAGCTTAGACAACAGTGTTGTCTCAGCTGGAGAGCTGTATCACTTAGAGGGCATCATAACCCAGCACCAAAATGTGAACAGACATACTCCACATGACAACTCTATGGCCTTCTACTGAGGATATTACAAAAGACCTATCATTAAAATCTTATTTTCTCTTATATACAGTAGTTGTTTTAAGACAGTGCCATCAGTTTTAGACACTGTCCATTAGCTCTTCAATCCAGTCTGAACACTATTATACTAACAGAGGCTGTTCAAAGAACCATCTACAGCAAGTAAGAAAATTATTGGTAACAACGAAAGTTCATACTCAGTAATCCAGGTGTCAAATCTGATAACTCTCAATCAGGTCATCTGGACAGTTTCTTTT
>JARVGS010000979.1:38549056-38560259 GCA_031762315.1 Hypsolebias antenori | reverse complement strand
GTTTCCTCCCACAGACCAAAAACATGCATGTTAGGCTGACTGGTAACTCTAAATTGTCCCTAGGTGTGAGTGAGAGAATGAATGAGTGTTTGTCTCATTTGTCGCTATGTGTCACTGTGATGGACTGGAGACCTGTCCAGTGTGTCCCCCACCCCTTGCACAGTGATGGCTGGACATGGGCATTGCCGACCCCTGCAACCCAAAAAGGAAGAATGACGGTTTCTGTTCAGTGCCCTGAGAAGACTTCAGTTGTGACTTGGCGCTATAAAAATAAATTGATTTGAAATTGAATTCTTATTTAAATATGAATCCACCTTAACTGTTTGTTCAGGGTTGAGGGGAGGTTTGTGCCCATGTGTAGTGGTCATTGTGCAAGAGTTGGGGTTTCACCCTGGCAGGGACACCCATCCATCACAAGGATACATAGATAATGGAATGTGAAACTGATGTCAATGTTAAGACATATAAATTAGAGTTCGCATTAGAAATTGAAATCATTTTAAGGCTGCAGCAATCCACTTTGGGCTTGGCCCCATTGTTCTAGCTGTTAGCTTTTCCAAACTGAGTTTGTTCAAACAACTATCTACAACAAATCTGGTTGGCAGGCCACAGACTGATGAAGTCTTCTGGATGGAAGAGTAAATGTTTCTCCCTTAAAGAAACAAATCCAGATGACATGATTTAGCCTTTTTTTTTTGTTGTTATTTACAACAGACAAGATATTAATTATACATAACCTCTCCACAGGACCCCACAATAAAAGACATGAATTGTTGCTTTAAGAGTCCTTATTTTCTATCCTAAATGTCATGAACCTTTGTGAACATTTTTACACAGTTTGATGCACTGATGTCCTTAATGAGAAACACAACTCGCTGAATAAAAAGGAAAATATTTCAAAATCCAGAGCTGTGTGCGACTCCGGGCAACCTAGAAGGCAAAGTCCAGCAACAACAGTAGTTTCAAACAAACTGTACTATCAGCTAGCAGCATTGAATTTAGCACAGCAGCTGTGAGGTATTATTTATAGCAGCTTATGTTCTAGATGCTCTCTTTATGAGCTTTTTGTCCTCTTTTCTTCTGCAGCTGATACAATGTTGTATAGCAGCAGTAGCTCAACCTAACAGAGGTACAGTATAAGTAAGAGTTTTGTGCGACTGGTCTTACTGTTGCAGACGATTCCCAGAGTGTCGTGGGCCGCCACGCTCTCACAGGTGACCCACCACTGAGAGAAGACAGAGTTGGACCCGTCGAATGAGCTCCTTGCTCCAAGTAGGTTGTTAGTGCAGATGTCGCACTCACTGCCTCCAATGGCAAAGTTTCAGTAAGGCACGGGGTCAAACTGGGTGAGGTCACCCAGCATGTCCTGCTTAGTTATCACATACAGAACAAGAATACTAATGAATGATAAGAGCAAATGAGAACTGTAGTTTGTATCTGTGTTGTATCAATCTGTCTATTTCTCATTTCTGTCTAACCTCATCTTTTATAACCACTGTTCCTGTTTTTACAATATATTTTACGACATTCTTCCACTGTGTAATGGTATATTTATCTATGACTGTTCTACTTTCTCCCTGCTTCATATTTAATGAAGAAAAAAATCCTCATTGCTTCCTCCTAGTAACATTCCACTTTTACCTCATCAGCCTAGATGCCTCTTGTCTTCTTTTTTCCCCTATCCCTCTTTCTCCCATGTGTACATGTTCAACTGCATTTCTCTCTCCAGAAAATGGTGCCAGGTGACAAAACCTGGGCCCTTGTGGGAAAAGTTTATGCCTCCAAAGCTGGCCTGGCCCAGCCCCAGGTACATCTTACTGATAGCGTTTGACTCAGGACAAAGTAGTTGTAAATGGTGGTGTTCTCAAACTGTGCGGCTTTGCCATCAGGTAAAAATATATGCCTGAAAATGTAAAACAGAATTTCAGTCTGTGTGTTATTTTCATCACTCCAATAGTCCTGATTCTATGTCAAAAGGTGCTTCTAAAGGGGATAATTTAAACGTGTACTTTTATATTATTTTCTAGATGTAACTTAGCTTCAAATAATTGCCTGCAGTTAAAAATTTGAGTATTAAGCAGAATGTTTGCTAATTATAAGTTCTAATGTCTTCCTATCAAGTCCACCTGGGATCATGGGTTTAAATGAAAAGCGCAATCTACACACCGCAACATCTGGCTTTAATATTCAATAACATCAATGATCTGTTTTCACCTAAATCGCATCAGACATTTATGAGTTGAAATGTCCTCCCTGTGAAAATTGACATGCAAAGGTCCGATTTTGATTTTTGGACAAGATCAACGGTACAGAATAGCAAAAGCAAATAGTCCCTTTTCATAAAAGTGCTTACAACTTAAAAGACTTTTCTCCCTGCAAGTATCATGTTTGTGGAGGTTTTGGAACTCAAGATGCAGACTTAAAAGGCTCAAAAGGTATAAACTAAACTAATTTAATAACAAAAGAAGAGGCAGCAAAAACAATTCCAGAACATATTCGCAGTAGTACATGGGGGAGGAAACACAACTGGTCAGACATGGAAGTAACCCAGCGATGCTGAATTTAAAGAGACACTAGTAATGATAGACAATGACAAACACTTAGGAGAGACAATGATGATCAGGGTGGAGGGTCAGGAGTTGGACTATATGAAGGGAAAAATACTGAGAAAGATGAAGCGCAAAAACAAAATACCAGAATCACAGAAATGCTGTAAAATAACACAAACAACACTGATCATGACAGTACCCCCCCACCCCAACACCAACAACACACACACAAGGAACAATTGCTTGCTCATGAACCTACACTGCTCCTACTTTTGATGTTAAAACTTAATGCGCATTGCAGGTAAATAGGAAAAAAAAAATAACTAAACTTTATTTCTTAACATTTCATACCTCAACAAAATAAAATATATTTGTTTACACAAGAATAAATGCATATAAATCTCATCTTATCCTCATAGAAATGCAGGATGTTCAAATCATTTTATTTGTGTAACCAACACCAGTTTCTAGAAATCTCCTTATCCAGATGGTAACACAGAAAATCACCTAAACACTGTAGTAATTATAACAGGTCTGCATGTGGTACTGCAATGCTGCCACAAAAATTGAATGAATAAATACAATTTAAAAAATCTAATAAGAAAACAAAAAACAGGAAACAAGGTGCACAGGAGGAGCATAAAGCATGCTGGGAGGAAAATAACACATCAATTAGAAAAGGTTGTTTTTGGGTCGTAAGTGAGATTACTGTTGTGGCTGTGACATCCGTTTTCAAAGTGTGTTTTGGATGTTCACATAAAAACATGTCTAGCCTTTAAATATTTTCTCACTCTGGGACCCGTTTTGAAACGAAACTATTTTGAGGCTTTTGAGAAAGTGTGGGCGCAAAGCAGAAATGACATGAATATAAACTTGCGCATATTTACAAAACATTTTTATGTGGACTGCCCCTTAAAAGCAAACATACATCATAACAATAGGATTATAACAACAGTTCAATGAGCTGCCTAAATCTTGGCACAAAAGGTGTTTCCACCCTTCATAATTCCATCTGTCTCTGAGCAAATTAGTCACATGGGCCTCATGCATGCCTGGGGAAATATAAATGCATATTTATCCCTCCTCTTGTCCTTCTAAATAAAGTGAGTTGCTTGTACTTTTAAATAATTTTCAAGTCTTATGTTATCATATTGCTGTCTACCATCTTGTACAGAGGACCAGGTTAGGGTGGACAGTCCTTTAACTTGATCCAGACCATTCAGAACACCTGCTTCTCAGCTGAATTCACCAGCATGATATTATGCCTCACTAGACTTGGGTAAATGGAAGCAGAGCACGAGGAGAGAAATTAAACTGATATTAGAATTTAAAACACATTTTCTTATCTCTGGTAAAAGAAAACGAAAAAGCCCCCTTAATCCTTTTGGCTGATGTAGACAAGTGAAATCCTAAAGGGCGCGGCAGGACGGAAACGTGACAGGTTGTCTTGAATTTCAAAGGTTAAACAGAATCTGTTCTCTTCTACAGAGACTCTCTAATCACAGTTTGGGCCAGTCAGCCTGTCGTTGCATTGCCTGCAGTTGTAGTCACTGAAATCCTCTTCATACTAGCAGGTGCAGTTAAAAATCTTAGAGGCCACCTCACTTCATCATCATGCCCCGTGTTTGGAGACTGTGGTCCATGGCAACGACTGTCGATTGTAATGGTCATACACTGACCTCTTCCTGTGATGGATTCATTCTTTTCTCCTGCTACCCCTGAAAGGGACAGGTAGCACTGGCCATCAACTCCCACGAAGACTTGACAAATTTTTTTAATGCTGGATGCTCTTCCTGATTCAACCACAAACCACCAAGCTACCACCAAGCTAGGGTGCCTGGGGAAGCATAAGGTGGGGGTTAAGAGACTTATTCAAGAGCCCAGAGTAGGGCAAATGAGGGTGGAGGCAGGCGTGGGTGATTCACCTTTCCCGCTCACTTTTTTTTTAATGTTGTTTGCCCGGGGAGTCGAACCAGCAACCTTATGAGCAAAGGCTGACATTCTCTAATCTCTGTTCCACCACTCCACCGGAATAAGAAAGAATATACCTGTATACTATTTACTCAAATATTATGACATATTATGAAATACTGTATTTTGTAGATGCCAAAGTCATTACAGAAAAACTTTTGAGCACTCAAAGAAAACTCAATAAATATAGATTTTTTTTTTCTGGAAATATCAATAAAAGTACAGTTTTGTTTTGCATATTTTCTATTTTATTTTTAACTTTCATGAAAATATACTTAAAATTATGGAAATTGGCTGCATATGTGCTATCCTTATGTCAAAAAATGAGGAAAACTGCAGCTGTACATAAAAGTTGACAACTTAAATATGATAACCTAAAGCAATGTTTATTCTTTAAATGTATGTACATTTTTGAATTTAGCTAAAATTATTAAAAAAACATGAGTAAAAAGGTAATCATTTGTCATTTTACATCAAAATGTATATTGACATAGCAGTAGAAGTTTTGACAACACTTTTATTATCTGTATCATATTATCTTTAGTTTCAGCTAACCAACAATTTCACTATAGTAGAAGAATTTTTCTTTTTTTTTAACTGCTGCAATAATGAGCAGCTGGTTAACTATTGGGCTAAGTGGTCACGGGTTAAAAACTGAGCTGTGGGCTTTCTATGTGGAAATTGTATTTTTCCATCATGCACGAGTGGGATTTCCAGCAGCACTTCAGTTTCCCCCCACAGTCCAAAACATGCCTCGCATTAAAGAAAAACGTAAATTATTAGAAATATTTTGATTTAATTATATTGTATATGTATAAACACAAGTATATAAATATGTGTGCATGTGCGTGTGTGTGTGTGTGTGTGGGGGGGGGGTGCTAGTTGTGTTTGAAAATAACTAAATTTACAATCACAATACTCTTCTAATAAGTTCATGAATTGAGCTAATAGGTTGCATTACTTTTGTTCAAGCCAGTTGTCCTGTCCTTTGTTTTCAAAACTCAACTTAGATGGCAGTCAGTGTGAGTTTATAGATTGAACATAATTCACAAAATCATCAGCTTTCAACTTTTCACATTCAGATATGCTTTCAGCATTAGGTTTTGAATGACTTTAGCTGGCTTTAGATGCTTTTTAAATTAGTCATGAAGGAAGTGACAAATATGTTTATCGTTTTAATTTGGAGTTGGCTCCAAGTGATAACACAAATGGGAGTTTTCTAGGATATTAATCAAATAAGGTTTCAAAATACATTCTCAAAGGAGGACAAAGTCATTGGTTTTCTTTATAAATATTTTTGTTGGTTTTTAATGAGAACCAAGTTAATTTTAGCTCATAAAGGCTGCATTGGACTGATGTACAAACATCAAACTGGATACACTTTGATCACTTTTTTGTCATGAGTCTGGTGTGGTTTGGACTCAAAGTGCAGACAGACACAGAAAACACGAAGGATAAGGTAGGAATAATATTTTTTAACAGGAAACCAAAAGGCTGACGTGGCAGCAAAACTTCCGTGTGGAATAAGAGACATGGAAGGATACAAAACATGAACGTCTTGACAAGACAATCCATGGACAAATGCGAAGACATAAAGACACAAAATATATAGTAACACTAATGATAGAAAATGAAATACACCTGGGGTGATCGGGATAGAGGACATGTGTGACAAGAGCTGGAAACACAGGGATCACAAAACACAAATACACAACAATCCTCTCAGTACCACATACTCTAAAGATGGCCTCTGACATCCCAAAATTGTTCTACCTAACTCAGGTGGGAGGAGTTGGGGAAACAGGATGAAGGGCACAAGGAAACACAAAGTAAAAAAATAAAATAAAATAAATAAAAATAAAAATGATAGAAAAAACCCGTGAACAAAGTACACAGTTCAGGTGAATGGCCAGGAGGCCGTCCAAGTTGACACAAAAAATTCAGGTGGATGGCCAGGAGATCATCCAACACATGACATAAGTTCAGTTGTACAGCCAGGAGACTGTTCAGCACAGGACAAGGGTTCCGGCAGACGGCCAAGAGATCATCCAAAGCGAGGCAAGATTTTGGGTGACAGTCCAGAACTGGTCAGATTTGCTCATCTGGAACCCCTGGGATCAGTAGAGCAATGGATGTTGAGTCCAAAGGGGAGACTTTGGCAGCAAGCGACGTGACCACAGGGAAGACTGTTGTGACAGGTGAACCAGACAGGGATTCATTGACAATGGATGTGGCAACAGATACAGATGAGGAGCCAGTGAAGAAGGATATGGTGGCAGACACAGAAAAGGGACAAGTCGTAATGGATGTGACGACAGAAACGGAACCATTGATGAGAGCCGCAGACGGTGAACTGTTCAAGAGACCCACAGCGGGTGAACAAGTTATGAGATTTGCAGCAGGCAAACAGCAATGAGATCCATAGCAGGTGATGAGATCAGGAAGTATGTAGGTTGTCCTCCCCGACACTCACAGTGCCACAGGAAGGTGGACTGTCATAGCTGACATCCACAGAGACACGAAGGTAGTCCATGTCCCCAACACCCACAGAGATACAGGAAGTAGGTGGGTCATCATATCCAACACCCATTGAGACACAGGGAGTTTATGGCAGAACAGGACTTGCTGGTGGCAGCATAGGACATGTTGGCAGCACAGGACATTCTGACAGTGGCACAGGACATGGTCACGGTGGTACAGGACACACTGGCGGTGGCAGGGGACATGCTGGTGGAGAGAAAGCTTGAGTCAGCCATCAGCCCCTCCAGTGGTGGCAGCATGAGCTAGGACCAGGGGCAAACCAGGGCTCATAACCAAGCTCAGGATCCTCCTCTGATGGCCACTCGGAAAACCCAATAGGTGAGCGGAATGGAGGATAGCAAGTGGTTTCAGACCTGTGAGGTACCAGAGGCAAGCAAGGAGGTGGAGAGGAGGAAAAATCAGGCTTGAAATCCAGGCAGGTTCCTCAGAACTGAGACTTCCTCCTCTCCTCTTCCTCAACCAAAAGAGGTGAGGGTAGGATTTCTATCTCCATGCTGCAGTGTCTTCATCTCCGGACAGGTTTGAACTGGAACCTGCTCCACCGGATGTCAGACAATGACTCCTTTGTCTCTTTCTCACTGGTCAGTCTTGTCTGCTTCTCGGGCCAGAAACTCAAACAACATAGTCTGCTGGGTTCAGGTGGGTCCGTGGATTCTGTCAGGACTCTGGTGTGGGTTGAACCCAAAGTACAGACCGACATGGCGAACTTAAAGTATAAAGTAAGAATATTTATTAAAAAGAAACCAAAAGGCTGATGTGGCAGCAAAATACATGGAATAGGAGGCACAGAGGGAGACAACATGAACACTTTGACAGGACAGTCCATCGACACATGAGAAGATACAAACATGCAAAATATATAGGAACACTAATGATATACGATGAAGAACACCTCGGGTGATTGGGATAGAGGGCATGTGTGACAAGAGCTGGAAACACACAGGGATCACAAAACACAAATACACACTTATCCTCTCATTTTCAAACTTATTTTTTTCCACATCTACAGAAACATTTCAATATATGTCTATATTTCTAATTCCTGCACACTCATGCCTGCTCATAATGTACAGGTAGTGCCTTTTATTCTACAAGCACACGTAAACAGTGTTATCTACAACAAATGTTTTTTCATACATATAGTTAGATCAAATTCAAAGCTGTCTGGGTTTGGTTTAGTTTGAAAATTTCTAGCTGAATCAAAACAGTAATGAAAAGTGACACTTTGGGGTGTTCAGTCACAGTAGCATCAGACTTATACAGAAGTCCCAAGGTCTTGTTAGGAGTCTGGTTCTGGTCCAGAAGTGGCAGGCTTGCACTTGGAGCTGGACGAGATGTTCGACATGGCTATTGCATGCTTGTCCTCTTGCTGCTCTATGTTTCTGGATGGGGTTGAAGCTGCATGTGACTGCTTGAGTGTGGCTATCCTAGCAGAAAGAAGAGTAAACAGACAATAAAGAATTACAATGGAATTTTTTTTTCACAATTAGCCTACACTCTCTGAAGGAATACATATCCCGCAGTGCTTTGCATGCCAAGGTTTTAACAAAAACCTCACATGCTCTGGTGGAACTTGGAATATTTGAAGGGTAAGATTCTCAGCTCATACAACCCCAAGTTTTAGATAAATATCAGTAAATATAAATGAGTTATAGTAACTCTTAGGTTTAATAAGGCTGATTAGGGAGCCATCTTGAATCAGGTTGATTCCAAAAGTTAATCAAGTGTAGATATTCATCTGGTGATTACTTTTGCAAGAGTTTCATTAAAACTTGTCAAGTAGATCATGAAAATGTTTGCCGACAAGCAAAGAGAGTTGACAATAACAGTTAAGTTTTAGGCAAAGATTGTGTATGTTCTGCCAGCACTCAGTATATTTTGGGGATGACTCTCAGATACTACCATACCACATTTTTAACTCAATAGCTGTAAAATGAATTGAGTTGTAACCATTTTTGTGTTTATATCATTTAGATGTGCATTTATTGATTACCTTCTGGGGCGGTATTATAATCTGCCCACGTTATTTTGAGATATTTTGCTAACAGACAGACTAAACAACTCACACATGGTTGCTGACCTTTCAATGAAGCAAGCAAAATTAATTTGAAAACTGTCAGTTGTTGCGGCTATGGTGATTACATAAAAACTGTGAAATTAATTTGAGATCTTTGATACATGTCAAGTTTTAGAAAAACACAAGGGCAGTTCCCTGTTGGTGGGACACTTTGAGGTGAGAGTAAAACTCAAACACATTTCAGTTCAGTGTTTTATAATACTGTAGCTGTCAAACTGCTGTTGAGAATCCAGCTGTGAGCTAATGCTAACATTTTCACTAGAAGGTCGGTTTGTTTAATGACTTTCACACCAGATGGAAATGTTCACAAACTGTGCTGCAATGAAACACACTGGGACGTAATGACACACTAAAATACAAATAAATCACTTCACATTATGAACAGTTTGAAGGAGATGCTGTCTAGAGGAAAAACATTATCTAAAAGTTACTCATAGATGTTTGCTGTTTGTTAGCCGAAGCTCTGCTGATAGAAAGGTTTATTTAAATTTTTATTTCACCCTTTATTCATACATGTAGTCTCGTTGAGTCACGAGAACTCATTTTCAAGAGAGACCTGTTTGGGAGCCGATGGTAGGGGTGAAAGGCCTTGCTCAAGGGCCCAGAGTGAGGAAAATGAGGGTGTAGACAGGTGTGGGTGTTTCACCTTTCATACCCACATTTTGGTGTTGTCAGTTCAGGGGGTCAAACCGGCAACCTTCCGATCACAGGCTCACCTTCTTTAATGAATTCCTCCAACATGAGGTAATTCAAAAAGCTGTCTACAACAAGTAAAATATCAACTGCTCATAACATCTCCACAAAACCCAACTTTAAAAGATCTGAAATATTTCTTTAAGTTTTAAACACAGCAGCATCATTGAGTGTATTTCAACAATCTCAACATATTTTTTCCTTGAAATACAATACATTTTTCACTTTTCTCATGCATGTTATACTGTAAGTGCAGATATCTGAGCTTTTGCACTTACACTTAAAGTAAAATAATAAGTGCACTGACTTGCAGCAGAGAATTTGTTGTATTATTTCCACTTGTAAAATCTTCCAGGCACAGATAGTAAAGTAACATTTTGCTCCAGATAATATTCATCATTTCCTTTAGGCCGTGATTCGGTGTGTCACAGATTGCTCTGTATCGTGCCTTCTTGCATCAGTGTTTGTACAAACAGCAGCTCGTTGTAATACAGAGGTAATTGTGATGTCATAAACAAAAACTTGTTCTCAGCTCCTTAAAAAAAGATATTTTATTCTAGTTTTCATTTGTTCATTTCATTTTTTTGACAGATTTACTGATTTAGGTCCTCTGACAGCTGGATTGTAACTGTTCCGTTTCACTTTCTTTTCAAAGATAAATCTTAAAATTTACAGCTGATTTAACTTGGCTTTTTAGTTTTTCATTGTCCGCTGCATTTGTTTACTTCCACAGACAGTAATCTACAATAATCATTATCACCCGTCACTTAGGGGAACGGCACAGATGATGTTGACAATGCCTCTGTATGTTTGTTTGCGTAGGTAAAATATAATCTGAACCACTGGACAGATTTTAATGAAACACCAACAAAGTAATTATTGGATAACCATTCTAAAGCTGATTAACTACAGCTAACCAACATTGGGCAATCCAAAATAACCTAAAATTCTCTAAATTTTAGAGATATTCGGCTATAATTTGATGTAGTAGTAGCTGAGAGTCATTCCTAATATATACTTCAAGTCTTGGCTAATAGCATGATATTTCCCTGAAAAAAAAATTCCCTTAGCTATTACAAACCAGATTCCAAAAAAGTTGGGACACTAAAAAAATTGTGAATAAAAACTGAATGAAATGATGTGGAGATGGCAAATGTCAATATTTTATTCAGAAAAGAACAAAATCACAGATCAAAAGTTTAAACTGAGAGAATGTATCATTTTAAGGGAAAAATATGTTGTTTCCGAATTTCATGGCATCAACAAATCCCAAAAAAGTTGGGACAAGTCCATTGTTACCACTGTGTGGCATCCCCCCTTCTTCTTACAACACTCAACAGACGTCTGGGGACAGAGGAGACCAGTTTCTCAA
>JARVGS010000979.1:38214081-38229048 GCA_031762315.1 Hypsolebias antenori | reverse complement strand
GTGTGTGTGTGTGTGTGTGTGTGTGTGTGTGTGTGTGTGTGTGTGTGTGTGTGTGTGTGTGTGTGTGTGTTATGAAAGTAGACCACAAGCAGTTTTACAACCAGAGCATGCTACGCTCAGGTCAGAGGCGCCTCGTCACATGCCAGTTTGTGGATGAACAAGTTTAACCCAGCTAATCTTCCAACATGCATGTGTGTGTGAGTGCGTGCACATGCATGCCTCTGCAGCTGTTCCACCTCTCAGAGAGATTGTTTCACAAGATGTGATGGATGCCAATGTCTGCAGAGCCAGCTGTGAGTGAGGGAGTGCGTTTGTCGGCACTTTTTGCGCGTAAAGTCGGGACATGGATGTGTCTCGAGTAGCCAAGTCATTGCTGGGAAGACTGGGTCAGGTTAAAGGGAGAGGTGGCTTTAGGGTCAGGGATGTTATGAGTTGGGATGGTAATTATAGTGCCTGAGCCATTCGGTTCCCACAGACCAGGCCAACGGAGCTTGATGGCTGCCGGACAGCCGACCCATCATCCTGTTACAGGGATCCTGTCAAGAAAACCCCTAAAATACAGAATGAAAGTACACACAGATGTAGGGCTGATTCTCATCAAGTCGTACATGTTGAGGCTCCCAAAGAGGCTATTTTGAGACATCCCTGTGATGAAAACAGGCTGTTGGATTCAGAGCCCGAGGACAGGAGGAGGTTTATACTCGGCCTCCAGCCAGCCAGTCCCCAGCTGGAGGAGAGGATGAGGAGCCAGACACAGCCGAGAGGAGAACACTATTGATTCACCTTACAGGCGGAGGGGTCCAGCTCCCAGTCTACCCCTGGCTCTGCCCATCATGTGTTCACCCTCCTGTCTCCTCCTCTGTCTGATACAAACATCACCTCCTGCTCCCCATTTCCCATTCTCCTCCAGCTTCTCGTCCCAATCAATGATTTTGGTTTCTGTCATCTGTTCTCTGCTCTATTGTTTTCTATTTGTCACCCATTACTCACTATTTGCATCGCCCGCCTCTGCTTCTACTGGTCTGTTATTCAATTGGCATCAGTTGACATCTACGACTGATTAATATTTGGAGTCAACCTTATTTAAAATGGCTATCAAATCTAGTTGGCCTTAAAATGACAAAAGTGACTAAAACTTAGTCAGTCAAACAGATATTGACCTAACACTGGGTGCAGCAGTAGCTTAGACTGATCATCAACATATATTCTGAGCTTTAACACCTGGTGAAAGATCTTGATTTTAAAAATTTCACCATTAACTATTTGAAGTTAACTTTGTCTGTTAGCAGAATATCTCTTTACCCACTAGTTTTATTTTAATGAGCTCTTCAGGAAATAATGACCTAATGTATATCTACAACTCATTAACGTTTGTAGCCAATCCATGTGAAGACACAAAAATCAAAATAAACAAGTCAATTTTACAAATATTTAGCTAAAACTTGGTGTGGTAGTAGCTGAGAATCACCCCCAATATACAGTATATTAAAAGTACTAACAGATCACAGCATTGCATAAAATTGCACATGAAGTTAATTTAGAAAAGCTCCTTTGTGAAGTGCACCAGCCGATGTGCAATCCTGTCAGAAATGTTGGGTCTTTAAAACAATTTGGGTGGGATGTTTCATCTCCGACACAGAGAGCCTGTGAATTGGTGATTCATAGCAAAGAAGACTTTGCTTGTGGAGATGAGCATATGGTGAGATATTAAAAATTCAACTTAAGGCTTCCCTCTTTTCATCTGTTCCCTTCAGGTTTCTTCTCTTTCATCGTCTCCATTTTCACCTCTGTGCTTTGGCTCCATTTTCCTTTCCTCCCAACAAAACTGTTGACTTGTTCCTTTTTTGCCTACTAAAGACGTGTAGTAATGGTGCAATGCAAGAAAACTTTTTTCCTCCCCTCTTTTTAGCTCTGGGACACTTTCAGCTGCATTCAGCTTTTTGTTCATGACAAAACACTCGCTGGCATCAAATTACCATATTTATTACACGGGTTGTGTGTGTGTTTGTGCAGTGAGGAAATGACAAAAATATGATGGAAGAGAGTTTTAAAAAGCAGCAACGCATGACAGACTAAGTTTGTGTTTTTGAGAGGATCTGGGGGGGGGGGGGGGGGGGGGGGGGGGGGGGGGGGGGGGGGGGGGGGGGGGGATCACCCCCCCCCCCCCCGCCCCGGGATCCCCCACCACAGTCTGACATAGCCACATCAATTGTATCTTCCATCCATTTTTACACATAAAATAACAGCAACAATCTGGGCCAATCTTGCACAGCAACAACTCCTTTTTATCACCTGCCGCCAAAGGCCAAGGTGGAGCAAGGATGCTTTTTGTCAGTATTGTTAGCAAAATATCTTTTGAATCACAGTACAGAGTTGAGTGTACATCTACGACCGATTACTGTTTGAAGTCGGTCATTTTCCGGAGGAGCTGAACCCAAAAATACAATAATGTAGCCAATTTTACAGATGTTGAGATCAAATTGAGTGTGGTAGTAGCTGAGACTGATCCCCAACTCATTCTCTGAGACCCACGTAAGTTTTGATTGTTAACTTTGACATCAACTATCGGAGTCATCTTTGTCTGTTAGCAAAATATCTCAAGAACAACTGGACAGACAGGGCAGCTGTGGCTGACCGCTTAGAGCAGTCGGCCTTGAGAGCAAGAGTTGGGGGTTTGATTCTGCCAGCAGTCACATGCTGAAGTGTACCTGGGCAAGACACTGAACCCCTCATTGCCTCTGATGTGTGTCCTATGAATGTGATCTAAAAAAAACCCCACTGATTATTCTTTGTACAGAAATAGTAGAGTGCTGTATGAATGGGTAAACGAGGACACAGATTGTGTTGTAAAGAGCTTTGAGTATCTTGATAAGATAGAAAAGTGCCATATAAGTACATGTACATGTACAGATTTTAATGAAACTCACAGAAAGTAATCAGTGGATGTATATCCACATCTGATTAATTTTTGGAGACACCCTAATTGAAGAAGGCCACCACAGCCAACTGATCATAGGACATACAGAAATGGCCATAATTCTGACATGTTTACATATATAAGGCTGAGAATTGGTGTGGTAATAGTTTAACCTTGTTCTAAGACATATTTCGAGCACCGCACATTACGTTATTTTTGCCTAAAATTGTAGAAATATTTCTTGGCTTCAGCCTTGTCTGTCTGTTAGCAAAATATCTCATGAAACCCTGGACCCATATTGATTAAATTGTTGTGTCGTTCCCACCAATGGTGCTCACTGGTTCCCTCACCTCCTCTGCCCCTCGGCACACATCAGGGCTCTACAGAGCAAGCCAGAGGCAGACCACAAAGCCCTTATTTTCCCTCTGCAGCTCTTTCAGACTTTCTCTCTTTCCCGCCTTCCTCCCCACTGCCATGCAGTTTTTAATCTTCAGCAGGCGCTTACAGCAGGACTTCCACATCGCTGCTCTCCTCCTTGCCAGAGAACTCTGCTGCCGTTCGAAGCGTGTGGTCGTTCCTGTCGTCTCTGTTTTCTACAGCTATTTGTTTAATGATTTATTCATTTTCAGCTTTTCCTTCGCCTGTTCTTGTTTTTCACTCATTTTGTCTCCTTCCCTCTCTCTTTACATCAGTGGCCATGTGACACGTGTTTGCATTACATCCCATTAATCTCTCCTTTAATCACTGTCTGCAGTGGCATGGCAATACTGTAAATCCCAGTCATCTCTGTGAGATTCCTCACCAGAGTTGCCTTTTTGCTCTGCACAGATCTGAAGTTGCAGCTTGTTTGCTCCACTTTCTCAAAGATTGAACTTCATTTTCTAAAGCTGGCAGCAATGCAAATGTTTGTTCACCTATTTTCTTTCATTAACATTTTTGCAATATTTGTTTTACACTCATAAGCATTGTGTTTTTGGTTTGCGTGTGGGCTGAAAGTCCTTGAGTTAAATGCTCAAAACAGTCTATTTAAAGATGTTATTTTCAGAGACATCTCCCACTGCCTTTCATGACTTTTTTAAACTAACATCCCCCTGTGTTGAGAAGAAACAGAGTAATAGCCAAGTTGGTCTAACTTTGTTAGCGACGTTGTGCACATGTTCATGTAATTCTGCAAGATCCCATGTGGTCTTTCAGAGCTTAAAGTGTGTGTTGTGGATAGGCCTGTCGCAATAAACAATAAATCAATTAATCGCATGATTAATGAAAATTATCAACATCATTTTCATTTATCGACTTTACCGTTTCTTCGTCTCTCTATCTACTGAAAACAACAGATGACAAAAAGCTCAACTCCGGTGCTCTTCACTGACTCCTCCCTTTCTCTTTAAAATCTATTTTAACGGTCCAAAATTGCGTTTTTGGATCACTAAAAGCAGCTAAGCTGAGAAGATAAGTTACGAGCTAAGCTAACAGGCTGATCTCAGGAAAGAACCTCCATCTTGTCAAAGCTCCAAAATTCACGGTTGAAACTTATGCCTTTGTGTAAAAAGTTGTTTTTCTCTACAGAAAGAAGCTGAGAACTTGTTTACTGATTTTTTCTTAAAAGCTTTGTGTGAAAAATGCTATGCTAAAGAGTTCAAACAACACCGAGTGTCCACCATTTTGAGACCCAAATAAAGGAAGGAGAGGCAGTCTGTTATGTTAAAAGGCTTCCCTCCCATTTTACTTAAAGAGATACGCTGCTCGCTCCCTCACTATCCATCCTTTGGTTCAAATTGTTTTTACTGCTCTCTGGTAGTCAAAAAATGTACTACATGCAAAACAAATAAACATTTCTAAATTTGACAATAATTACTAATTATTGTAAAATTTCAAACAATATTATCATTTATCACAATAATTTCTTAGACAATTAATCGTCCAGCAAAATGGGTTATCGTGACAGGCATAGTTGTGGATAACTCTCAGCTAATACCACACAAATATTTTTATTTAAACCAGAATATTTGAAGCACTATATTGCATTTCTTGGTTGCAGCTTGTGATTTATGTTACTACGTGTCAACGTCTACATACTGAAACTTTAAACCTTTTTCTGTATGTGACAGTTTTAAAATTTATACATATATTGCAATTTACACTTTGTTGGCCTTATATTTTCTTACTAAATATGTTTCATGGATTTCAAGTTCAAGCAGGTTTTATTATCTTCCTATCACATGTGGCACATGAGTCGGAATGAAATTGTGTTCACAGGGTCCCAGTTACAATCAACAATAGCAAACATATAAAGTGTAAAAATAATCAGTAATAAAATCTAAGATAAAAACAAGAAATACGCTAAACACTAATAGTGCAAACAATACACCGAGCAACAGCAGCACAAATGAGTCTTTGTGCGTAGATGAGTATGATTGAATTTAGTAGCATTGAATAATCAGCAGCGTGGATAATAATAAGCAGCACATATCACCAATCAAAGTGGCATTACAGTGTTTTTTGTTTTGTTTTGTACATGTATAATATGATTTGTTTCAAAGCATAGCTTGTAGGTCTCCATTCTCAGATTCACCTGTGTCTTAGATGTGTGTTAGCCCCTGTGCTTCACTGGTCAGATTTTGTCCCCTGTGGTGGAGCCAAGAGGTGAAATTAAAAATATCATGATTTCGTTCATGCATGTTGTGAGAATGTTTACATGAAAAGTAAGCGAGGTACCGACTTCCATTTTTCTGTGTGGCTACGTGTAGGCGTTAAAAAGTTGCTTTCAAAAATGTTGTCACCACATCAAAATCCAAGAGGGCTGCCACTATAAGTGTTCATCTGTCCTGTGAGCTGGAAAACTTGAAAAATAAGTGAATTACCCACTTCCATTTTGGTGTGCATAAGAAATGTCACTATTAAAAAAAATGTGTTGCCATGTCAAAATTCAAGATGGCTGTCACCATATATCTGTGTTTCCCCTACATTATTTGCCTTGGCAGGGCGCTCATTTCTCCCGTGTGTCGCATACTGTTTTTACCAACCATTTTGAAGGGTGGGTGGTGTGGAGGAGACGAGGGAAACAGAGCATTTTAGCTAGCATGTCTGCATTGTGCGCCACTAGCATATTGCTACATCTTTGCCGGCAGTTGCCGACGGGTAGGGATGGGGGGGGTTGGTTTGGTTCAGTAGGCACAGCGGAGCACCTTGCTTGTATAATGGTAGGAGAAACACTGTATGTATAAATATAAACCTTGTGAGCTGGATAAGTTCAGAACTGAGCAATGTGCCAACTTCCATTTTGGTGTAAGATGAGATAAGATAGAACTTTATTGATCCTGCAGGAAATTGTTGTGTCTGGCAGCAGACACAGACACAGACTGTAAGAACGGTCACTATTACAAATTGTGTTGCCATGTCAATGTCCAAGATGGCTTCCACCATATATGTAAACCATTAACCCCAATCATTTGATGAAAATATCCTTTCTAGTTTTTATATTACTTAAAAGTATAGGTTCCTCAAATGACTGGGGTGGCCATGGCTACCACTGGTCACCCGCTGGCTCCAGCACTGCACCTCATTGCTAATAAAATTGCTCCTGCCACTCGCCAAGTTCTGTCACTCTATGCAGCCTCGGACAAGTAAAAAATAAATAAGTAAATAAAACCTGCCTCTTTTCTTCTACACATTGCAACTCCTACCCACTTGAATATCTTGCCTAAAAAAATTAAGGTTTACTTGCATTCTCTGTGGAGCTCCAATCCAGAAAAAACACTCATCTTGAACACTGCAAACATTCACTATTTAAATCCTTCAGCAATGGGGGACATTGGCGTACTCTCAGTTCTTCTCTCATCTGACTCACCAGATCTGACCTATCTGGTGATATTCTATTTAACCTCCAGTATCTGTCTGCTGATGTTTCCAAAACGTCTTTAGTCACAGAAAGCACCAACTTCCACCCTAAAATTGTTTTGTCAAATATTTAGATGGTAAAAGAAAGCAGAGCAGTTTGGTTCTTTAGATGAATGGTTGCAAAGATCTCCAAGGAATATGTTTACTACATTTCAAAACAAGCCCGTGCCCATTGGTTCCACCACAGTAAGTTCTGTGAGTAAGGAGCCATCCAAGACTACTGTGGCCTCTTTAAATAAATACGAACTAGCCAGAGTTCTTCCCTCTGTAATGAAAATGTTAGGATGGAGAAACCAGACCTTGGATTCATCCAGCGTTTCTTGTTCGTAAACAATGACTCATTCCATTTTCTAGCTTTAATCTTTGAAACTTTATTATGGAGCTTTAAATCTGGCTTTACTTTGCACTCTTTTTGTTTGTTGTAGTTGTATATTTTAATCTATTCACTTCACTCGGACTATACTACCAAGGTTTTATGTAATTATTTGTCTTTTACGATATCATTACAATATTAAGAGAAACATTTCAAATTAGAATTTTTAAATGTATTAAATATCTGTGTCTTCATTTTTTAAAATCTACAGTAGTTTGAAAACCATAAATGGAAAAAAAAAAAATTCCAGTGTACAATATGTTAAAAAAAAAAAAAATGGGACCATGTGTGCTTTTGTGTTGTAACATCTACTGTGAAGATTAAATTATTCTTATGGACTCATAGATATGCATATTGCGATATACAATGAAAGTGATTTGGAATTTTACAGAAAGACCTGTTTGTCAGTGGTCATGTGTTTTGATAGACCATAAAAAAAGATTCTCAATAACTGATGCAGGATCTCTTCTTTTTTTTTAAACTTCCACTGAAGCCAGACATTATGGTATAGCTTGCGTACAAATGTCCCAACTATAACTTCTGATCCACCAAGTTTAATCTGATGAAACTATATACACATATGCATCATCATTAGACAGTATTGCATACACTTTTCATTGGCCCCGATTTTACATAAAGGTCACAAATCAAGGTCAAAGTTAAACAAGGTATTTGCTTGTCCCACCCAAAACTTCTGATCTGCTCAAGATAATTTTAAAAGATACACATTTGTATTACCACAAGTCAGCATGTTACATAATCTTTTCATCACCCGAGTGCTAAGGTCAAGGTCACAAATCAAGGTAAAAAATTATGCAAGGTCATTGCTTGTTTGAGCCATTGCTACATATTGCTGTATTGCTGTACAATACAGGTGTATAATGTGCTATATGCTGTAATCTTGTAATATTGTATTGCTTTGTATTTTAAAGTTTTGATTGACATCTTGTTGTGATTAAGGGGTAAACTGTGTTGTGTTTCAGATTTTCTTAATCATGTATCTTTAATGAATCCGATCATTTTGACCATAAAGCACATAAATGCACATTTCTAGTCTCTACAATAGGCTTGTAACGTTCTTCTTGTAACGTACTTCTCACGCTAACTTTTTAACTGCTTGCTGCTGGCTCGCCACCAGCAGCTGTTAGGATCAATAAAATAAATACCTTTTTCATGTGAAGCCAATTGAAATTATTTTTAAATTCCATCAGTTAAAAACTCAGTTGTGGAACAAACATTTTAAAAAGCTCCTCAGGATAAAGCGATGTTACACAGGTCAGGGTGTTTGATGTTGCAGCCAGGATGGCAGAGCTTCAGACTTCAGCCCATTTTCACAAACCTTCCTTTCACAAACAGCCAAACAGCAGCTGGACACGTTAAACTGGCTCCCACCAATCAACCACAGCAAATTAATTCAATAAATCTCCCTCTGAGCTCTTAATTCTTCTGCCTGTCCAGGATTAACTCCTTCCCATCTTTGCTGATGACTCTAGTTATACATTCTGTTTGTTGTTGCAGACAGAATCAGGAAAATACTTTTAATTTGAATTTTTTCTTTTGTTCTTTTGTTCAATCTTTCTCCTGAAGTTCATTTTCCCTCTGCTTCTCTCCAGGGGGCTAAAAATCCAACACAAATCCCATTTCTTGTTATTCATGTTCAAGAATTATGTTCAGCCTTCCCATTTTCCTTTGACTCCCCAAGGCACCTGGGATTAAATGATGCACAATATCTGATGTGTGTGTGTTTCCTCAGCCTTTTTTCTTAAATCTGTGAGGTTTTCTATATGTAACAGTCTCAGTAAAGACCTTAAATGGTCTTTTGACAATGACAGAATGTGCCACAATTGCTGCTTTTGTGTGAAGGGATGTGTGTGTGTGTGTGTGTGTGTGTTTGTTTCTATTGAATGTGTGCGTTTGTGTGAATAATCGCTTTACATGGACTAAATTTTCAGCTCAAACTATGTGCCTTCTGCGTCACTACTTTGTGGAAGACCAATCTCGAATTTCCCCCATGGGATTATTAAAGTATCTATCCATCAAACGGTATTCAAAATTGCTAAACTAAGTCCTGTCCTCAGATAACAAGATGCCACAGGTGTCATTACAAACCTGACCTTAAATGTCCTGGACTATGGTAAATTTAGCATTGGTTTTATTTACTTTGTACATGAATGCAAGTACACGCATTAAATAAACGTATTAAACTTAGATGTGCTCTTGTGTATTAGCAAATCTGCAGGAGAGCATCTGCAGGATGTAAATACTATCAAGAACAAACCTATCTGGCAAGTGCTGAGAGTGTAGCAACCTTATGAACGCCTTCACATGAAAGGATGCGTTTTCAAATTGACTGCAATCCATCCACTGATAATTCATGGAGAGCTTAGCAGAGTCATCATCCAGTGTGAATGGAGTCTAATATCAGACAAATAAATCATAAAACAGTCCATCAAATAAGTCAAGGTTTGCATAATCGCACGCTGGCCATCACTCAGCTAGTAAATATGTACTGTGAAATCATTTCCTTTCCTCACTAATGTATCCCAAACAACCTACTCAGCAAGCACAAACTCCATTCCTGAGCAGCCCTCAGACACAGGAAGTGCCTTAGCAGGTTTCTCAATATCACAATATTAAATTAGGCCCGTCATTTAATACATCCCTTGGTGTAGAGATTGGCATCTTTTCCCCCGCGCATCCTCTGAACCTCCCGGCCGAAGCAAAGAGACACCTCGCCTCCCCTGCCCCTCTCATGAGAAGCTCCTGTAATAGCTTTATTGAAAATAACAAGGTTGTCTTCTAAAGTTACAGATGGAGCTCGGCGCTCGTCTCGGCTGGAACATCAATAAACTGTGAGGAGTTTTTCAGAAGAGCTTTTTTACATTCATTTTTTTTCTGCTTGTAGAGGTGTGCCGCTAAATACTGAGCTTGAAAATAAGGTGGTTTCCAGTGTCCTACTTATGTTTTATTCATGTAAATCACAAATGAATTGAATGTAGGAAGAAATATGAGACTAGAACAACTCTAGTCAAAAGAAAAATAGGACTGTGCCGAGGAGACGGAAACAAAATTGTTAGATTTTACAAAGCCATGATTTAAAATCAACCACACTCGCTTCAAATCTTTGAGTTACTGTTCAAACATCCCAAAACTACAAGTGTTTAATTAAAATTTGAAAGCCAGTTCTTACTCTTTATGTATTGCATTTTAGGAGAGGGAACTCGATAAGCAGCTTCTGGTCTTCAGATAAGTTAATTATTTAAATTTAATTAGTTCTCAGCTGTTGCCGCAGTGTGTGTTTTGTTACAAGGTTCAGAAACGAGTCCCAGCACGAACTGAGCTCTGTCACCTCCTGAGCCCGACGCTGACTCTAATCCCTGCAGGGGTGTGTGCATGTTCAAGTGTGCAAAGGTGTGTGTGTCTGTGTGATGGTGTCAGTGTATTCTCTGTCTTTGCAGACAGCCAGACATAACAGAGCAGTCTCAAATCTAGGGTGCACACTTTTTCTTTAATGGCGTCAGAACGCAGGATTATAACCTAATCTAACATTTCTTAGCTAATATGCAGAATTACTTATTGGAGATGTGTCTACCATGCCCTGAATGTGTGTATGTGTGAAATATGACAGACAGTTGTGTGTATGGGTGTGTGTGAGGTGGGTGGAGTTCATAATTTACAATACTGTATACCACTGACTGAAAGAAATCATACGTGATGACTGTAAAGCTACGTCTGTCTGATAGGAATTCAACAGTCAGCATCTGTATTGAAATTATCTCACATGGCCTATTACTATCTCTCTCACATACACACACAGGCTTTGGACGCTGTTTAGGATAAGCCCAACCCTCGCACGTACAAACTCAACCAACACGGGCATCAAACGTTAAGCTCTCGCTCGACACTGCCCGGCACACACATGTATTCTGCAACACTGAAATTTTCTCCTGTTGTGATGCTCACTCATTGTAAGCAGCCTCAGAGATGATTTAGCTGCCTCTCAGCGGCGCTGGGTGGCAGCCAGTGAAATGGTGGCGTTCATTGTAGAAGGCTGCAGGCTGCCATTGATTTGGCACAGCATGTCTCTGAGGATGCACACTGTTGCCCTGCCGACAAGGCCCGAGAAAGGGGACTGTATGTTGTGTGTGTGAGTGTACGTGTGTCAAATGTGCTCGACATAAAGAGAAAATAGATTGTAAAGTGCATTTATTATAGTGTAGAGTGGTGTAGTATATGAGAACATCTATCTTAAGTCCCTTTCTGCAGCCTGCTTTATTATCCAAATTCACCCCTTTGGGAACACTACAGGAATTTCCTATAAGTTATTTATAATTGTTTTTATTTTTTATTTTTATACTTCACCATAGAAAGAAACACCAAAAAAATCAGACAAGTGCTTTTTTTGGATTTCTCTTCATGTTTTATGTTGCTGAACATCATCTTGCCAGGTGTCAAACCCCCAGGGTCGCTGCTGCTGACTGTTGCCCAATTCACAATGCAACAACCCCTTACAGCGCCTCCTGCAGATGATGGATCCACAGGAGGGTGGGCCTATTCAGCTCGAACAATTTGTGCCTGGCTGGAACCCATGAAGGACTAAGCAACCAGTCACTCATTATAAGACATTCCCAGTCTGGCTCCAGGCTGAGGCCATGGTATAACTAGTCTCTGTGAGGTATTGGTTCTTTTGTCTCATAGTTATGGTAAGGGTTGTTTGGACAGGTAGTTGTGCACACATGCCAGGTAGCATTGCTAAGCTGCAGAAATTTACATAAAAACAAACAAAGAAAGGTTTGCACACTTATTTCTTAGCACAGGACTGGTTTATTGACAACATTTGAAAGGATTGTTCAATCACGCTTTGTGTTATATTTTCTCAGAACCACTTTGCCATAAGAGACCCTTCCACTGGAAAACTGCCTTTAACAACATAGCTTCTGAGGCCTGTGGGACACTCAGTTTCTCCTCAGTTAGGTGGTGATTTACAAAGGTAGAGTCACTGTTCCTCTAGATTAAATGAAGTCAGTTGAGGCAGTGGTGCCTTCCAAGGAAGGTTTTTATTTTTTATTTTTTTGTCTGACTGAGCCAAGACCCAGAACTCATTGGAAAGATAATATTTCATGGTCTGAAGTCCATTCAGATGAGCTAGAAAAGATTGTAGAAGAAGAGCAGCCTGGGAATCTTTTCTTTATCTGTTGCTGCTGCCACCTGGTCTTGGATAAGTGACTGCATTGACTATAAATAATGCAAAAATACAATACTGGAGTTGTATTTTGAATTTCGCAGAGCACACATCTTCCTGAATGAGTGCTTGTGCATGTGCAAGCTCTGATTTACATTATGAGTGGCGTCTTTTATCTTATAAGCAAAATGTATTCCCAAGTGGGCATTCATTGTGGTAATTAAGTGCACATGCACGCTCATTACACACTGTCGGACGCAAAGCCAGGAACAATCCAACTTCCTCACGCCTGCACTCACTACTGTGTGCACACACGGGCTCTTTACGGACTTGATCTCTTTTGATGACAAACCGTGACAAATGAGTCTGTTCAGAACACATTTAGGTCTTGTTGCACTCACCCCTTTTTCTCCTCCCTTCACCCACCCATTCCGCTCCTTTTCATAACTGTGACAAGGGCATCTCACCCAGCCGTTCCATCCGTAGCGTCTATCCATCAGCGCACCACCATAACCTGCCACCGCTCTGTGACAAACGACATTCAGTGTGCTGATGTATTGGCCTATCAGACTTTGACAAAGTGACAGATTAGATCATTATTCCTCTTTATGATCACAGAAGTCTTGTGTTTTGTAGATATCAGTGCTTATTCAATGCAGGTTTGTGTCATAGGATAAAAGAAGCCATTTTTTTATTGTGTGTTTTTGTCAAAGAGGTTAAAAGGAGAAGGGGTGATTATTCAACCGAGGCGCTTTACAAGTGATGAGAAGTAAACACAGTAAAAATCGTTTCTTTTTGTGAGAAGAAAATGCTTTGCAAACACCTTTGTAAACTCTGACAGCAAATGTGTTTTTATTCACACGGTACTTAAAGAAACTATTTCAACCACTTCTGCCACGGTGTGATCATTATGGAGTGAGCTCTCTGGGTGATCTGTGCAAAATTCTAGGAAGTGAATTTTGGTTTTGAAAGATAGATTTTATAATGGAAGCAAAGCAGTCAGTCAAAAAAATGCAACTAGTTGACAGTCAGGGAGATCATGGTTTTTGGCATTTGCATTTTTATTAGCATGGATTTTCACTGAATGTACAAAATGTGCAAAGAACAAGAGCACATTTTGACAGCAAAAGTTGAAACGTGTGCCACAATGGTGTTTCATTAAGCTAAAATCAAAGTCTAAGTTAATCTGCACCTTCGAGTTAGTGTCTGAATACAATAACTGTGTTTTTATTCAGTCCTTCATCATTCAGTTAGCATGACATGCAGTATTTGCCAACTGGAACAGAGTAATATTGTTTTGATGAACCTGGTGCACCTCTGTCCCGTGTGTAGCTAATCCTGTGAAAAGAAACACATTTTGATTGATGTGGCTTTGTATTGCTAAAATATGGTATCACCCACTGCCAAACACAAAGAGGTAATAATATTTTTGCCCCCGTGTCTGTCTGTGGGCATCTTTTTTTCTTACTGCTAGCAAAATATGCAATGAACCATTACAGTGATTAAATAAAAAAATTTAGAAACTAAGTTTTTTTTTACTATCTACAACTAAATGTTATAATCAATCAAATTTGAGATGTCCCTGACATCTAATCCATCCATCTGTTATCTTTGACCGCTTCTTCCTTTTCAGGTCACGGGTATCATTGGTGCCCATGTCCATCACTGTGCAAGAGGCGGAGGAAACCCTGGACAGGTCTCCAGTCCATCACAGGGACACATAGAGACAAACTACCATTCACTATCTCACTCACACTTATGGACTATTTAGAGTTACCAATCAGCCTAACATGCATGTTTTTTGTTCTGTGGGAGGAAACTGGAGTAGCCAGAGAAAACTCACGCATGCACAGAGAGAACATGCAAACTCCACCCAGAAAGGTACCGGACTAGAATTTGAACTGGCGACCTTCTCATTGAAAGGCGGCAGCTCTACTAACTGCACCACTGATCAATTAGTAAACAATAATGCATTCTTTAAAATACTGCTAGACATTACAGTATGAAACACATTAGATCTGTTAGAGAAACAAAGAGTCACCAATTTGGGAGTGATAATAGACCCTTCCTTGAAACTTAACAGTCACATAAACATGATTGTTAAATCCTGTGTCAGCTGAGGCAGCTGTCTAAGCTGAAGCCCATACTGTCCAAAAATAATCTTGAGACAGTGATCCATGCATTCATAACATCCAGGCTCAATTACTGCAATGTGCTTCTGTTTGGAATCAGTCAGTCCTCCATTGCACGTCTAGAACTTGTCAAAAATGCTGCAGCCTGATTTTTAACTGGTACTGGCCATAGAGAGCACATTACTCCAGTTTTGGCCTCCCTGCACTGGCTACCCATTCCCCTTCGGCTCCAGTTCAAAATACTTATGTATGTTTTTAAATCACTGAACAGTTCTGCCCCATCCTATCTCACTGATCTTCTGCAGCCATACGTCCCACCACACTCTCTGAGGTCAGCAGACCAGATGCTTCTTTCATTTCCAGAAACCCGAGGTGACAGGGCTTTCTCTGTTGCAGGTCCAAGACTGTGGAATGAGTTGCCACTGAGTGTCAGGCAGGTTCCCACACTCACAGTCTTTAAGTCTCG
>JARVGS010000979.1:38158901-38172789 GCA_031762315.1 Hypsolebias antenori | reverse complement strand
AACCAGTCCAGGACAGTGTCACAGAGACCGACCTCCACATGAAGACGGTGGAGGAGGATACTATGGTCCACAGTGTCAAAAGCTGCAGTGAGGTCAAGGAGGACAAGTAGGGAGAGAGAACCAGTGTCAGCAGCCATGAGGAACATCATTGGTAACTCTCAGCAATGTGGTCTCAGTACTGTGAGCTGCACGGAAGCCAGACTGAAACCTCATACAGGGAGTGATGTTATAGGTGGATCTGCAGCTGAGCAGCAACTACTTTTTCCAGCACTTTTGACAGAAATGGGAGGTGGGAAATTGGGTGGTAATTAGAAAGAATATCTGGATCCACATTGGATTTTTTTCAGAAGAGATGATGCAGTCCTGTTGGCGTCATTGTGCCGTGATCTTTTGCCCTTACTAGAGCAGATCACAGTTGAGTGTGAAGCGGCTGAGAATCAGCACCTCCAAATCTGAGGCCATGGTCCTCAATTGGAAAAGGGTGGATTGCTCTCTTCAGATCGAGGGTGAGGTTTTGCCTCAAGTGGAGAAGTTCACATATCTTGGGGTTTTGTTTGTGAGTGAGGGAAGAGCGGAGCGTGTGACTGACAGACAGATTGGTGCAGCATCTGCACATTGTGGTGAAGAGGGAGCTGAGCTGTAGGTAAAGTTTTCTGTTTACTGGTTGGTCTACATTCTTACCCTTACCTATGGTCACGAGCTCTGGGTAGTGACCAAAAGAATGAGATAGCATATACAGGTGGTGAAAATGAGTTTCCTCTGCAGGGTAGATGGACTCTCCCTTAGAGATAGGGCGAGAAGTTCATTTATTCGTGAGACTCGGAGTAGAGCTGTCATTTCTAACCCTAACCCGAAACCCAGACTGGACCGACCCGAATTAGGGCTGGGCTGTTATAATGTGATTAATGGGCAGGCCAGGCTGGTCTCTGGCTTTTTATTAGGTCAGGATCAGCCGCGGTCCAATTATATGATAGTATGGCTTGCCATAAACCCACCAACCACACACGGTCATTTCACCGTGAGCTGAATAGCCTTGAAAGAGGTAAAAAGTTCAGTTAAGTTTTAGATGGGACTGTACAGCCAGGAATCGATCAATCGCCCAAATGGACATTCATAGCAGCTCCCAAACAGGTGAGATCTCAAAGCAGATGCGTGTGTCACAGCTGTCTGCGTGTCTCAGTAATTCTAACGAATGTAGGCAGAAACTGGGTTTAAATGCTTTTTTATGACCATGAAAGGACCAACACCCTCTCAGCTCCAAATCGTCTGCATCTTTTATTCAGCTGAGCGTCTCAGACCGTTAATAACTAATTAAAAATGTTGGGGATTTTTCTGGGTTCAGACCTGTAATTACTGTTAATTCGTCAGGTCGGGTGGGGTTTGGAAATTATGACTACGGGCTGGGGCCGGGTTGGATCAGATTTTTTGGGCCCGAATGCAACTCTAACACGGAATAGAACTGCTGCTCATCCACATCCAGAGGAGCCAGTTGAGGTGGTTCTGCATGTGGTAAAGATGCTCTCTGGGCGCCTCCCTAGGGAGGTGTTTCGGGCATGTCCAACTGGAAGGAGACCCCGGGGAAGACCCAGGACACGCTGGACTGAGTATGTCTCTTATAAACCTTATATCTTAGCGTCAAATATTACATAATGTGTAGAGCTCTGAATATGTGTTGCAGATTATGCGCCGTACTGCTTACACCAAATTTTAGCTAAATATCTGTAAAATTAACTGGGTCATAATCTTTTTTGTTTTGGCTAAAGTCAATGAGCTGTGGCACCATTATGAATTATGGTGAGTCCAATCTGTTGTAGATTTACTTCCAATGATTAGCTTCTGAGCGTTTCATAAAAATCTGTTCTGTGGTCGATGAGATGGTTTGTTAACACTAAAGGCAAGCACATATAAACAGGCATGGGCATTTAATGGCATTTTATAATTACCCAAAAAAGATGTATTTAAAATAACTTTGATTTGTTTACCTTATTGGATTTCTTTTTTATTTTTAAAGCACACATAACTACAGCTAAAATAAATGTGCTAATTTCTGTGCCTCAAATCTTTTAGTTTTAGGTAAAATAACAGAACTTAACATGGGACTGTGTTGTGCAATACAAGGAACACATACACAGCGTAACAGAGCAAAATAACCAGTTTAAAGCCTTGGGTTTGTGTGGCTTTAGTCAGCAGAAATGCAATAACACTGAACTTTGCAACAATACTATTATTTCATGCTCTCTTTTCTTAAGTCTCATATCTATTATAGAGCAAACCAAGTGTGACTCAAGCAAATCTAAAAATAAATAAATAAATAAATTTTGAATTAATAATTGGCCAGCATAGTGGCGCAACTGATAGAGCTGCCGCCTCTCAGCAAGAAGGTTACCCTGGTTCAAATCCCGGTCCGGGGGCCTTTCTGGGTGGAGTTTGCATGTTCTCTCCGTGCATGCGTGAGTTTTCTCCGGGTACTCCAGTTTCCTCCCACAGACCAAAAACAATGCATGTTAGTCTGATTGGTAACTCTAAATTGTCCCTAGGTGTGAGTGAGAGAGTGATTGGTTGTTTGTCTCTATGTGTCCCTGTGATGGACTGGAGACCTGTCCAGGTGTCCCGCCACTCACACAGTGATGGCTGGACATGGGCACCAGCGACCCCCGTGACCCAAAATGGAAGAAGCGGGTAAAGATAATGGATGGATGGATGGTTTTGTTAAACTTTACAATAAACTTTCTAGGGGTGTAATGGTACGCTAAAATCAGGTGTTTCACCTTTTTCCACCCACATTTTTTTATGTTGTCGGTACCGGGGCTTGAGCCGGCGATCTTCCGATCACAGGCCCTCCATCTCTAACCACTGCACCACCACTCCCCACAACAATAAGCAGCAAACTTACTGAAAAAGACTTACTGATGAAGAAGATGCATGCTGTCTCGGTGATATCCTCAGACTGCCAATAACACAAAGAGGTAAAAAAAATTGAGTTAAGATAATTTTAAATTTAAAAAGTTTATTAGATCATAATATTGTAATACAATAGCATTACTGCTTCTTAAAATAAATAAAAAAATAAAAAACGTTCAATACAGAAACAACTGGACTTTATTTGTAACAGAATTTTTTTTTCATTTTATCATGTCCTGGATGACTGAGAATCTTCACCGGCATGTTACTGCTTCTTGCACGGTCATCATTTCTGGATGGATGGATGAATATCCTCCCTCGCTCATCAGCATCATGTGGCAGGGCTTTAATCTTGGCTCCAGGGCTTGTTGACCATAAGTTTTAGCTTTTTCATAAAGTGCTGCTACAACTTTTTGGCTGAAGTGTTGATGTGATGGGATGTCGTAGGCAGTGGAGCTCAAGAATTTGAATCATATGCTTAAAGCCGGCGCATCAACAACAGAATATGGATGTAGATCCAGAGCTTTAAAAAGTCCTATAGCTTGTGTTATTGCTTTGGACCGATCTGAATGATCTGATAAAGGTTGTTGAAATGCCACTGTTATCGGTCTTTGAACCAAGCAGCTGTTCTTCCTTGTAGAAGAGACGTTCACATTCAGGTGATGTTGTTTGAAATGCGTTAACAAGTTAGACGTGTTGCCTGCTGCAGATCCAATCTCTGTGAAACAACGTCAACACACAGCTTTGGATTTGTCCATTTGTCTTTCCCCATCATTTAGTTTTAACAAGATAGCCATAATGTTCCCAAACAGGAGACTGCAATGAGATGAAAGGGTCTTAAACTCTGTTCATTGCCTGCTAAGCTGATAATGCTACGTGTGCTGCAAGACTATGCAACAATTAATAGCGCCCTGATGAAACATGCTTAGGAACTTTTGTTCTGTGGCGCACAGTCTCTCGTTAATAAAATTTAATGAGTGAACAAAATAACCAAAATGGTACGCTCGTAGACCGAACCAAACATGTCGTACGGAAACGGTGCAATACACCCACATGTACCGTTACACCACTAAAACTTTCATTAAAACCTCACTCACGACTGAAAAACAGCACTCAAAAGTAAAGCAGAGTACAAAATTACTAAAAAATTCTAGCGGCAAATGTGTTTAACACTCTTTCAGTAACTCAGCATTGTGCCACAAAATGCTTCCTCTTTAAATATTTTTTAAAAAATCAGTTTAATTAGTGTTCATCAAATAGTTGATCCACATGATCAGGGTGAAGCACATTTACTGATTGTTGCTGAAGCTGCAGTTCTCCTCTTAACCAGTAAGTGTCACTAATAAGAAAATAATATCCCTAAACAGTCGGGACTACAGCCAGAAGAAGCATTTAAAAAAATTAAAAGTGAATCTGTTATTTATAAACTTTTTTTTTGTTTAGCTTTTTATATGTATATTGGATTGCTTTAGAATGAACTGACTTGTAGGCTTTTTGTTTATCATTAAAAAGATTGGATTTTATTGGTACAAAGACATAATAGATTATATAGATTTAATCCCAAATCTGCACCAGTTCACTGTAGCTCTACCAATTCAGTCACATGGTGAATGTGCATCTGTGCACAAATCGGTTAATCTCCCCCTCCTTAGTGTCAACAGTACTTCGACTGTAACAAAGCTATTGACAACGAGGTAAATTGTTAATAAGACTAAATATTTATGTTGTATTAATGCATAATACAATGTATTAGCTTGAGGCTAGTGTGAGTTCAATGCAATATGTTCTGATGGATGCAATACAAAACAGAAGAAAGCTACATCGTTGTCAAAAACACGAAAACTAGATCCTTTTTTGGCACAGAAGGAACCCCACAACTGATAGCACTTTTGCTTTCCTTAAAATTGCAAACTATGCCTTGCCAAGAGTCTAAGTCTCTAGAAGGATTTGTGTTTATTGGAGCTTGCATCTATAGCTTTCTTAAAATATGTCTGTTTAATGTGTGCATGCAGGGAAGCATGTGTAGTGCTTAGTGTAGATGAGATTAGTCCGAGCTAAGCATGTAGAGTTATATAAGGTCCATGTCTTGTTGCTGATGAATGAGGTAGTGTGAGGATCCACTGGGATGAAATTAACAAATAGGGATGGGAAGGTTAAAGATTTCTGACCTGAGACTCATGAAAGAATCAGGGCTGTTTTCTTGGGTAGATTGTGGTGTTGTCCCTCTGATTGACTGATGTTGCTTCAGTCACTAAGACGGCGAAGGCAAAGCTGAAACCTTGGCACAAAATGTCAACGTCAGCAGTTTAGGTCATGATGGAAGTGCATGACGACTTCTATCATGTATCCGGAGTCATGCTCAATAATCCAGGTAGAAAAATCCAACAAAGTTAAGTCAGTTCCTCTGGACGGGTCAGGTCCAGGTCCTCCGTCCAGAGGAACTGACTTAACTTTGTTGGACTTTTCTACCTGGATTATTGAGCATGAATCAGGTTATTTTGAACCACTTTGGCCATGACTGCCTCAACCGAGTCAGTGGGAGAGAGGGAGAATCCAGAAACCATCTGAGCACCATCAAACTAGTTGACCCACTATGTGAAGGTGCTATTTATAAGAATGAGTTTGTTGTGGCTCCTCGGACTGATGAAGTCTTTTGATGAAAGACAAAACTTTTCAACAAAAAGAAACCATCCGGAGGACCTGACTTAACTTTGTTAGACTTCCATCATGTGTTGGAACAATCAAGAGGCCTCCAGTGCTGGATCTTAGATTATCTCATAAATTCAAGTAACTTACTTTTTATTATGTAGTTGAGTGTTATATTTCACAGAAATACCACATGCTGGAGCAGCCCATCAGCTTAGTTTAAGTTTATTTCAAAAGTATAAATTAAAGTCTAGAGACATTTTTATGTCATCTATAATGTGATGTATTCTCACATGAAGCTTACATTTTTATAGCTTTCATTATTTCATTGAAAATTGTTTTTATTTTATTTTACTCATAAAGTTTAGGTGGGGAAAAAATAAAAGGCCATTTTTAGCCATTCTTTGTAGAACTGCTCCTTTTTTCTGGGGGAAATAAAAAATTTAGAATTTTACCAGTCCAGAGGCTTCTGCAGGGCTTGTGAGATGGCAATGCACAGCTAAGGAAGGTTCATTGTGAAAGCACAAACAATTTAAAAATATATATTTTTATTAGTTTGGCAACATGTCATCTGTTAACATTAAAACAGCATAAAGACAGACAGTTTTTAAATAAATGAGCCTTGATGTTTGGATTAAAAACAGCTGGCATGGATTTTTTTAAGTCCTCAAGATGCTCCTATAGTTGAAAAAAAAAGTTTAAATTTATAGAAGTGTGTGTTTGACATTGGAATATGACTATCATTAATCTAAACTATTTGTTTTATGCTTCTATTAAAGGACTATAAAGAATAGAATGATCTAATTTATGATTAAACAGATGACAAAGGTGGGAGTTCTTCAGAGCAAAGTTGTTTTTCACCAGATCTACTGCTGGCTTGCAAGTAATTTAAAAATATCAAACTGGTGGAATGTCTAATTGTAAGCTTCAAAATATCAGTTCTCAAATACAGAATTTGCTTCATGTTTCTTTGTCCATTTCTCACTTTGTCTAGACCAACATTTATACTTGAAACATGAGTTTCATTCAAATGTATGCAGTGGTTCATGAGCCATTTTGTCAGCAGTGTTCAATTCAGAGGTCTTAGTCACCATACGTTCAAATCATACGCCTCAGAATTTCATGCTGAAGGTGAATGCAGTAGGTTTACACTGCTAAACAAGTGTTTCTTTGTTTTTCCTTTAAGAAATGTAAAAGGGTTTATTATAGTAATATGTGAGATTGTAAATAAAACAATAAACTTCATCAGGATAAAACATACAAAACAAAATTGTAACTAGCTTTCAGTTAATAAATTGATTTAACTTAGTTTAAATATAGCTATAGGTTTTAACTCTAAAAATGCCAGCTCTGTAATTATGTGTTGACTAACGTGGCATATAAAAAGCCACTTTTAATGATTAACATCCTTTTTCTATGAACTGTACATCAGTGGGAAAGTCTTTGCTAAAGACCCTGATGCATGTTCACTGTCCCAAGGGACCAGACTTAGCTTTTTAGATCTTTGCTAAAGAGGACAGAAATGGACCACACAAACATATAGGGGCCTACCAAAAAAAAAAAAAAAAAAAAAAGAACACAAATCATGAGCTAAAACCAGAATAATTTATTTCCCATATTTATTAGTTAAACGGTTTAGAGTACTTTTTACATTGATGTATGTGACACAGCTCTCAGAGAGGCCATAAAAACTCTCAACTGCGACAATTATAGTTAATTTACTAACAGCAGGTCAATGTTTATAATCCTTTAAATCGTCCTAATGTCTGTCACATTCATATATTAAACTGAAACTGTGTGGGAGGCTAAGCTAAGAGGGAGTCATTCTATTAGAGGGAACTGCTGAATTCAGTTCTGCTGCTGAGGATCCTCAGTTTCTGCATCCACATGACTGTTGCTTGCTATCACTAGCTATTGCATAGCTGCACACTCAGCTGTGAGTAATGAAATGTGATGACCTTGGCTTAGCATTAGCTTAGCAGATGCACTTGCTTGTGAATAGGCCTGGATAGCATTAGCTTAGCTCGAGCGTAGCCTGAGCACTGGTGTGAAACTAATGCCTTGAGACCAGCGCTGAGAAGAAGCCTCTGTTCTTCTTCATGGGAAGCCAGCTCTGACCCAGTAAAGTTGTGCACCAAGTGGACCACTCATGTGTTTCTAATGATGTGTGCACAAAAGAAGATCTGGTTTGATTAATTCCTCCCCTTGTGTTCCTAGCAAATTAACCCTGATTAACTCGGCACTAGCCGGACCCCACAGCTACTATGCTGATTGTTGCTCTAATTGGACATGCATTACTAAGGGCAACAAAAACACATTTTATCCTTTGCAGTTGCATCCGTGTGTCGTCATAGTAATAATGTCACAGTGATACATGGGGACAGCAGCTGCAGTTTTGTCCTGAAAATTGTAGATTTTAAACCCTACTGTGCAGTGAGACATTCTGTTCAAAGCATGCTATTTAATTTTTTTTAAGTGTTTTTGAATTAAAGTATCTCACTCATTTATTGATCTGCAGTTCAGAACACTTCATCTTTATGAAGCTTGAACAAAAGCCTGTGTTAGCACATTTCTTTGTGTTTTATTTCTTTTTTTTTTTTTTTGTGCTGCAACAGCCCATTTTACCAATTTTTTTCTAATTAATGTGTGTGTTTTGCACAGGGCTGATAGCCTTCTGTGTTTATTAGGTGCAGCAGTCCAATTTTATTGCCTTTAATTTCCTCTAAATGTCTCGGTTTGATGGTAATGCGTTTTAAGTTATGGTTCTGGCCATAAGCCCACCTGCTCTCTGAGCTCACTGTGACGGGTCTGGTAAGATCTGCTGTTGGCTTCGTTAATAAAATTGTGTGAAATTTCTATTTCAGCTCTCAATTAGGACATCATCTGTGACAACACTGAATTTTAAAGTGCTTTTTAATTCAGCAGAGAAGAATCACAACATTAAAACACACATCAAATTATTTTTTTCAATTTAATTAATTAATCCAAAGTCCACATAAATTCACAAAAATTCTAAAACTATATTCAGGTTAAGAAACATATAGAGAAACAGATAATTATGTAAGTATTATTACAGTATGTAAGAAGAGGTCCAGATACAGTGTGCATGATGTACATTTGATCACAAAGGTTTATAATTATCACCACTTGCCTCTGAATGTCAATCTTCATGAATCAATCAGCACGTCAGTCAGTTTTTACCTGAAGCCAGTGTTTTGTTTTGTTTTATTCTAATAAAAGCTCATGTTAGGTTTCATCTTTGTTATTTTGATACTTGCAAAATCTAAAAAAAAGTGCTGGCTTTAACATTTGGCAGCTCAAACCACACCTTCAGCTACCATGTTTAAGAATACAGGGACATCCACAATAATGACACATTAAAATACAGAGAAAAATATTATTACTTTGGTCAAAGATACTTTAAAACTTTACTTTCCTATACAGTTTGAAATGTCCTCTTAGTTATTTATTTTAACTCATGATCAAAGTTTGACTACAACAAGATTATAAGAAAATGAGACAGACCCACAAAGGGTATGAACAGAAAAGACTGTTATGTCCTTGTCCAAACTGAAATACAATTTGCCCATTTTTTGTTTGGTTTGTTGTTTTTAAAAAAAAAAAAAAAAAAAAAAACTTTTTGAACACATACTCAAATCGGTGCAAAACATAGTAAATACAGTACTTGTATGCCATGCCTATATTTGGCACTGTAACACTGATTTGAAAAAACACGCCAAAAACAGGAAACAAGGTGTGGACCTTACATATAAAGCTTGTACACTGGGTGCAAAATGTAAATACAGAGCGGGGAGATGCCCTTGGGTTGGAGGTTGGATAAGACACCAGATGATCTGTGTTTGGTCGTTATATTTATTATCTGCGACGATTTTATGTCTATATTCTGTTTTTTACTTCATTTTGTGTGTTGCCTATGTGTTTCATGTTGTTTGTACAGCACTTTGGTTGGCCTTGTCGCGGTTTAAAGTGCTCTATAAATAAAATGGAATGGTATGGTATAAGAGGCAGGGCTATGACATCGCTGTTTTTAAAAGGTGGCATTTTGCCCATCTACACAAAAATGCAAAAGTGGCATTTGAATATTATTTTTTACTCAAAAACAGTTTTTTTAATTCTGTTTTAGAGTTGTTTAAACACGGTTTATGTGTTGACGCATGTCTGAAACATGAACCTGTTCCCTACAATGGCACCAAAGTCTTTATTTTTTTTAAATTACTATATTCCTTGTCCACACAAATCCAACAGATTTTTTTTTTAGGTCCGCACTTTTTAAAGCATTTTATAGAATATCTGTTTTGTTTTTATTTTGTTGTTCCTCTTACCAAGGGCTTAGTTTGAGTGTATATACTGTAGGGGATGCATACACAGAAAATAAAATAATAAAAGCAACTTTATAAACTCGTAGAGTAGTGTGGATGGGGCTTTCATTTCATTTCAAACCCCCAGCAGAACCAGGCTCAGGACATGCAGCCATCTGCTTTGACTGGCTGGGTTTAAGAGGACAGGAAGGAGAGACAAACGAACACAGAATGGCAGGTCCAGATGCAGGTGCAGGTGTACCCCGTATTGGAAGAAAGACAAAACACTTGCTAAGGACAGAAACAATTACTAATACAAAACAGGTTGAACAAAGTAAAGACAGTAGCATAGTGAAGAAATGTGGTCAGTTTGTCTCCAGCAGTCTAAGCTTATAGCAACATAACTAAGGGATAGCTCAGGAAACCCAAGTCAACACTAACCACATATACATATACATATATATATATATATGTGTGTGTGTGTGTGTGTGTGTGTGTGTGTGTNNNTAAAACTGGACAATGTGTCAGCCTCATGGACAGAAACTGGAAGTTGGTTCCACAAGAGAAGAGCCTGATAACTGAAATATCTTCATCACATTCTGCTTTTTGGAAACTCTACGAACCACAATCAACCTAAAGTCTGAGAGCAAAGTGCTCTGTTAGAACAATATGGAACAAGATCTATATGATGGATTTCCCACTTTTTTGTTCCTATAGAATTCCCCTGCTAAAGCCAGAACTTGCCAGTCTGAGATTCATATCCCAAGTCTTGCCACATCGTATGTATAAATCCTTCTCCCTAGGGTTTGTGCCAGCATCTGTTCTTACAAACTTGACTTCTCTTGAGTGTCCCTCTCGGTTCAGACACCATCTGGCAGCAACAGCTTGTCCCTGAGGTCTCCTCCAGCCATTAGCTTTGTTTTAGTCTTGCCGTTTGTCTTTTCTAGTGCTCCCGCTTGTCCATCAGCAGTTTGCTTTAAGAAAATATTGTTACAAACTTGATACAGAAACATTTAGTACACATATCCAGTTTTTAGCTGTCAAAATGGCTTGCAGTGCTGTCCAAATGCATAAACCTCGTTTCTTTTAGATATATAGAGGAAAGGCAGTATGAACATAGTTCGTCACACATCTTTGGACATTAACTCGAAAGTTGTGTTGTGATGGGAGCTGCCTGTGTAATCCCTGCCATCTGTTGAGTAGATCAGATCATAATGACGTTTATGTAGGCCACCCTCCTTTCCAAACACCCCTCAACACACATACAGGCGTACCAAGAAAAAGACTGATACTGTGCAATTCCACCTAAATCTCTCTCCATGGACCTCTGGTTTCTCACTTAAGTCTTAAACCATCTTTAAGGAAAAGTCAGAGGCTTTGGGGCAACATAAACTGCAAATGCGGATGCTGCAAATTGTCTTCCAACGTGAAACAGCTGTTTCATTATCGCACATTTAAAGGCTCCTAAAGGCAAAATGTTTGCGATGATATAAAATTTTTACAGATACAGGCCTAAAATCCAATGTGGTAGTTAGCTGAGACTGATCCCTAATACATACTCTGAGTGCTAACAGTTTATGAAAAACCATTGCTTAAGATGTTGCCTTCAACAGTTTGCCATAAACTGTCTGTTAAGAAAATATCTTGTGAGTCACTGGACAGATTTTAATGAAACTTTCAGAAACCAATCAATGGATGAACATTTACGAGAGAATAACTTGTGGAGTCAATCCAATTTAAGATGGCCACCACAGCTAACTTATGTTAGAAATCATGCAAAATGGCTAGAACTTTACAATTTCCCAGATACTTTTCTCAAATTTGGTGTAATTGGAGCTGAGCTTCTTTAAGTGCTACTTAATATGTGTGCATTTTGCTTAAAATGTCAGCAGTAGCTATTGGTGCCAAACTCATTTGTTTATTAGTAAAACATCTCATTAACTACAACACAGATTTTTAACAAATATTTGGATTTGGTTATGCACCTACAACTGACTAATATATGAAGTCCATCTTTTCCAAGATGACCACCACAGCTACCATAATCAACATTAGCCAACACAAAAATGGCTATAACGCAGACAACTGTACTGGTTTTGAGCTGAAATTTGTGATTTGTAGCAGAGTTCTTCACAAAGCTTACTCTGAGCCTGATGTTTTACAGTTTTGCATAACATTATTTTTTGAGTTTTGCCCAAAACAGAACTTTATCTTGACATAAGATGATCTTGATTACAAACATAAATATAATTCATTCAACCTTTATTTAGGCAGGATAATCCAATTGAGCCTTGAGGGCTCATTTACAAGAGAGACCTGGTTTCAACAAAGAATAATAATAATAATAACATAATAGACATTTCTTCAATGAAAGGTAGGCCTTTCTATTTTATTTATTTATTATTGTAAAGTGTTTCTTATCCTTTAAACATCTACAAAGATTTGATAGTTACATTTTTTTTCTTATCGTCAGCCTTCTGTCCTTTGGCCCAAATGCCAGCTCTTAATCCTACCAAAGCAACACAATCTAAAAATGTCTGATCATCACAGCAAACTGTAAAGAAATCTAGAGGGGATAAATGAGAAAAGCAGAAGAACCAAGAGGATTAGTTCAGAGGAGAGACAGTGGGAGAAGAGATGAATATTGGGGGGTGGGGTGGTGGATTGTGAAGACAAGGGAAATCAGGAGGGCTGAGGAAAGAGGTTAAGAGAAGAGGGGAAGTGTGGAGGTTGAACCCCGCTCTCTCCACCCACATCCCCCTCCATAAAGTCAGCCAGTGTGATATGATGACTTATGTAACACCCCAGAGATGGAAGGGGGAACAAGGAGGAGGTGGAAAGAGGGAGCTAGGAGAGCAGCTGCAAAGCAGGAGGAAGAAGTTCTTTAGCAGCAAACAATTAGCAGAGTTACAGAGATGAAGGGGACAAACTAGAAGACAGCGAGAACCAAACATGGCATATATGAAGGAGCTGGACAGATAAAGAAAATGGGGGAGATAAAAAAAAAGCAATTGAAAGATCTAGTGAAGCTGTTAGCATGGCTCTGCTGGCTTTACACTTTCATTTGTTTTGTTGGGGGAGAGATTAGTAAAAGGATTAGGAGAGAGATTCCCCCTCTCCTCATCCTTTTTCTTCTTTCTCAGCCTTTCTGTCTTCCCGCGCACACACACTCATGCATCACACACACGCTTGCATTGTAATGGCATGCATGTGAAGGCTGTGTCTGCGGTGACATATCGAACTTATCGAGGCTTTCAGCATTTTGTTTGGTGCTGTTTTTTCTGTACAATCAGTTAGTGTTGTGAGACAAAACTGTCAGAAACATAAGTAAAACCTGACGGCTTCGTAAAATAAAGTGCTATGTGTTGTCACCATTGTATGTTTCCACACAACGGCAAAATTAGTTCCCTGCATTTAACCCATCACATCTGAGATACAGCCAGGTGGAGCATTGGACAGCTATGTAGGTGCCCAGGGAGCAATTAGGGATTACGGTAGTTGTCTTGCTCAGAGACAACATGACATGTGGGAATGGCTGGTGACTAAACCTGGGACTTTTGGGTCCCAAGTCAACTGCCCCGTCCGTCTCTAGCAATCCTCGAAAGAAGACAGAATTCTTGCCTCCTTTCATGACAGAGTTTTAGCCGAAGATCTTTTAGGATGAGATATAAAGTTGTAACTATTTTGGTCAAACCTTGGACATAATGTTTTGATCAAGCTCATGTAATACCGTGGTTTGTCACTCCCAGAAAATGTGTTGAGCATGTCTTGCAATATGTAGGTTGCAGGTTTGAGCTCATGTTGTGTCAGGAAAGGCATAAAACACCTACCATATCCTGATGCATGCTCAATAATCCAGTTTGACTCCCATCACCCTTTGGAGCACAAGTTAGGAGTCATCAGGACTCTGTATCGCAGAGCAGACAGTGTCCCCACTAACTCAGAAGCCAGACAGAAGGAGAAATCACACACAAGACAGGCTCTAGAGCATTGTGGATATCCTAACTGGGCCTTCCTCAAAG
>JARVGS010000979.1:37974538-37987779 GCA_031762315.1 Hypsolebias antenori | reverse complement strand
GGAGGTTGAGGAGCATTAAGTGTAGAACCACTAGACTGAGGAACAGCTTCTACCCTGAAGCTGTTAGACTCATGACTCTAACCAGAATAATCACAGGAAATTACTGTGATGCCACTTGGTTGTTATGTGCTGCTGATTTTCCATGATGCTGATCTCATGTTGCTGATTATTTCATGTTACAGTATTCATTAGTCCTCATCTGCTCACACAGACTCATGTTCGTGCTGCTGTTGTTTAGGCACATTGTTTTTGTACTATTAGTGCTTAGTGTATTCTTAGTTTAGTGAATGTAGTATATTCTTAGTTCATGACTTGGATCTTGCTAATGTTGTTTTTTTACAATTTGTGTTTTTGTTGGATGTGACTGGGAGCCTGTGCACATAGTTTCATTCCACCTCATGTATCACGTGTATTGTGAATGACAAATAAATCTCTCATACTCTGAAAATGGTTTGTGGACAGGACAGCTGCAGTGACACGGAGCGACCTGAAGGGGTCGCTGATGTCCTTCTGCAAACATGGCTGCCCAGGACGAACTCAGTAAGTTTCTTCCTCCGTTTTTGACTTTTTATATTTTTCTGTAATGTCACGCCGACTGTCGCCACAAACAAATTTCTCATCACACGCTTTCCGGCGCTGGTAATTAAAAAGTAAGCTAAGAAAGTTAAAAGGAGCCGCCTAGTTAAAAGCTAGCGCTAGCTCGCTGCTCAGCTAGCTCGCAGCTAGCGTCGGGAGGCCGTGTGCGCAGTCATGGTCTAAATGAAACCATCATGCTGGCTGCTCGTCTCTTTACGGCCACTAAACTTTTGAATTGTACTTTTTCAACTTGGACATGCGGTGTTAATTACACGTGGTTTCACCGGTTCTGAAAAGGCAGTGGAATCGGTACAATATTAAAAAACCTACGATGTTAGCTGCTTGCTGAGCTAAAACCAGGAGACTGAAGGTTGAGCTCATCGCCCAAACTGGAGCACCATGCACGTGAGGATGACTGAATCTGGTATATTTTTCTTTATTTTGATGAAGCTGAAGCTCGTGCACACTTGTATACTCCCAGTAGTTTATAGTTAATGTGTGAGCTGCTTGTCTCGTTGTCGTGACTGATGTTCAGACCTGTTTTGACAGATCAACTGGAACGTGTGTTCCTTCGTCTGGGCCATGCAGAGACTGACGAGCAGCTGCAGGACATCATCTCCAAGTTTCTGCCCCCTGTTCTTCTGAAGCTCTCCAGTGTGCAGGAGGGTGTGAGAAAGAAGGTGAGATGCTTATCTCCTTGTTTTAAACTCCACCGAAATGTTAACAAAAGCTTCTGTCATACCATGTTTCCCCTGCAACTAGGGCTGCAGCATTTAATCCAAAAAATGTCCATAGTCCATTGTCTTCTGCTTGTTCTGAAGTCGGGTCGCGGGGACAGCAGCTTGAGCAGGGAGGCCCGGATATCTCAATCCACAGCCACCTCTTCCAGCTCTTCTGGGAGGACCCCAAGGCGTTCCCAGGCCAACCTGGAGAGGTCTTCCCTGGGGTCTCCTCCCAGTCAGACATGGCTGCATCCTTACCAGATGCCCCAACCACCTCCACTGGCTTCTTTCGATGCGGAGGAGCAATTCTATTCTGAGTCTTTCCCAGATAAACGGATCACCTTGTCTCTAGGGGAGAGTCCAGCCACCCTGCAGAGGAAACTCATTTCAACCTTCTGTATCCATGATCTCATTCTTTCACTTACCACCCAGAGTTTGTGCCATAGGTGAGGGTAGGAACGTAGACCGACCGGTAAACAGAGAGCTTTGCCTCACAGCTCCCTCTTCACCACAACAGACTGGCACAGAGTCTGCAGTACAGAAGACGCTGCACCAGTCCATCTGTCAATCTCACACTCCCATTCGTCCCTCACTCGTGAACAAAACCCTGAGATATTTGAACCCCTCCACTTGAGGCAGAACCCTGGACCTGAAGAGAAAAATCCACCCTTTTCTGACTGCAGCCTCAGATTTGGAGAAGCTGATTCTCATCCCAGAAAAAAAAAAATAGGATTATGTAGATAAACTAATACCCTGTTACAGCCGGACATTGATCCTAGGGCCCCAGTCCCCACTGTCAAGTGCTACTAAATTCTAACATAACAGTATTAATTGCAAACTATCTACTGGCATGTTCAAGTTTCGGCTCCTACACCTGGCTGTCCGCAGCGACGAGGAGCTCAGCAGGCTGCAGGGAGGAGTGGCCATCGCTCTGGGAGGAGTTATACCCCGCGTTCGGGTGGTCCTACTGCCAGCTGGAACCGAGAGGTCAGCCGAGTCTGGGTGAACGGATCGGACGGCATCTGCCGCCAGTTTCTTAGGATCCACTGTGGGATGGACCTTTACAAGAGATCCTTCCTGCCTACAGCCATCAGTATCTGTAACATCGCTTAATGAAATGAGGATAACCAGTTATAACAACAAATAATTTCCCTCTGGGATTAATAAAATATTTTCGAATTGAATTTAATGTCAAATATGGGACAATTCTGTTTTTTAAGGAATTTGTAGCAACGATTTAGCAACATTACAGAAAACAAAGTTCCCAAGTTGTATTAAAACTCGTTTCCTTCAATGCAGCAAAATGTAAAAAACAAACTACCATTATGCCAAGTTTGTTCAAATTAGTTGAGAAATATAAAGTTATGGCAGTTTTAGCAAAACACAAAAAGGATAAAATTTCTCCTATGACCCGATCAGATCGTTCCGGGTCAACAGATTGTCATGAAAGTTGCTCAGAATGTAGAAAGAGTTTATAATAAATTCCTTCTTTCCTTTTCGTAAATCCTGTTTATCTGATGGGTGATTTTTTTTTTTTTTTAACCACAATGCTTAAACTCACTTGATAGAAAATACCTGGGGTCTTTTCAATGCCCTGTTTTTTAATTCATGCTTGTATTTCATGAAACCACACTAAAAGCAGTGTCTCTCCTGCTAGGTGATGGAGTTGTTGGTCCACCTGAACAAGAGGATAAAAAGCAGACCAAAGATTCAGCTGCCAGTAGAAACTTTGTTGGTGCAATACCAGGACCCTGTGGCCGCTTCCTTTGTTACAGTAATGTCCTAAGTTACAACAATGAAGCATGTTTATTTATTACTTTGATATCAGATGCCATTTAATTATGACTTCAGCGCACATTTAAAGAATCCATATTATGCTGCCAATAGATGAAACGTCTGGATCAGTGTTTTGTTGCATTTTGTCTAGATGGTGTAGGATTTGTCTGAAGTTTTCATGTTTATTACAACAGTCTTTCATTAAGTAGGATTTTGGTGTAGCCTGATTAAAATGAAAACTGATTTGTTTAAACTTGAGAGCAGAGATGTGATGGACACGTTTGTTCACAGAATTTTACTATCATCTACATTAAAATGGGCTACCCTCGTCTTGAGGTGGGAAAACAGTGTGAGCTGGCCCCAACCCTCCTCACCGCCATGGAAGGGAAGCCACAGCCTCAGCAGGACAGGTGAACTTTGTTTTTATGCCCACTGACTGTTAAAAACTAAGAAATCCCTGTAAACATTGAATCCAGTTTGGATGCTGTTCATGAATAGCTGGTCACAATTTGTCACCAACAGTTGCAACCCAGTGACAAGAAGCTCAAGTGTGGCAAAAAGATCAGCAGATCTTTAACAAACGTTTAGATCTTGTCCACATGACCAAACTGTTTTCTCTGTACTTGCACTATAATTTATAGTTTCCTCCCTGTCCTCTCTGCTCTCAGCCTCATGCACCTGCTGATCCCGACTCTTTACCACATGAAGTATCCTGCAGACCCGTCCAAGGGTGCTTCTCCGTTCAACTTATCTGAGAGGCCAAAGACGATACACCTTCTGCTAGAGTTCATGTTGGATGTTTTGCTCATGCCGTATGGGTGAGTTCCTGCTGGTGTGGTCTGAATACAGTTCACTTTATTTATATAGCGCCAAGTCACAGCACAAGTGATCTCAGGGCACTGAACAGAAACATTCACACACACACATTATAAAAGACAATTAGTAAAAGTGATCTATCTAAGGAAGCAGCAGACACGTTGAGTCTTCATTTTGTCACAGTCTCCTGTCCTGAGCAAGCACAAAGGAGACAGTAGAAAGGAAAAACTCCCTCATAACAGGAAGAAACCTCCAACAGAACCAGGCTCAGGGATGTGACCAAGACAAATATAAAATATAAATAAAATATAAATTAATTAATTATCCACTACAGATTATCTTTTCAACGGCAACCTGTGGTTCTGGAGCCACTTGTGGCCCCTGTGCAGTGGCTCCTTGTACCTTTGATCAAAAGTAACCACCGTAGTCTTCTTCATATTTAAACTGACAATAGAAAATGATACCTGTTTTTATATGTGCAACAAAAAGACTGTGGTAACGAAACAAGTAGATTAAGTTGCTTCTATAAACTTCTTCACAGGCATTGTTAAGCAGCAGTTGTTATGGATGGTAGACTGTGCTCCTGACACGTGATGTAGGTGATTTAAATAATTACTTTACGGTCTGCTGGTCAGTATCTGCTGGAGGTGCCTTGCTCAAGGTGCAAACGGTGGGGGGACTGGTCCTTTTCTGTTGCAGGCCCGAGCACTCTTGCCCATGAGCTGCGTGCCATCTCTGGTCTGGTTCTGTTCAAAGCCAAACTGAAGGAAGACCTATTTATTTAAAACGGATTTTAATGTTTAACTTTTAGTATTTTATTATTTTTTATCTCTTTTACCTTCTTTTATTGTGGCTGTTTTTAATTTGCATTGATTTATTGTGCCCAGTTTTTATTTGTTTTATCTTGTAAAGCACTTTGGTCAATGCATGGTGTTATTGGAAGGTGCTATATAAATAAATTTTATTATTATTAATAATTATTTTTATGAATACCTTTAGGTTTGTGCTGAATGAATCTCCCACTCGGCCTGCACCCTCCTCTTCCTCCCAGGGAGGTTCAGCTGATGGGGCCGTGGCTGGGAGCAGTCAGGGCCTCCCCCAGCCTCCCCCAGGGATGAGCGTGTACGCCGTAAAGAGGGTGATAGGAGAAGCCCAGTGGAACGCAGAGCAGCTGGAGCAGGTGCAGTCGCTCAAACAAAACGTCCAGTTACGACTTTTGTTCTTTCTGCTTCAGTAAATTGTTCTCACTGGCTAAAACTGTACAAACTGGTTCCCACTCAGTTTTAACTCCAAGCTTGCCTGCTTTGTTCCAACAGTGCAAGCTGGGCATAGTGAGGTTCATTGAGGCAAAGCAGGTCCCAGAGTTGGAGACGGTGGTGCATCTGGTGGTGGCGTCGAGCGACACGAGGCACAGCGTGGCCACTGCTGCTGACCTGGAGCTGAAGAGCAAACAGAGGTAGCTGAAACACCACCGTCTCCAAAGCTTGCTCAGCGTGCCTGTGATTTTTACAACACTGGTCCTAATTCATAGGATAAACAACTGCACACGTGTCAACATTAACCATGTTTGTACTGGTACACATGTTCTTTGATTCCAGCACCATTGACTGGAACAATCCTCTAATCATCAACAAGATGTTCCGGGTGTATCTGGGAGATGTTCCTCTTAAATCAAAGGTCTGTGAACTCAACGTTAACTTTCTTTAAACTGAATTTGTGGCTTTCTGGGCAACTGCGACTACATCGTACTTGTATGTTTGTGCATCAGGGTGGCAGTGTAAAGCAGGAGCTGAAGCACGAGTCAGTGAGCACAAGAGTCAAACTGAAGATCCTGCCACATCTTCTCCGGTCCCGTCTGGCTGCAGAGTGCTTTCCAGCTAATATCCAGGTGACGTGACTGCGATGCTACATGTTCAGTGTTTCGGACCCAGTTTTCTAGTTCAGTAATTTAAATTCAAGAAATAGGAACTGTGTATTTTATCCAAGTATGTTATTAAAATAGTCGTCCCTTTGAGCCATACAGGGATCCTCACTTGTTTGCTTTCTGCTGTAGGTCGTGTACGATGGCTTGTTTGGGGCCAACACCAACAACAAGCTGCTGTCCCTCACGCTGCAGTTCGTCCATCACATCTGCGTGGTGTAAGAGGAGGACACGTCTTATCCCTGCACTGACCGTCTGCATGTGTTAGCATTGCAAACGTAGCTGACGTATTGTCTTGAATCACAGATGCCCCGACACGAACAAGCCGTTAGGATTAATGCTGCTTAATGGTCTTACCAAACTCATCAATGAGTACAAGGAGGTATTCAACTAAACATGCACTTTGAAGGGATTTTGTACTGTTTATGTATATTTATTAAACTTTTCTATTTGCAGGATCCGAAGCTGCTGTGTGTTGCTTACGCTGCTGTTGGGAAGCTGTCGAGGTATAATGAAACTATACGTTTTATACTTTTTGCTTTTAAAACATTCTTTTGTGCGTAATTCTTTTTTCTATTTGTTTTAGTCGCATGCCACAGCTTTTCACTAAGGATATTGCACTAGTGCAGCAGTTCTTTGAGTCCATGTGCAAGGTGGGTGAACACGTCTGCACCTGACACTGAATGCACAAAAAGTTCAAGACACATCCGCAGTTATAATTCAATAAATGTCCGTTTTCTTAAGCATGCACCCCACATCTGTGTCTTTAAACTATGTGTCACCTTGTTCAGGAGGAGCCAGATGTACGTCTTGCAATTCAGGAAGCGTTGTCAATGATGGTTGCAGCGTATGCTAACCTTCAAGGAGCCCTGCTGAACCTGATGGAAGCTCTGGTGGCTGCGTACATCGTAAAGGTAAGTTAACAGTTGCACAATGCGTGTTCGGCTCATACCAGAACCGCTGCCTTACGTTTCACTGTTGTTCAGTCAAACATAAGGCAGGTCAAACTGTCTTTTTGGTGTTTTGCAACAGCCGGAGGTTCAAGTCCGACAAGTGGCCATGAAGTTTGCCAGCACGGTGTTTGCTCCGGATCACGTGCCTTCAAGGTATCTGCTGCTGCTGGCTGCTGGAGACCCGTGAGTACATCAGACCTGTGTGTAATCAACTGGATCAAGGATCAGACAGTAGTTGTGTACGGTGTTGGAGGAAACCTCAAGCTTGTTGGTGTGTGTGCTTTAGAAGAGAAGAGGTGGCTTCAGAAGCTCAAAGGGTGCTCAGAGCTTTTCCTAAAAAGAACTCTGAAAAGGAAGGACCAAAGCCGATGCCTTCTTTTCCAGACATGGTCGCCTACATCCAAGAGAAAGTGAGAATTGTTTTTCCGTCAACACATCCACATTACATTTTTTTTTTCTGAAACAAATAATTCAATGTTTTCTTTCCAGGCAGCTCAGAGGATTAAGACTCCAGCTAAATACATTGTTGGAACCTCAACAATTCCTTTTAACCCCTCTGCTTTTTTAGAGGTAAACATCAAGTCTGAGCTGCATCGTTTAGTCCTGACAAACTGCTGCAAACTCTTTTCTTACAGTTCTCTTCATGTTTTCCCCCCTTGCACCTTCAGATCATGCTCTATCTGAGGATGTGTTTAGCCCACAGTGCCGGGGCCACGCCCATGTCCACACGCCTGTCTGACATGCAGGATGACGCTCCTGCCATCGGTCGCTACGTGCACACACTGCTGTCAACTGAGCCCCAGCCCTCAGGGTCGAAGGGCTCCGAGGCCAACCCTGTGCACATCTACATGGATCTTCTGCAGCAGCTGCTGTCCGCAGTGGGAGGTGAGAGAAATGGCCCCGCCTCTCCTAAAGGCCATGGTTCTGCACCACATTTAAACAGGAACGGACTTGTGGTTTTGTGTAAAAAGTGTATTTTCTACATTAAACAAGAATCAGCAATGTTTCATCTCCATTCTGTTTAATGTGTTTCTCCTCAGGGATCCCAGTCTTGTACTGTTTACTGGAGGTGGTGTCTGTGTTTCCAGAAAAACTGGCCCCAAGGTTTGCTCATAAAGTCGACTGGATTAAAGTGAGTTCTGTATTCATGTGTTTGTTTACAAGCTGTGCAGCTGCCCTCAGTTTGTACCAATGAATCCGGTGCTACTGATTCTATTCTAAAAAGGTTTTTGTTGATTCTCCAGAGTTTGATGAACACAAATAAGGAGGACATGCGGGAACTTGCAGCTCAGCTGTACGCTGTGGTGGTTTCTACTATGACTGGCAACGAACTGCAGGCCGCAGTGCAGAATCTGGTCAAAATCACTAAAGACAACCACGTATGCCACTTTTCCCTCCTTTTTTCTTCATTAATATCCAACATAGTTTCATCCAAGTTCAAATATTGTTCTTCTTTTTGTCTGATGTCAGAGTCCTGAGACTCAGCACGGTGCCATCTTGGCTCTCGGCTACATGGTGGGAAGGAGCATGAGCAGAAAGAAAGCCGTCACCTCTCTTGACTTGACGCAAAGCAAAGGGCGAGAGATGAGCATCACCTCCCAGGATGATGATGATCTTGTTGCTATGGCTACAAGAACAGTTGGTGTGCAGTTATCTTACAATCATTTTTATTTAACGCCTGTTGAAAGTCTGATGTATTCTGGCGTTGTCTCCGTGCATCTGTCCACTCTCTTGTCCGGGTCATAACTTCTGGTCCGCTCAAGATAAATGATTGAAACTTCATAAACTTGTGCATCATCACTAAACGGAGTGTCACGTACACTTTTCATCACGGCAGCTCCAAGGTCACATGTACATGTGTTCACCAAAAAAGAGTGATTATGAATGTTCTTGATGGATTTACCAGCAGCTGTTGTGGGAAACGGATGACATGATGATGTACAAGTTGTAGAGAATTTGCAATACACTGTGACCTAATCAATCATTGTAATCATTGTTTATTTGGTGATGAAAACTCTGGGGGTCTGTGGTGGCCACACACATCTCACATGTCACACTGGTGATGAGTATCTCGTGTTGATAATGTGATAAATGTTGAATCTGCTGTGCGGCCACAAATCTAAGATCAAACTCAAAAAGCAACAGCATGCAGATGTTTTTTGCATCATTCCAGAGTCATGGTTTATAAATGCACTAAAAGTTAAGAACTGCTGTACAATAGTTTGTTGACGGGTGTAATGTACAGTATGCGGTGCTCTTGTTTCCATCAGGTTCCTTCCTGAATAACAGCAGTGCCATGTTGGCCGTCGCAGCCTGCACGGCTCTGGGAGAAATTGGGCGTAATGGGATCCTGCTGATCCCTGAAGAGGGAGAGGGCTTCACTAAACTGTTTATTGTAGAAAACCTACTGGCTCGGATCACTTCAGGGAAGGAGAGCACTAAGGTAACCTGAAGTTGTTCACTCAGGGTTTATACTTTATGGATTAGTGACAAATCATTAAGAACAATTAATATAATGAAGACAAAGACATGTAGCTATGTATTTATAATTATCTTCTACTGTTATTTTCCCTCGTGCTTTCTAGATGAAGGAAAGATCCATCATGACATTGGGTTATCTGCCTGTGGGAGACGCAGACTTCTCACACCAGAAGAAGCTGCTGCAGGGGCTCATGGACTCTGTGGAGGTATGAGAGCTTGGTTATACTGACAAACAGCTGGAATGGTCAGCAGCACCACTGCATTATCACAGGCTCTGACTCTTAATGGCAAAACGTCTGAATTTCCCTGCTTTGAATTCACCTGCAGGCCAAGCAGGTGGAGCTGCAGTTCACAGTCGGAGAGGCCATCACCAATGCAGCCATAGGAACCGGCTCTGGAGCTGCCAGAGACCCGTGGACCTGCACTGAGGACCAGTACAGCCCGCCACACAGTAAGTAGTTTTTAATCATAACAGTTTGTGTTTAATATTTCCATTGGTACTTTCACATGTTTATGTCAAGTATCTGCAAAGGCATACTGTCACCGCACGATGGATTAGTGGGCAGGACTGTTGCCTCACAGCAAGAAGGTCCTGGTTCAATCCCCAGTTGGACCAAGGATCTTTCTGTGTAGTTTGCATGTTGTCCTTGTGTTTGAGTGGGTTTTCTCTGGGTACACCAGTTTCCTCCCACTGTCCAAACCTGCATGATGTGCTGCTTCAGGCCCAGGCCGCCCTTTCTAAAGAGATCTGTGATCTCAGTGGGATTTGCCTGGTTAAATAAAATAAATAAATAAAAATAAAGGTTACAATTAAGCAGATTGTCAAAGGAAACTGCATTATGATTGATTGTTTTATTTATGTAGTTATGTGCAAGAAAAGAAAATCTTACACACATTTTTTACATGTAGCTTATTTGTTACAAAGCTCTTTGCAAGAACAGGAACTTGTTTGTCTCCTAGTCTTATCCCTAAGTTGTTTTTTTTTTCCCCTTAGATGTTAAAAGCAAGGATGTGGTTCCTTGGGTTCTCAGCTCGATCTTGTCCAAGTATATTCCCAGCCAGAACCCTCATGTGAGGCAGGCGGCCTGCATCTGGCTGCTCTCTCTCGTCAAGAAGCTGAGTCAGCACAAAGAAATCACCGTGAGTACCGGTACACCAGACAGAACGCCAGATGATTTAACCAGTTTAAAATCACCAAAATCTTTTAAAGATCGTTTTACGTTACATTTAATGCAACACTTCACAGTTTTTGGTTGTTTTACAATATTTTTAAGTGATATAAATTCATGTTGAGACATTTACACTTATAACGTTGTTTTGTGATAAACGATGCCCGATCGCTGAATATTTTTCCCGCAGGTTTCATTTTGGACTTGATTAGTTCTTTCTTGAACAAGGGTGACGTCTGTTGAATCTGCCCACAGCAATGTTTAGGTTTAGAGAAAACAATCCAACTTGGTGTTCATTGTGCTTTTCTCTCAAATCAGATTTGTCTGAAACAATTTTGTTTCTTCTTTCTTTGCTCTTGAAGTCTCATTTGAAGGAAATTCAGAACGCGTTCATCTCTATTCTGTCAGACCCTGATGGTGAGACGAGAAACCAGTTTGAACACTTTGATCTTAATAAACACTCATTTTCTAATGTTCCAAGATGCATCTTGTCATTCATCGTTCCCTGTCTCATCCAGAGTTGAGTCAGGACGCAGCGTCTAAAGGCCTCGGGCTTGTTTATGAGATGGGAGGTGAAGGAGATCAGCAGGAACTGGTGTCAACTCTAGTGGAAACTCTCATGACTGGTAAAAGGTGAGTTGATGTTGGTTGAAGTTGGTAGAGCTGCTTGTTGTATTTTGTGGTGGAGTTGTTCTTCTGCACATAAAGATCTTGTTCAGTGTTGAGTTGTCTTTGCATGCAGGGTGCGCCATGCGGTCTCAGAGGATACAGAAGTCTTCCAAGGGGAGGGTTTGGGAAAAACACCTGATGGGTGAGCCTTGTCCAGCCTCTGGACATTTTTACTGATGTTTTAGTCATATGTAATAAACATGTAAGAGCACATTCATGTGCATCCATGTCGCTCAGATGAGTAATTTGTCTCTTTCACATGTGAACATGTTTTGTTGCCTGACAGTCACGGCCTGTCCACGTACAAGGAGCTGTGCTCGTTGGCCAGCGATTTGAACCAACCAGATCTCGTGTACAAATTCATGAACCTGGCCAACCACCACGCCATGTGGAACTCACGCAAGGTGTCACGCTCAGTCACATCCACGTGCTGCCGTTCTGTTTTCTGATGATCTTCTTCCACCTGACCTTCAACCCAATCTGCCTTTCTCTCAGGGAGCAGCTTTTGGGTTCCACATGATCGCAGCCAAGGCTGGAGAGCAGCTGGCTCCGTTCCTGCCTCAGATAGTGCCTCGTCTGTACCGCTATCAGTTTGACCCCAACCTGAGCGTCCGCCAGGCCATGACTAGCATCTGGGACGCCTTGGTCACTGATAAGACCCTGGTAGGATCTTTCCCATGAACAGAAACTGTACATGCAGACAAACGGATGCTGAGGACGGTCGTGATTTATCAGTTTGCTTGTTTCTGTTTGTCCAGGTGGACAAACACTTGAAGGAGATCCTGCAGGACGTCATTTCCAACTTAACCAATAACGCCTGGAGAGTGCGAGAGTCCAGGTACAGTAAAAATGACTGTACAGTTTCTCTTACACGTTTGTTTTCCTGCAACAGTTCATCTTCCACATGATTTCTGAAGAGTCCTCGAGTAGAGTCTTCCCATCACTTTAACAACAAACTGGCTGAAGGCACTTCCTGTTAGGTGTTTACGTCACATCATGGCCATGTGGTGCTTACCTGTTCTGATTTATTTATTTAATGTGTACATTGAGCAGGTCAGAACCACAGGTTTAAATTACTGTATAGTGTAAAAGTTTTTAAAAATATTGTTCTGATGAGCTTTTTTTTTTTTTTTTTTTTTGTGCAGCTGCCTGGCACTTAATGACTTGATTCGTGGTCGTCAGGCTGATGACCTCATTGATCATTTGACAGAAATGTGGGAAACACTCTTCAGAGTCCTCGATGACATCAAGGTGAGACTCAGTCTGAAATAAATTCTCCTTTTCTCCCACTTGACACAAACTTTAAACTCTTGACATTTTAAACTATTCAACCTGGTTCATGATAAAAAAAAAAACATGTTGGATCTTGGTTTGACATTTAATGTTAATTTTTTTAGGAATCTGTAAGAAAGGCTGCAGACGTAACCCTAAAAACACTCAGTAAGGTAAGACTGTCCCGACCTTGACCTGTTTTTAACATGTTTGTATTTGTCTGTGTGTACTTGTGTGCGTGTCCAAGAACGTGTCTGTTTTTCTGTGTAGGTGTGCATTCGTATGTGTGAGTCTACAGGCGCTGCAGCCCACAGAACTGTGGCAGTGTTGCTGCCGACCCTGCTAGAGAAAGGCATCGTCAGCAGTGTCTCTGAGGTCCGCTCGCTCAGGTAACAGTTCTTCAGGATGGTGAAACATTAAAGCTGCTCGTGTTGGAACGACTTCAGTGTTGCCGTTTCATTTTGTCACAATTTGTTGGCCTTTCATCAAGTTACAAGACAGCAGAGCGGCGTTTATCATCATATGATCTACAGAACATGTTTGTTTTTGTGTTCAGCATTCAGACCCTGGTGAAGATTAGTAAGTCGGCTGGAGCCAGACTGAAGCCGCATGCGTCCCGGTTGATCCCAGCCCTGCTGGAAGCTCTCTCCACCCTGGAGCCTCAGGTCCTCAACTACCTCAGTCTCAGAGCCACCGAGCAGGAAAAGGTAATGTGTTAACTTGTAGGTTTTAGGGCTGGGCGATATCTCGATATATTTAAAATATCAAGATACTTTTTTTTCCGATATAACTTGAGACTATCTCTATAAACAGTATACAGGTAGTCCTCGAGTTACGAACGGGTTCCGGACCTAAGAACCGTTCGTAAATCGATTTTGCCGTAATT
>JARVGS010000979.1:37955928-37968845 GCA_031762315.1 Hypsolebias antenori | reverse complement strand
AAGTCCAGTTGTTTCTGTATTGAACTTTTTTTGATTTTATCATGTCCTGGATGACTGAGAATCTTCACCAGCATATGACAGATTTGTGTTTATTTTTATATATTTATTCTCAGGAGGAACTGTTGAAAGCCATCGGTTCAGTGGTGTCCAAATGCTGGTGAGCCCTCTGGCAGAACTTTTTTCTGCTAATACTTGTTTCTTTTAGCTGGAGAACCTCATATTTATGTATTTTACTTTGTTCTTCTTCCTCTGGTTTTTAGTGCTGAGCTGCAGAAGCCCTGCAGCGGCCAGCCTACGATCCCTGAGGTGGCGGAGGTCGTGTTGAAAGAGTGCCGAAAGGAGAATCTTGTGTACAAAACAGCTGCTCTGCGCTGTGCTGGAGACGTGCTCCACAGCTGCCAGGAGGACCGCTTCACTGACATGGCTGAGATCCTCTTCCCTCTGATCAAGAAGGTGAAATTATCCCCCGTTTGTTATGAAACGCAAACAAACTAAATAAAAACAAAAATGTGTTGTCTTGTGTGATCGCAGAGTTGTCCACAGAGCGGCGGGGCATCTCCCAGGTCTCTGGACGACCACGACAATGATCCTGATGATAAAGATGTGAAAGAGAAAGAGCTGCAGACTGAAGCTCTGCTTTGTGCTTTTGAGACACTTGGAAAGACCTGGCCCAGAAACCCACAGACGCAAGGTAACATCTATCTTCTACTCAAACATCTACCGTACACAGAACCACTTCCAGACTTGATTCTGTTCTAGTTTTTAAAACTTGTTTTTTTTGTTGTTGTTTGTTTCCTGTCTCTGAGCTAAAGAGGGGATTGGAAATACCCGCTGTCCATCTGTGCATGTTGCGAGTGTGGTAACTTGAAAAATAAGCGACATACTGACTTCCTTTTTGATGTGTTGCTGCATTGAGACGTAAGAAAGTTTCCTATCAAAAATTGGGTTGCCATGTCATAATTCAAGATGGCTGCCACTATATATGGAAACATTGTGAGCTGGATAACTTGAAAAATAAGAAAGTGCCAACTTCAATTTTAGTAAGTGGCTGCATCTAGACATAAGGAAGATCACCATCACAAATTGGGTGATATATATATACACACGCTGCACTGCCTTGGACAAGCAGGAAAAATAAACTACTTCTGATCTTATATGCAATTTATATATCAGTGCAAGATATTCAAGTGGGGAGGACCCCACTTGAATATCTTTCACCAAAATCATCATCTTCTTATGGCTTTTCCCTCTTCAGAGGTTACATTAGGGTTTACTTCTTTCATTCATTCAACCTTTGTTTATTCAGATTAGTCTCACTGAGTCACAAGGACTCGTTTTTGCAAGGTGTTCCAGGTTACAGGAGCAGAGTAAGAGAAGGCCCTTTTGCCAAATTCAGTCCGCACTGAGTACACTGCAGGTAATGATGTCTTGGGAACACACGCTGTAGCTGCTCTGATGACGTGACATGGAGATGTATGAAGGCAGCAGACCAAGAAGCGATTTACAGATAAAAATGTACCAGTGAGAGAGTGTGTGAAGTTAATTATGACCAGTTAACCAATGAATACAGGGTGAAATGATGGTACGGTGGTTACAGTCAGCTATCAATCTTAGAGCATTGTGATAGACGGCATCCAACATCTGGAGGGTGCTTGTAGGAGCGTTCATGTAAATGTCACCGTAATCAATAGAGGGAAGGAAAGTAGCAGTTACAAGGTGTTTCCTAGCATTCAGAGTTAGACAGGATCTATTTCTGAAAAATAAACCCAGTTTTACTTTTTCTTTATCAAGTTTTGACATGAGGCTTAAAAGAGAGATGTGCATCGACCAAAATTCCTAAGTATTTGTAAGAATCAACAAACTCAGTAAGGACACCATTCATAGAAAAGATAGAAGGAAGGACTGCTGGCACCAACTTCCTGTTTGAAAACAACTTCTCTTTGGTTTTATCAACATTTAGCACCAGTTTTAGACTGAACTAATCTGACTGGATGATGTCAAGTGTAGACTGTAAAAACTGGAAAACCTTAGCAAATGTTTTAGCTTGACAATAAACTGGGTTGTCATCATAGAAATGTAAAGATGCATCAGGGATGATCAGACCTACATTATTTATGTAGACTGTCAAGAGAGTGGGACCTAAGACTGAGCCTTGTGGTACACCATTATTGACAGTTAAATAGCTGGAAGAAGTACCGTTATGCCTTCGATCTGGGAGGTCATTAGAAAACCAACCGTTCTTGTGTTCTCTGTTCAATTCCAGACCAGAAAAACACTCATCTCGAAAACTACAAACATCGACTAAATTCAAATTTCTCAGAGACGGGGAACACTGTTGTACCACTTGTTTTGTTTATTTGTTTGTTTCTTTTGTGCATTTTTTGTTTAGTTTTACTGTGCATTTAAAATAAATGTAATTAAAAGAAAAAATGTCTGAAATGTTTAACAGTTGTTAATTGAGGATTAAACAAGTGTATTTCAGAATAAGAGTTGACATTCAGTGGTGCTCTTTGCTGAAGCAGCTGGCCTGTTTGTGGTCTTGTGTGAAACCTCTGTGTGGCCTTCATCTCTGTTAATAACAGTTAATAATGTTTCTCTGCAGCACGTTTCCAGGTGGAGGTGTGCGTTCTAATGTCTGGGAAACTCAAACTGAGCACTTGGAAAGTCCAGCTGGCAGTTCTACAGGCCATGAAGGCATATTTCCAGGAGTAAGAAACACAAAGTCTTCTTAACCCTAACCCTTTGGTTTTCAGATGAATAAAGACTTTTGTTGGTTTTTCTTATAGTTTATTGCTGCTGGAGAAAGGAAGTGAAGACCCAGATGCATTATCACAGATCCTCACCGAGACGTGTGCTGCTCTCACATGTCCTTTGGGTAACGACCTGGTATGTTAAATATGATCTACGCACCATACACCACAGTAAATGTGCATTTGTTTTTCTGCAGAAAACAAAAGTTACTCGTCTGTGCGGACAGAAGCCTTATCTGTTGTGGATCTGATTGTGAAGAGAACAGGAGGTGGGTTTTTATTGTTACTGCTCTTGTTGTCTAGTCTGCTATGAGTTTATACTATTTGAGGAAATGTCTGTAGACTTGTTCTTTAATGTTCAGACATTAGGAGGACATTTATCTAACAGATGGGGGCTTGTTCGGTAGCTCCTAGTGTTTTTTTTAACAAATGCCTGCTGTCACCTGATGCAGTTCTTAGCAGTGCATGTTAGACTTGGTTTGACTTTCACTGGCAAACCTTGTGGGACGTAAATAAAATACTGAACTTGAGATTCACACTTTCTTTCTGCTCTGACATGTTGCAAGACAGGCTGAGGTAAGAAACAGAAGAAAGACTCAGCTAGATGAGGGACCGTTCGGGAGCAGCGTAATCTGTAACCCAGAATAACTGTAGGGAACTGAACGAGCATCAATTAAAAGAAATAAACTGGATCTTAAGTTGAAAAGTAACAACCTTTTGTTTTCTATACGTTTGGATTTCTCTGAATACATTTTCTGTTCTTGGTCACTAACAAATGAAATTGACACATTTTGAACTATCAGACAGCACAAGAGCAGGGTTTGGGTATTAATAAATATTGGAAGTATTTTTCTTTGATTTGACCTGAAGAGTTCAGTCTGTTTAACAGTTGTTAGCCTCTAGGCAGCTAAATGAAGGACACACACCTGGTCAGCATATTATCACCATCATGTTTGTGTGTGTCTCATGAACCACTGCAGCTACAGTTGCACTACAACTCAATCCGTGTTACAGATATTGGTGTAAAACTTGGTGTGGTAGTTAGGCCTGTCGCAGTCAACAAATCAATCACTGTAATCGCATCATAAATGACAATTATCGACCTCATTTTCATTTATCAACTTTATTGTTTCTTCATGTCTCTCTTTCTACTGAAGACACTGGATGACAAAAGGCTCAACTCTGGTGCTCTTCACTGACCCCTCTCTTTCTCTTTAAAATTCATTATAACTGTTCAAAATCTCTGATAACTCTCAATCAGGTCATCTGGACATCTTGTCCAGATGACCTGATTGAGATTTGACACCTGGATTACTGAGTATGAACTTTCTTTGTTCAAAATCTCGTTTTTCGATCATTAAAGGCAGCTACGAGCTAAGCTAACAGGCTGCCCTGGGCAAAAAAAAACTCAAGTCTTGTCGAAGCTCCAAAATTCACTGTTGAACCCTGTGCCTTTGTGTATAAAGTTGTTTTTCTCTGCAAAAAGAAGCTGAGAACTTGTTTACTGATTTTTTTTTATTATTATGAAAAGCTTTGTGTGAAAAATGCTAAAAAGCTCAAATCACACCGAGCAGCCGCCATTTTGAGAACCGAAGAGAGACAACCATGTCAGGGCCTCCCCCCCCATTTTTCTTAGACACACTGCTCGCTCCCTCGCCATCCATCCTTTGGTTCAGTCTTATACTGCCATCTGGTGGTCAAAACAGGTAATACACTCAAAACAAATGAACATTTCTTAAATTTGACAATCATTACTAGTTATTGTCAAATTTCAAACATTATTATCATTTATCTCAATAATTTCTGAGACAGTTAATCGGCCAGCAAAATCTGCTATCGTGACAGGCCTAGTGGTAGTAGCTGATAGTCATCCACAACATTCTAAGAGAGAATTGAACTTGAATTCAAACTTTTCCATTCACTGCTGGAGTCAGTTCTGTTATAAAAATATCTGTGTTCCTGTAGCTCAATCATATCTGTCTAACTTTATTGTTCCAAATGTTTTGCACTTAAATAGCTGTCAGCGGATGTTTCTGACGAGATGCTCTTGTGCATGTGATCCTGCCAGAGAGCGAGCAGTGGGACTGCATGTCCATGAAGAGCCGGGAGCAGCTGCAGCGCTCCCTGTCCACGCTGCAGTCCGACAGCAGGCCCGACCTGAGGGACAAGGCCCAGGAGCTGCGCAGACGCATCCAGAGCCAACCCTGAGGGGGCGCCGCTCAGAAAGACGGGACAGCATCCTCCATTTAAACACCTTTGATCAGCAACACTCCCTCTTTGTCTTATAATAACTAATATTCATAAGTCTGCCAGTCGTTGCATCAAGTATCCATATCGTCGTGAGCTGTGGTGCGGCCTTGCACATGACGCTCGCTCCGGTCGAGCAGAGTGAATTGCTGTTAACGACAAATCAATTTTTGGTTCATTTCAATGGACAGTGAGTTGATGTTGAATGCTGCGTAAACCGGTGTGTGGGGTTTGTAATGGCTAATAGTCCCAAAATGGGGATTTTTTACTATTGTTGTGGGTTTGCCAACTCGTTATCAAGACAGCCAGTTGTTGTAGCTGGAGCTGGAAACCTCAGACCTCTGCAGATTAGTGGAGAGGCAAAGAAAGCTGCTGGACTGTCATCACTGGTTTGGTGATGAGCAGGACATCAGCCAGTCTGAGGTACAAAAACACCTGCTGTTAACTTTAAAGCGATCCTAGTTGTTTGAATTTCTCCTTCATAAAATAAATATGGATTTGGACAAGTGACTTTTTCTTCTGTCATCAGCAGAACGGTTTTAGAGGAGGTGTTTTCATGTTGGTGTGGGATCTCTGGTAAAACTGGTATTTCAGTAAGCATGCCAGTGCAAAGGCAGACCCCTCCCCCATCAATATTTTGTTCATTTTTTGTCCCTCACACAGCTTTGAAACAAATTGCAGCTCCATCTTGGACTTTTGGAAGCTGTATGTTGCACAAACTTGTGATGGAAGCCAATGGGATTTTGGTAGACCTCATAAGAAACCCCAGCTCTGTAGCTCCAGCATACGTCACAGTAGAAATATTCAAACTTTAAATTGATCGTAGAAAGTCAAAAATGACACGGCTAAACTGGAATTGATATTTTTACTGCATTTGCACCATCCTTTGAAGTTTTTATTTCAGATTTTTCCACAAAATGTTCAGCCCACCGTTAACTTTTGAGATGTTTTAAAAATGTTCAAGTATTTTGCAACCAAACACTTTTCACTGCTACACATCTGTAATGCATATACTGTACATCAAAGTGTGGTGCATTTGTCTTTAATCCAGTGTGTTCCTCTGCTGCACAACTTGGTTTTCTGTTTAATACCCCAGAATTCACCAACAACTATTGTAGGGACTTTAGCTCAAATTTCTCAAGACTGGAAGTGAAGGGTTCATTTTCACTCTTCTGCACACAGTTAAAAAAATTACAGTTAGTTTTTAGACTCTAGAGGTGCATGCACTGCTGAGGGCCAGCGACTCAGCTTTCAACGCAGGTGCCCAGTCGGTTCTGAGAACAGTGGGGGTCAAGCTGTCCGGGGGAATCTGAGAACAAATTGTGCACACTGCCAGAACATCCACAGCCACTTCCAGAACAGCAGTGACACACGGTGCATGTGGCAGGGACCAGGGTACCCAGGCCATCACCAACTACAGGACTATACCTGGACTCCTGGCAAGAACAAATGCAGATATGTTCCTGTTTTTAGTTTTCTACATTTGCCTTATAAATATGTCTGTTTTGCTACTTTGACATTTTTTTTAACTTGTTAAAAAAAATCTGTCTCTTATGATTGTCTATTGTTGTCCATTGTCATCGTTCTTTGTCGAAAACAGGTCTCTCTTGTAAATGAGTTCTCGAGGCTCAATAGGATTAACCTGCCTAAATGAAGGTTGAATGAATACCTGCCTCCCAGACGCGCTGAACGACTTCTACGCTTGGTTTGAAGTGCAGAACAACACAGTGGCAAGGAAGACCAGGTGCTGCTTCTGACCACAGCGGATGTGAGGACATTATGCTGTCAACCCATGGAAAGTTGCTGGACCAGACAACATTCCTGGCAGAGTTCTCAAAGAATGTACAGACCAGCTGGCAGGTGTTCTCTCAGACATCTTTAACATCTCTGAGCAGCGATGTCATCCAACATAGAACTCACTCACACCTAGAGACAATTTAGTTATCAGCCTAACGTGCATGTTTTTGGTCTATGAGGAATTCGGAGTACCCAGGCGACCACCATCATTTCTGTGCCAAATAAGTCGTCAGTGAATGCTTCAACGACTCATCCTGTAGCACTCCTATCACCATGAAGTGCTTTGAGATGCAGCACTCGTCGTCATGCAGCGTATGGGCCCACTCTTTGCATACCGTCCTAACCGCTTAACGGATGCCATAGTCAACACAACACCTGGCTTCCACACACTTGGACAGGAAAAACACTTGTGTTTGGATGCTCTTCATAGACTTTAGCTCAGCGTTCAGCACCAGCATTCCTCAGCATCTGATTGGAAAACTGAGCATGTTGGGCCGAACTACTTCTGTCTGCAACTGGATCCTGGACGTCCTGACTAGGAGACCTCAGTCCATCCAGATTAGAAAGGACACCTCCATCACCACTACACTGAAGCTCCCCAGGGCTGTGTGCTCAGTCCACTGCTGTTTACTCTGCTTAATCATGACTACAGCAATGCACAGCTTGAATTCTATTGTGAAGCTTGCAGATGACATGACTGTGTTGGGACTTGTCAGCAATAACAGTCAGCGTACAGAGGTGAAACGGCTAATGGACTGGTACGAAGTCAACAACCTGTCTTTGAATGTTGACAAAACCAGAGATGGTCATTGACTTTAGAAAAACACCAAGGGATCATCCCCACTGAACACTGACGGCTCCTCTATGGAGATCAACAGCACCAAATTACTTGGTGTTCACCTGACGGAGGATCTCACACAGACCTTTAACACCAGCAGCGGCATCACCAAGAAAGCTCAGCAGCATCTCTTTCTGAGATTAAGAAACCTCATCTGCCACCTCCCATCCTCACCACCTTCTAGAGGAACCATTGAGAGCATCCTGAGCAGCTACATCACTGTTTTGTTTACACTGCATCGAACTGGAACTCTCTCCAACGAATAGTGAAAACAACTGAAAAGATCATCAGGGTCTCTCTTCCAGCTCTCAACGAAATTTTCAACAGCCGCTGCATCTGGAAAGCTCTCAGCATTGTGGAGGCCCTGTCACAACCATCAGATTTTTTACTCTCCTGCCCTCTGGGAGAAGGTACATGAACCAACACGACCAGACTTTGTAACAGCTTCACTCCACAAGTCATCAGACCTTACTCAGTTTAAATCTCTGCTGCTATCAAAATAAAAAACTATGCTTCTAAACATCTATCAATTATCTTTACCCGCTTCTCCCATTTTGGGTCACTGGTGCCCATATCCAGCAATCACTGTGAGAGCTGGGGACACCTGGGCAGGTCTCCAGTCCATCACAGGGACACAGAGACAAAAAGGACAAAAACCACTCTCACTCACACCTAGGGACAATTTAGTTACCAATCAGTCTAACATGCATGATTTTGGTCTATGAGGAATTTGGAGTACCCAGATAAAACCCATGCATGCACAGAGAGAGCATGCAAACTCCTCAGAGAAATGTCCTGGGCCAGGATTTGATCCAGCGACCTCGCTGAGAGGCAACAGCCCCACCAACTTAGCCCCTGTGCCACCCTAGACATTTTATTTAATTCTTAGCTTTGATCATAACATTACGATTCTTGAAACCACACAGGCTTCTGGCAGCCCTTTAAATTGGCAAAACATTTTTACAGCTTGACAGAAATGGGTCAAAGCAACAACCAAAATAATGTTTTAAATTTTTTTATTTACAAAAACATCAAACCATCAGCTGTGTATATAAAGAACAAATAAATCCAAACAAAGGACAACACAGACAAGAGAACGGGACTGAAAAGAGTTCTAAGATACAGACATGACATGATGCAGACGTGTTCTAGAGAATGAAGCAATGACTCATAAACAGTAGGACAAGTTACAATTAGATGCTGCATATTTGACAATAACTGATGTAAATTGTTGAAAAGAAAGTCGGACATGATTGTGCTGATCAGCTGGTCACTTGTTTGATCCTCTTGTTTTTTTGACGAGCCTTGTCTTGGCTCTTCTGAGGAAGGTTAGCATCACTCTGGCTGAGCGCAGTCCGGCTCACCGTGGACATGCCGTCGACAAACTTGGTGTTAAACAGGACGTTGGCGTTCGTGAACATGCCCTCTTTGAGTGACACCACCACAAACTAAAAGAAAAGTAGAATTAATGCATCTGCTTTAAAAACAGATCAACTGTTACTAAGCGTTTGAGTTTGAACCTACCTGCGAGTGCCTGAAATGCGCGCGCAACATCTGCCCGATGTTCTGCGTGTGCGACAGGTCAAGAGCAGCGTCCACCTCGTCTAGGATGTAGATGGGAGCGGGTTTGAAGAGCAGCATGGCCAGGATGAGGGACAAAGCCACGAGAGACCTGAAAACAAAGATACAAGACAAGAAAACTAAAAAGACAGCTGTGTTAATGTTTGCAGATGATGGTGGGATCTGTAGTGAAGGTAGGAAGCAGGTGGAAGAGAGCCTGGAGAGGTGGAGGTAAGTGAGTGTAAGAGCCAGACAGAATCCATGTGTGTAAATGAGAAGGAAACCTTGGATAAATGAAGACAACATAAACCTTAGGAGGCAAATATTTTGTAAGTAGTTGTTATAATTATTCAAACTTGCATTTTGGAAGAACATGGCGCTATGCTAAGCTTATTTTCTCTCTCTCTCTTTAGAAGTACCGTATCTTCCACCCTATAAGTCACATATTTTTGCATATTTACATGCCCTGCAACTTATAGGCCGAAGCAACATATTCATGGATTTTTCACCAAACTTATAAACCAATTTTTGGCTGAGATACGACCGTTTTCATTCATTCTGACTGAAAAAAATTGAGCAGTACCATTTTTAGTCACTAGAGGGAAGCAGAGTAGAAGTAGCTGTATGGCATACTGTTGTATCATGTAATAGGTAAACGTGGCTATAATGACAAATTCAAAAAAGTTCAAGACAAAAACAACTGGACGTTATTTATTAAACTACAGTATACTTTTTTTTTCTTGAACTTTTTTGAATTTACCATGACCTGAATGACTGAGAATCTTCACCAACTATTAATGACACAATCAGCCTGCCCAAATCTCTCCAACTGCATTCTGCTTGTTGCTTGGAACAGTCAAAACAGCTGCACTGCCCCGGCAAAATCCAGCTGATTTGACCATTAAAGTGCATTTATTAAGCAAACGTTAGACTGACACACATATTTACTATAATTTCGAGCAAACAAATATTTTTTAAGGCATTTATCTTGTTAAATGTGTGCAGCGACTCGTTGCGTGCATGCGTTTATTTCCGCATGTCAGCTTTTGAAATGCAGTTGATTTGACCATTAAAAAGCATTTATTAAGCAAATGCTAAACTGAGACACAGCTTTACTATAATTGTGATCAAAGAAATTATTGTTTTTAAGTGTTAATCTTGTTAAATTCCTGTTAAAACCCTCCTGTGGACACTCCCACGGCCGCCATTTGGCAGCCCATCGATTTCTGGCGCAACATCGGCCCACATTACCTGGTTGTCAGTGGTGACGTGTAACAAATGCGACGTGTCAGCGGTGATGCATAATAGATGCAACGTATACAGTCAAGCAACGTATTTATGAATTTTTCCATTTTATTAGAAATATGGACTGATGCAACTTATACGGCAGAGCAACGTGAACGGTGGAAAATACTGTACAGTACATGTCTAATACACCATAATTCCACCAAAACCTCTTGCTCTCTCTTGATTAAATTGCTATAAATATTATAAAACTGTACTTCTCTAAGCCTAGAGCTTGATCCATGATTATGGGCACAGTACCGGTACATGTTTTTTTAAGTCAAAGAAAAACTATTTGTAAGAGCTTCTGAACTGACAAAGTATGCAGCACGCTCAAGGTCTTACTGTGTGGCTTGAAATGACGTGTGAGTGGGCATGTCTGTAAATCGTTATGAGCTTGTTAAATATCTGTTTTTATTGATGTTGGATGTTTTAGTATTTTTGTTGTTGGGATTTGTCTCAGGGGAAGTTAATCCTGCACAATGCATCACATGTTTTTACATTTATGTTATAATTGAAAGCCGTTCTAATTAAATAAAGTTACATAAAAAAAGTAAAACAATGATCAACAAAGCATCTGGCAAGTGGCAGCCTGAGCTGTGACCATTCCACATTATTCCCATTAAACTGGTTAGAGAAACCAGGCTGAGGTGGTTTGGACACGTGCAGAGGAAATAAATGAGTCATGTAAACGCGTCCCCGAGGCTCAGTGGGATTAACCTGTAGAAATAAATGTTGAATGAATGAAAAAAGAGGAGAAATGTGGGCTATACTGGACCAAACAGGATGAATATGGAGCGACCAGGCCGGATGAAAAGAGGAAGACCACTGAAGAGGTTCATGGATGTGATGGATGCAGATGATCTGCTGAACACCTAACAGAAGAATAAAGTGTTTTTCTGACCTTTGTCCACCACTGAGCTCCGTGAGGTTCTCCTTCCAGGTGTCACCCAAAGCCACTTTGAACTCAAGGCCGTCCAGGACCCCACAGCCCTGAGGAGGGGCCAGCTTCGCTGTGGCCCCGGGCAGGAGAGTGGAGAAAATGGAGCCGAAGTCCTTGTTCACCTGCAGGGTGGGAGCTGATTTTAGAATGATCCAAAGGCAGAAGGACGTACGTTAAATGTGACTAAACCTCGCTACTTTAGGACAAGGCTGGTCCAACTTTAACATGCAGTGAAATATCCAGCAGCTGACCTTCTGCCAGGCCACGTTCAGAGCCTCATTCTTCTTCTGGTCCAGCTCCTCAATGGTCTGCAAGATTTTAGCTTTGTCGTTCTCCACAATCCTCTTCTTCTTCATCAGGTCGTTGTACTGGGGGAGAACCAGGGTTCATGTGAGTCGGTTAAAGGAGCCGTGAGCGTTGCGAGCTACAGGGGTGGTTTGTGAAACCCTCACCCTCTCCTCAGCCTCGTTCAGCATGTTCATGGCCTTCTTGTTGACGTTCCTCTCCAGCTTGGTGGTGGTTTCCTCCAGCTTCTTCAGACGCTGGCCCGCCTCGCGCGGGTTGTTTGTCTTGAAGTCGTAGGAGGTGTTCGGCTGGCCGAAGAACTGACGCTCTGAATGGATCCAGTCGTGCTCCTCCAGCATCTGAGTCACCTGGAAAATACGGACGTTGATGAACGAACGATGCGACGCCTGCTCAGCGATTCGGAAGAAAAACGAAGCTCGCAGACCAATCCCGGTTTGTGTGTACCTTATCAGCAGCGTCCTGACTCTCTTTGTGGTGCTTACTGATGTTGTGCTCGCACTCCTTGATCTTTAGCTGGACTTTATTGTTCTGCTCCCTCATCTTATTCACCTCACTGCTTTTCTCCTGGAGATCACAGGACAAAACATTTTAATAAACCACATTTTCCCCTCAAACTGCACAATTATTAAAATATGTCTACTCCAGACGCCAAAACATGTGAAATATTTTACAGTCTAATAAACAAAATACAAATGGCTCCAAGAAAGATCAGGCTCTTCAGTAAAACGACTCACCTTGAGCTCTTTGTCATGAGTCATGATCTTTTCCTTCTGCTTGGCCAGCTCCTCCTGGGCTTTACGCACCGCTTCCTACATCACACCGTGAAGAAAGAGAAACTGAACTGTATCCTTCAAGGGTAATAACTTTACCTTTTAAGTATTTGCAGACATAAATCAAGTTTCTTCCATTAAAAAGATAAATAAATTAAAAATACCTTTATGATAAAGAACTGCACCCAGTCAAAGTAACAAACACTGAATGACCTGATGCGCCGCGTCGAAGGTGAAAATGTTTTTGCCTGTCTCTGGGTGTTTGCATGTCTGTTAGTAAAATATCATGAACCAGCAGACAGATTTTATTTATTTATTTATTCATTCATTTCATTGATTTCCAATAAAACACAAATACAATTTCAGAAAATTAAAAAGACAAATATAAAATGAAAGGAAGCAGAAGAAGAAAAATTCTTATT
>JARVGS010000979.1:37944698-37955828 GCA_031762315.1 Hypsolebias antenori | reverse complement strand
CCCTGGCAGCAGCTGACTTTTAACTGTAAATGTATTTCTTGATACCTGGAGAGCTTTGACGGAAGATAATATTTCTGGTTTGTTTTTTAGTTCTCTAAATGAGTCAGCTGCTTCAACAAATGCCTCTTTTACCATCTCTCCATCTTGAAAAGATTTCTTGCGCTTAACAGTAATTAAAGTGACTCACCCAGAATGGTGCTTCGATGCTGGTCAGCTGTAAGAAAAATGACTGCTGTCTAGATAACTGGGATTTTAGTTCACCGTTTTCTTATCTCAGCTCACTTTTCAGAGGGAAGTCAGTCACATAGTATTTATGAAAATACGTAGTCCGAAAATGCCGCTCCCGTACACTTGCATATGAGACAAACGTACTTGTTTGAATATGACATAGTGAAAAAAAAAGTCCTCCCTCCGTATGGAAATGTTTTTTTTGTTCTTACTTGGTCCAGCTCCCCAACTCATTTTACACTTTCTTAGTTTAGATATAAACTAGAGCCTATTACGAGTCAACTCGTTTGTTTTTAGCACGGTTGAATGTGCATGCGTGATGAACTATGCATCAGAAAAGATCTGGTCTCTGATTGGCTAATCTGCATGTCATTCAAGTGACGAATTGCATAGTGAAGATGGATTGATCAGCTGATGTCTATTTAAAGACATTTTAAAAAGTCAGACTTCTATTTCACCGTGCGATCTACTGAAATTGCCTTTGCGATCGACCGGTAGATCGCGATCGACATATTGGGCACCCCTGGTGTAAAGAAGCGTCTATGAAAAGCTTGTCAGGCAGAGGCGAGGTCACAACAACCTCTGCTTTGCAGCTTAGAGGCCTTGAAGTTGATCAGGTGCGCAGGCTCCTCTCTGTTCAGACAAAACAAGTCAACTCCTCACACATGCTCCTACATTAATTTAACATTAGTAAGTGATAATGTGCATTACTTTTACCTAAATTCCCCTGACATTCAGTTACCCTGGAGAGACTCGGAGTAGAACCATTGTCTGATTATCCCCGTGGCTCAACGAGGCTAGCCTGTATAAATAAAGGTTGAATGAATGATAGCTCTCCTCTAACTGGCCGGGTGTGATGATGTCACTTCCTTTGATATCACAGGAAGGACAGGAAGATGGCTCTGATGCAGCTGGCATCTGTGGAGGAGGCTATTGAGGCTCTGATTGAGCTGCACGACCACCAACTGGACCACAACCAGCACCTCCGTGTCTCCTTCTCCAAGTCCACCATCTGACAGCCGCCCCCTTGGAGCTCAGCAGCCAATCAGAGCGCAGGGCCTCTTGAATGACCCTTGGCAGCGAGAGACAATGGAGATCAAAGCTCTGTGCCTGCAAGCTGCCTGACATGGACCACAACTCGTCATGGTTACAGAGCACATTCCAGATCAGGGCAGCAGAGCATTGTGGGTAATGGAGTCCAACAAAGAGCTGGAGTAAGTGTGAAGCTTCTGTGTTTAAATGTTTACTTAATGTGAATCAGAAAAAAAGAGTCATCAGGAAAACAGAACCTGCCTTTTACCAGAACTGCTCTTAGTGCAAATGTTTCTGAATATTTGTACAAAGTTTTTATGTTTTAGGTTTCATTAAACAGAGGTGGAGGCACCATGTTCACCTGTCCCCCTCTTACAATGCTGTTATTAATAGTATCACTCAGTGAATAGCAAACAACCATCAGGTGCTAACGATCCATCGTTAGGCTGATGGTCCTCCTTGATCATGTGAACAGCTAGTTCTGGATGTCAACAACAAACTGGTTGATCCACAATGAGAAGGTGCTATTTATAAAACAGTTTGTTGCAGCTCCTCAGACTGAAGAAGTCTTTTGGATAAAAGATGAAACATTTCAACAAGAAGACTCCAGAGAACCTGACTCAACCTCGTTAGATCACATTAATGTTTTGTCAGACGAGCCATTCTCCAGCTGCAGATGGATAATCCCAACACGATGATGACTTCTCAGTCTATTTAAGCCAAAAGGTTTACTATGAACATCAGCGAACAACACATGACCAAAACCAACAACTTGTCATCAGTGTTTTCAGGTTTACGCTGTGGTCAGTCTGACGTGAAGCGTTCTTACTTGTAGTCGAAGCGCAGGTTGGGGAAACGTGACATGAGACGCTCGTAGGTCTCTTTGAGTTGAGCCACCTCCCGGGTGAGCTGCCTCCTTTGTTCCAGCAGACTTTCTTCCTTTCCATCTGCAACAAGAACAGAAGTCATTTTAAAAGTAAAAGGCTAATTGTCTGCAATAAACAATGACGTCATGGCACCTTCGTAGTTGAGTTTGGCCAGCTCAGCCTGCAATTTGTCTTTGTTGTTTCTGACGGCCTGGAGGGCGTCCTGGTCCTTTTTGTAGCCACTGTCCATCTTTTTCACCTCAGCCTGTTTGGACTTCAGCTCAGCCTGAGCGTGTTCTAGAGTCATTTGAGCCTGGACAGAAATGTTGTTAAAAACTGACCATTATACACTTGTTCGCACGTTCATTTCCATTCAACAATAAATATGTTTAAAGGGAAGCACTCACCTGCTTGGCCTCTGTGTCGGCCTTGCTAATGTCGTTTTTACAGGCCATCATCTGCCCGGCGAGCGTGACCTCCTCTCCGTCCTCGTTGGTGGACAAACCTGCAGACACGGCCTTGAAGTGCTGCTCGGCCGCCTCGAACGCAGCGTTGTCCTTCTGTCCTTCCTCCTGAACAGCCTGAAGCTGCTCCGCCAACTTCAAAACTTCCTTTTCCTTCACCACAAGCAGTTTCTTATCCTGATGATTTGAGAACAGAATGCTCACATCTGGAACTGAGCAGTTTGCCCCAACTGGATAAATCTGATTTTAATCTGAGATCAGCAGCATTTAGTAATCTGTTACCTCCTCCATCGTCTTTAAAAGCTGCGTCCTCTTCTTGGTTTCATCTTTCAGATTCTGTTTTTTTAAGTCCAGTGAACTCTGAGCCTTGGCATCCACACGCTGCACTTCAGCTAAAGTGTCCTCCAAAGATTTTAACACCCCACTGAACTCCTTGAAACAAAAAGTGACAAAAAAAAATGTCAGAAAGAAAGTTTATTCTCCCTGTACCCTACAAACACACTAAAGTAAACATCAACCATTAAAAGGTTCTGAATACATATTGTAAATCTATATTAAAGACCCGTTGAGTCATAAAAACACAATTAAAGACCTAGATTTCTTTGAAGAATGCACTGCTGCCTAGTCAAAAACAGAAACTACTTATGAGATATTTTTGTTAATCACTGTCAGCTGCTACAACAACAGGCTCCATATCCATGAACGTCACTGAGGTGCAGGCATTTTTATGTTGGCCAAGATCAATTAACTGTGGCACCTTCTTGAATTTCAATGTCGATGATATCAAGACATGGATGGCTTCAAATTTTATGTCTCAACGATCAGAAAACTGAAGTCGTTGTGTTCAGCCCTAGATCTACAGCTGTCTCTGATCTTGTAAACCTTGACTCTCATCATATCTTAAACAGTCTGTTATGAATCTTGGGATGTTTTAGACTCTGATTTTAAGTTTAATAAACAGATCAAGTCTGTTCTGCAGAAAAGCTTCTTCCAGTTAAGGCAGATAGCGAAGCTTCAGTCTGTGTTGACCAGATCTGACCTTGAAAAATTAGTCCGTGCGTTTGTTACAACCCGACTTGATTACTGTAATGAGATTTATGTTGGGATCAGTCAGGCGTCCCTCTCACGTCTGCAGCTCATCCAAAATGCTGGAGCTCAGCTATTAACAAGAACTTGTAGGTGTGAGCATATTTTACCAGTTTTGTCCTCCCTTCACTGGCTCCCTGTACGTAAACGTATCAGAATATATTTTAATTTTCCTGTTAACATTTACCATATTTTTCAGCCTATAAGTCACAGATTTTTACATAATTTACATGTCCTGCAACTTGTACACCAAAGCGACATATTTATGGATTTCCCCCATATTTATAAACCGATTTTTGGCTGAGATATGACCGTTTTCATTCATTCTGACTGAAAATATTGAACACTACCATTTTCAGCCGCTACATGGCACCAGAGTTGTATGGCATGCCATTGTGTAATCTAATAGGTAAATGTGGCTATTAATGACAGAATAGGCCTGTCACAGTCTGCCACCTTCATCCAGCTTACCTGGAGCAACCGTCAAATCAACTTCATTTCACTGTGCCGCCCTGGTGAAATGCAGCTAATTTGACCATTAAAGTGCATTTATTAAGTAAAAGTTCAACTGAGACACACCTTTGCTATAAAGTTGAGCAAAAAAATGTTTGTTTTAGGTGTTTATCTTGTTAAATTTTGAAGATGTGCAGTGACTCGTCCCTCTGCACGTTCCTGCTTCCAAGAATTGGCTTCTGAAATGCAGCTGATTTGACCGTCAAAGTGCATTTATTAAGTAAAAGTTAGACTGAGACACACCTTTACTATAATTTCAAGCAAACAAATAATTGTTTTTAAGTGTTAAACTTGTTAATTTTTTGTTAAAGTCCTCTCGTGCACGCTCCCACGGACACCATTTTGCTTCCCATTGATTTTTGGCACAACACTGGCCCACATTTCTGGGTTGTCAGCGGTGATGCATAATAGATGAGACATACGTCGAAGTGACATATTTATGTTTTTTCCACTTTATTAGACATTTTTGGACCGATGTGACTTATAAGGTGGTGCGACGTGTACAGCGGAAAATACGGTAAGTGCACCCTCATACATCTCCAATGTTCTTCAACCTCATGTTTCTTCTTGGGTGCTGAGATCATCTGACCAGCTGCTTTGGTTGTACAAACACCAGACTGAAGCTCAGAGGAGATCAGGCTTTTTCAGTCGTGGCCCTAAACTCTGGAACAACCTGCCCCTCAACATTAGACAGGTCACATCACTTTCAGTTTTTAGAAGTCTTTTTTAAAAACAGTTCTTTTCACTGACTTTCAACCGTGTGATTTGTTTATTTTATTGTTTTGTGCTTTATGTTTTTCTTTTGATGCTTTAAATTTTTTTATGACTGCCATTGTTTTTTTTAAATTGTTAATCACTTTGGTACAAACTGCTGTTTTTAAATGTGCTTTATAAATAAATGTGATGACAGCACACTAAAACATTTTCTCTATTCGTCTCATTTTCAAGTGGACACTGTCTAAGGACATCTCTCAAAAGAGATTCAGAAGGTTTTGCAGGACAGACCAGTACCTAACAAATAAAACAACAATACGAGCTCATTAACTTGGTGAGAAAAGTTCAGCAAGTTAACGTCATCCCCTTTTGTCCTTCTCACACACCTGGTCTCTTTTCTTCTCCAGCTCCTGAATCTGGGCTGAGAGCTCCTTGATCTTGTCCTCGTTCTCGGCCATGCTGGCCTGCATCTTGGCGATGTTATCCTGCATCACCTTCAGATTATCGGCCGACTTCAGTTTGGTCTCCTCTGCGCACACAAACAGCCAGGCCACATAAAGCCTCGACAAGTGCTGGATCTCACGCATCAGCTTCTGGTACTCCAAATATGATGATCGTTCCTGAACACAGAAAGGTTAGAGACATTTTTATTTAAATACTTGCTACGCAGAACCTTCTGCAAGAAGTGAGCTCAAATGTAAAGTTAATTTACCTCTTGCAGCTTTTGCATCGTTGGAGTAATTTCTTCATTCAGAATCTGGAGAAAAGAAATACAACACACTTTACAGCTAAAAACACGTTCACTGGTAAATAAATAAAAGAGAAATAAAAACAACTGAATCTCATACAGTCTGAATCTCCTTAAGCTTGGCCTCCTTCTTCTCGATCGTCTTCTGGGCACTGATCTTCTTACATTCATACATCCTGGTGCCTGCTGCCTCCTCAATCATGGCAAGAATCTGGGAGAGAAAAAAATTGATAATCTCCAAAACTTTAATTTTTTTTTTAAGTACGACTGAGTAAAACAGGGCAGCACAGTGGCTCAGTTGATAGAGCTGCCGCCTCTCAGCGAGAAGGTCGCTGGATCAAATCCCGGCTGGGGACCTTTCTGGGTGGAGTTTGCATGTTCTCTCCGTGCATGCGTGGGTTTTCTCCGGGTACTCCAGTTTCCTCCCACAGAGCATGTTAGACTGATTGGTAACGCTGAATTGTCTCTGAGTGATTTGTCTTGTTTGTCTCTATGAGGCCCTGTGACAGACTTGCGACCTGTCCAGGGTGTAGCCCGCCCCTCGTACTGTGACTGCTGGACATGGGCACCGGCGACCCCTGTGACCCAAAATGGAAGAAGCGGGTAAAAGATGATGGATGGATGGATGGATTTTAGAGTTCTGTTCATGGGAAAATATAAACACGCAACATTTTTCTGCTGAAGAAGCAGCTTTTTGTGTTACTCCGCTAAAGATCTGTGAGAAATGACCAAGTGGACAAAGTTTTTTGCTGATAAAGAAAAAACGAGATACCTTGTGAATCTCAAATTACCAAGCCAAATGTTATGTTGATTGAATGACATCATATACAGGACACCCCATGGGTTTAATGATCCCTTCAGAGTATGCAAAATTATTCCAGGAAGGATCTTTTCTTTAAAAAATTTACTCAAATACTGTATACGTAACTTTTTTACACCGCTAAAACTTTGCTCAAAATGTTTTGATTGATTAGATTTGGTCCTTTACATCTGTGCCAACTCTTTTTTTTTTTTTTTTTTAATAATTATTATTATTAGACCTTTATTTATACAAGTTAGTGCCCATTGAGCCTCGAAGACTCATTTACAAGAGAGACCTGTTACATACAACACACAGGCAGATGAGAAAAAGAGAACACGAGGGTGCAGGAAGCCAAAAAAAAAAAATCATGTATCACACCATGTCCTGGCTGGGAAACAGTATAAAAGATGAAGAAGAAAAAAACTTGCAACATAAAGGTGCAACATACAATGACATCATAAGACATTTATGCATAGAGGCAAAGGTGGTGAGTTATCCATAAACAATCCAGAAAGTTCCAAAGTTCTGGTAAGATGGTACAGTGTCTATCAGCATTGTGGTTCTGATGTGGCCACAGATGTCCTCGGGTGTGTGTGTGTGTGTGTGTGTGGGGGGGGGGTCTTTTAGTTTACGTAACCTCCAGGAGCAATTCGAGAGAAGTTGGTCTGTTGAAGGCCAGCGGGGAGGCCAAACTCATATAAACAACAATTGTTTGGGCTGCCAGACTCTGTTTTCTGTCTGCCTTCAATGGTGAATCCAAACAGCCAGATTAGTGGACATTCTGCCCGGTCCGTGCTCGATTTAGCATTCTCCAAGATTGAAACCTTCATGCTGGTGAGTTCCAGGAGTCGCGAGTGGCCTACGATTCTCAGAAATCGCGTCCAGCTTGCGGTTGAGCTCCGTAAGCATATGAGTCTGAGCGCTCGAAGCACAAATGAATCCTTCACATAAGGCTAGCAGCTTTACCACAGCCAAAACTGCTGCCAATGTCTTCCTAATTTATCAATATATCTACCGATTCCAAAAAGCAGAAACCACGTTATCATAAGTCCAATAATGTACACATCTTCTACGTCCTCCACGGACAGCACAGATAGGCACATCATCTTCCACTCACCCCAGGAATCAATGACATACCCAGCTGCATGGGTCCGTTCAGGGCATGAGGGCTCTCCAGCACACTGTCGTCTGGTGGAAAAAAAATGATCAATTGCTTGAGGGACCAGCTGACCAAATCCATAATTTTTTTTTATTCAGAAGATGTGTAAAAAGAGGCTCTGAGGTTGACAGGACAAGAGAGCAAAAGAAAGAATGAGAACTGAAATATTTGCACAACTGATATTCATAATAAACTTGTGTAAAAGTTCTGTTGATGCTCCACAAATTGCATCAGGACGAATGAAAATGGGTTTAATCAATAATTATAGTGGGTTTAAACCACATTGGACTGTATTTTCTGTGAAACAGTGTATTTTAAATGTAAGTAAAAGACATTTATATAAACTGTGATCACACGTTGCTGAATTTCTCAGTTCTAACTCGACTACGCAGAATTTTTCTGTCTTTTTGATGGTGGTCTTCTACTTTAGGCCACGTGATTCCTCCTGAGAACATCCTGCCTCTCGTCTTGTGCGCCGGCCCGTCTGGTCAGGAACTGGACTTTACTTTTCAAAACAGAGACTCTCCTCCAATGGTAAAAATAAAAAATTACACAAACTACACCTCAAATTTAAAACGTTTCTTTAGGCTATAAACGCATAGCCATGGGAACATGAATCAGAGTGGGTGAGTCTTACTAATGTGTGAATTTTTATGAAAAAAAAAAAACTGAAAAATATGAAAATAACCCCATACTTCATGTTGTGTTACATGAATATAAGCATTAAACAGTTGTTTATTTTACAGATGAATAAAATTGCAGCTCTCTGCATCCATCAGGGGGTGCTGCAGCACTCTTGACTACCCCTGCTTTGCATGGCATTGACATAGTTATAAAGTTGTATATTTTTTGCCTGCAGTTTAATTGACCAGTTTTTTTTTAAAGGGTATTACCATAAAGATTCAAGTTTTATTTTTTTCTTCCAACAGATGGATGAAACGGGTCGCATTCTCTCAAATATTTGCAACGTCGTTCCTGGCGGGGTGGTCTGTTTTTTCCCTTCCTACGAATATTCGAAGCGAATCATTTCTCACTGGGAGGCTGGTGGCATGCTCGCCAGACTGGCCAGTAAGAAAAAGGTGCATCAGCTAGATGTTTTTTTAAAGTCTATGTATAAAAGTCTTACCATTAAAAAAAAAACAAAAAACTTAAGGTTGAAAATAAATGAATTACAAACTCCTCCTTAGATCTTCCAGGAGCCAAAGAAAGCCAGCCAGGTGGAGCAGGTGCTGAGCGAGTTTTCTCGTTGTATCCAGGTAACACCGGCACTTCTAACATGTGACTAGAATAATATGCTGCTACTACTCCTGCCTCTCACAGTGAATGCTGTGAATGTGCACCAGTGACCCAGCAAGGAAGAAGTGGGTAAAGATAATGGATGGATGTAATTAACAACAGGAACTTGTCTCCTTTCGTTTTAAGAGATGTGCCTTAGACAGCGGCGGACTCACAGGAGCTTTATTGTTCTCTGTGGTTGGAGGAAAGATGAGCGAGGGGATCAATTTCTCTGATGGCTTGGGCAGGTTTGTGATATTTATTTACACGTACTTAACCAGCTGTTGAATCTTGTTTGTAATATAAAAAAACAACGTTAGCCGCTTTGCACATCTGTTGACAGGTGTGTGGTGATGGTGGGAATGCCTTATCCCAACATCAAATCCCCAGAGCTGCAGGAAAAAATGTCATATCTGGACAAACACCTGGTCCGACTCTTTTTCTAAACATTTAATGATAGTTTTATAAGCTCTGTGACAATTAAAAGCAGTGAGACTGTTGTCATCTGTTTCAGCCTCGCAGTCAAGGAAGAAACCCTGGACAGGCACTGATCGAAAACCTTTGCATGAAGGCAGTCAATCAGTCTATAGGTAAGAATGATGGAAGGATTATTAATGAATAAATAGCCACATTAACAGATGTTGTCTTTAAAGGAAGAGCCATCCGTCACCGTGGCGACTACTCCTCCATCATCCTCTGCGACAGGCGTTACTCTCGACCTGCAACGCTCTCCAAACTCCCCACTTGGATCAAGGAGCGCACAAAAACACACGCCACCTTTGGCCCTGCTTTTGCTGCCTTACGAAAGGTGAGAATCGACTACATACTCAAGGCTTTGTATTATATAAAAAAGAAAAGTTTATCATAATTTATTTGTATATTCTTCTTTCCTAGTTCTTCCTGGAAAAGAAGCAGCAGCAACTGTAGTTTTTATTCCTAAAGATAAAACAAGTAAACGTCCAGTTTGGCTGAATTTGAGAACAGCTATGGTTTCTACTGTTTTAATGAAAGAAAATCATAAAACATACATTACCCACAGCAAAAGTTACAATATTGACCAAAGGAGGTGTTTTCAATCTGTTAAATATTTTATTTACCTTTAATTACATGTTCAGACTGAAAAATATAGAATAAAAACTAATAATTCATGGCACAACACAGACTAAAGTTTAAGGACACCAGTTGTACTCGGGCGTGTTTTTCATCCCAATGATTCATTTTCTCAAGTTTCAAACGTTTAAAGAAGTGCAGATTGTTTTGTAATCAAAATCAGTTCAGTCTTAGCAACTATTATTAATGTTTTGTATTTGAGTTTGTTGTTAAACTTGTTTCATGAATATGCCAATAAATTATTTTAACTTTTACGTGTCTGCGATGTTTACTTTAGCTTTACTGCTGCATTAGCTTTTGAAGAAGCCATAAAGCGCTTGCTTTAGATTGAAAACGGCATCGTATTGCGAACTGTAATAAATTTTAGTCCAAACAAAAACATATTAGTGCTGTTCATCGTTTATCACATTACGCCTCCCAGTCGTCTTCGTCTGCCATGGAGTGCGGGACTGGAGGTGGTGGGATGACATCAGACATCCGGGCAAATGCTCCGCTGTTACCAGAAGGCGGCTCACTGGACTCCCCACCTACCGGGCCTTTTCCTGATATACCTGAAGAGAGAAGACGGAAAACCAACTGAAGTCTCAAACATCAACTTAATTACAATTGTCATGAAAGGACTTCTCACCTTTTCTGCGCATGGCCAGTTTATTGAATAGATCTGACATGAAGTCTCCACCACTGGATGCTGCTCTGACCGCTGGAAAAACAAAACGAAGTATGCAACATCAACTACAGGCCTGGCATCCCTTGAGGTTAAACAGGTAAACAAATATTTCATAAAAGTGTCATTGTTATCGAGTACATGATATTTTCTGCTAACTGTGAACTCTAAAGTTAATGGTACAATTTTAAAGATCTTGTGTAATTAGTGCTTGCACATGTGTTGGGTATCAGTCTCAACTACTATAAGGTTGTTACAACAAGGGCCCTTATTTCAGTCCCTGCTTTTGACCCCTCCTGCTTGGTCCCCTGCCTGGCTGTGTTCGATAGATTTGAACCAGTGACTGACCCTTTTAGAGGATGTGGTCGGCCATATTAAGCCATCAGGTTCTGCTCGTGACCTTGTCCCCCCTCGTCTTTTAAAAGAGGTTTTTTCCAGCATCAGGCAGGTGGTCCTTGCTGTTATCAAT
>JARVGS010000979.1:37874673-37894611 GCA_031762315.1 Hypsolebias antenori | reverse complement strand
CTAGCCAGAAGCATAAATACCATAATTGGAATCATTGCTCCAGCGAAGAGTAGGACTTGAATGCAGCCTTTAGTGGTGGAGCCCGTCAGGTGGATGACCGTCAGCTGGGGATAATTGGCGGCCATCTTGGAGCTGTATCAAGTGCTACTCTTACAGTGAGGTGTTCAGTCCAAGCAGAGATACAGCTTCACTATGAGCTGCAATTAAACAACGGTGTTAAATGGTACTGTTGTTTGTGGGAATCAGTTTTGTTTGGGGTTTCCTCAGATTGAAGAAGTCCTTTGGATGAAGGACGAAACGTCTCAGCAAAAAAAAGAAACCGTCCAGACGACCTGACTGAACATTGTTGGATTTTTACCTGGGTTACTGAGCATGACCTTCGGTGACGGCATTAAAAGTTTTTATTCTTTTTGGCATAATGAAAAGGCTGTCTCCAGCATCAGTTTTGCCATTTCACAAATAAATAAATAAGAAGACAATGGAAATTGGCACCGAGCACTTGATTTCACCATCACAGGTGCTTTCTTTATTATTACAAGTCAACCATCTGTATCAAAACTGCAAGTACGTATTTCAAAACCAGAGGGCAGAGGTTCTTCTCCACCCGTCTTTCCCACATGTAACAGTCAGGGAACAATGCATCCATTGCTAACAAAACAAACATCTAAAGGCACGTCTCTATTATATTTACATTGCATACATGTGACAACAAAAAGCACACAATCAGTCCTAAAGTCTTGGCCTTTGCTAAAGGGATCATCCATGATATACATACAGCAATAAACCAGTTATTCACAGTATTTGCAGCTACAACACGCAGGTGGGAATCAGTGTTTGTGTAACTTATGGCTTTAAGTTGATTTGATTTCTATTCTGGATAACTGCTTACATGCTGTTTTTATGGCTCACTGGTTTCAATTTAAAGACACTGTTCAAAGGCCTATTTACAAAAATCTCTTACAAATCCAGTGAAAATGACCAGCTTAAGATATGATGTTTCGGAAATAATTTTTGCCAAAAGAAAGATAAAAAAAAAAAATCTCCCAAGATCTCAGATCCAATCCTGTACAATGCAAACGATATTTTACACAAAATGTAGACTCTAGTGATGAGCACTGCTCATTTATTCCACACTCAGACATCATTTCGCCTTTGTCATATATGTACATGTACTTTCATCTTTATTTGTCCCCAAAGCATCTTAAGATGTAATGTAAGGCTGAGTGTGAGCCAGCCTTCCTCCTCTCATGGCTGATGATGGTGTATCTGATGGCCTGTTAGTGCTGGAGTTTGCTTAATATAGACGTGCACCTGAAATACCTACCACAGAGATCGATACAGCAATGAGTAGTTAGAGGCTGAGTGCTCATATGTACAGTGTGTGAGCCGCAGGAGGGCCAGCATTTAGGATTTACTTTTAAAAGATAATGCTGTTCAGAATGGAGCGAGGTGTGTGTGTGTGTATGTGTGTGCGTATGTTAGACGTAGTCCAGGAAGACATCAACTGTGTTCTGCAGCAGAGGCTGCGTTGGGGCTGTGGTACTGCAGACTGAGCTCAGCCGCCGTGATGGTGCCCTCTGCTGCTCTGAAGCACCTGGAGCGTTGCTCAGCCTTAAGTACACCTGACGGATAACACACACACAGCCACAAAACCAATTACATATGCACCTTCTCAGTCCAAAACACAAAATATTTAAGAAAAAATAAAGGCCTAGCATTCCTTGAAGGAATGTATATCATCCGCTACTATTAATGTCAGAATTGTATTTGTTTGATTTTTTTAAGTAAACTTTTATTTTTGCTGCTTACATTCTTGGTATTTTCAGACAGCAGCAGTTCAGTTCTCTCCACCAGTTTTCTAAAGGAAGGCCTTTTTAAAGGGTCATGGTTCCAGCAGGACAGCATCATGTCATACCTACAGAGGTGAGAGCAGTATTAGTTTCTATTCCTGAGCAGGTCCAAGTGCCTACAGATAATACACACATTCACTGACGTTTGATGAACACATTTAATATCAGTTCAGGTAACGTCAACATGAAGCCTTAGAGTTCCATGGATCATATATCTATTTGGGTTTTGTCATAAATCAGAAGGGCTGCAAAGTGTGAACATATAAAATAAACATTTCTTTTGACATGAATATTAACCAGTACAATGTAAAATAATACAGGCGTGCTAAAAATATTACTTGATTATTTGAGTAAAGCTTTCTGCAGTTAAAGTAACAATCAATTTTCCATTTAATTAATTAAACATCTTGAACAACTGAATTTGGAAAAAGAAGTTTTGTACAAAACATGCTGGGTTGTACACAGTCAATCTCTCCCTTTAAAAGAAGAACAACAATAAGTAAAATTCAGTGGCTCATTCTTTTAAGCTATTTTGGTATCAAATCAAATATTAACCTTTTTTAGGCAAATAATTTATTATTTTGTCATGGGTTTTAAAAGCTTAATAATATAAAATAAAATTAAGTTAACTTTTTTAGATTGCAAGGTCAAGTCAAGGTCAAGTTTTTTTTTAATTTATTTTATTATTGTCATTCACATCTCATGTGGTACATGTAGTGCATATGGGTCAAACTCAAGGCCCGGGGGCCAAATGTGGCCCTCGTTGACATCTTATCTGGCTCCCAAGATGTTATTTTAAATGTAAAATACTTTTATCACTTTAATTGTTTCAGTAATCTTTGATTATGATGTCAAAAGTACAACAGAGAATGTCAAATGAGACCAATCAAACGTGTTCAGGAACCTGCAACCAAGAAAAGATGCCGGATATTTAACTTGAGTTAATGTAGATTCTGAAACTGGCCCTTAGTTCGAAAAAGGTTTTAATTTTGGCCCCTTTTGTAAGTGGGTTTGACACCCTGGCATAGTGGAACAAAACTGTGTACACAGGGTCCCAGTTACATCCAACATATGTATAAAATGTAAAAGAAAAACAGTAACAAGAGCTAAGATATGAACTAAGAAAAATGTTAACTAATAATACACTAAGCACTAGTAGTACAAAAACAATACGCCGAACAACAGCAGCACGAACATGAGTCTGTGTGAGCAGATGAGGACGAATGAACACAGCAGCATGAAACAAATCAGCAGCATGAGATCAGCAGCATGGATAATCAGCAGCACATACTAAAGATCAAGTGGAATACAGTGATTTATTATTTTTTTCCACAGTGATGATCCTGATTAGGGATTCCTGAGTCTAACTCATTGCAGACAGGAATGCAGAGTAAAACGTCAGCATCAACCATAAATCATAAAAAAATAATTATTGTACCGTAAGAAAAAGGAGTCTGATGGGTCACACATGAACACTTACACATGTTTGATGTTAAGTTAAGATCAAGTGATACATTTAAAAATCCTTCACTTGTAGCTTTGAAGAGCCACTTCAGAGCTCAGACATGGTGGAAGTCAGTGATGGTTTGGTTGTGCACGCTGAGGGGATTTATGAGGAACTGCCAACCCTACAGAAGCCACACGGTGTACTCTGTGATGCATAGCTTTAGTAAAAGGTGGAAAAACTGTGGGAAGGAAAAGTTGGTAGCTAAAACTTTGGAAAATCAGAACTAAATAAAAATCAAGAATTTAAAAAGTGATTTAGTCGAAATGATTAAAAATGTCAAACACCAGTTCTGTCGCACAAAGCCCAACAGTTTTGGACCCATTTAAACTTTTCAAAATGTTTCGTGTGAAGCTTGTCTGAATTATTGAAGGCTTGGCTCTAATTTAACCAAAATCATATTGTTGTCTACAGAGAAACAGTTCAGATTTTTCATTATTTTAATCTTTTGCAGTCTTTGTCATCGTTGTACGATGTAATGCACCCAAAAGCCACAGCACACTAACTGAGCTGCACAGCTTGACATATATTCTGGGAGAGGCTTTTTCTGAAGCTGCAGCAAGAAATGAATACAAGTAAAAGAATGTCCCAGAAGCAGAAGACTAATGGCTGTTTTAGTGCTTGCAAATATTGAGACCAGCAATAAATGCCTTGTATGCTTTTCTACCAGAAAGAAATGGTGTGTGTGCGTGCGTGTGTGTGTGTGTGTGTGTGTGTGTGTGTGTCCCCTGCTGTAGAACAAATCACATTAGAGCCATTCAGTTTATGTAACGAGTAATGTCCTCGCATCTGTTCACTGTGGTGTTCATTTGGTTTCTTCCAAACACACCCACTTCTCAGCAGTTTGTCTTTAAAGTTTTATATATTTTAGTGTCTATGTAAGTTCCTCTAGTGGTCCTGGTGAGAAATGAGGGGAATGTTCACTCCAAAAACATTTTCTCATCAGGTTAATCTTCTAAAATTACCACGACCCCAAACGCAAATTATTTTATTTTCAACTTACAGATGTATGCAGAATAGCTTCTTTTTTTTTTTTTTTTTTTCCAAAAAGAAAAACCTAATTATGGGGTGCTGTGTGTTGTAACGTTACACAGTCAAAAATTAACAGCTATATTTTGGTTTATTTAGCCTTTCATAGAAAAAAAATAGTTTTTTTTTCAAAGTCATATTTTCATCATGTTATTCATACATTTATAAATGTCAGTTCCAAACTAAATATTTAATTTACAAGCTAAATATTTAGTTTACAAATTAAATACTTAACTTGCATGTTTAATATTTATTCAGCGAGCTAAATATTTAGCTCCACATTAAATATTTAGTTTACAAACTAAATGTTTATCCATCCATCCATTATCTTTTACCCACTTCTTCCATTTTTAGGTCATGGGAGGTCACTGGTGCCCATGTCCAGCAGTCACTGTGCGGGGGACACCCTAGACAGGTCTCCAGTCCATGACAGGGACACACAGAGATAAACGAGACAAACAACCATTCACTTACCTAGGGACAATTTAGAGTCATCAATCAGTCTAACATGCACGTTTTTGGTCTGTGTGAGGAAACCGGAGTACCCAGAGAAAACCCACTCATGCACGGAGAGAACATGCAAACTCCACCCAGAAAGGCCTCTGGACCGGGATTTGAACCAGGGACCTGCTCGCTGAGAGGCAGCAGCTCTGCCAGTTGCGCCACCATGCTGCCCCTAAATGTTTATGTCCAAGCTAAATGTTTAATTTATAAAGTGAACTAAATATTTAGGTGTAAATTAAATATTTAATTTCCAAGATACATATTTATTTTCAAAACTAAACATTTAATTTCCAAACTGAACATTTATTGTCTAAGCTAAATATTTAATTTCCAAACTAAACATTTAATTTCTAAGATAAACATTTAATTCTTAAACTAAATATTTAATTTGCTTACTAAATATTTGGTTCGGACCTAAATATTAAATTTCCAAGCTAAACATTTAATGTGCAAAATAAATGTTTAATTTGCTAACTAAATATTGTATTTAGCTCAGACCTAAATATTTAACTTGCTGGCTAAATATTTAAACTGTAAATTAAATGTTTATCTCAAACCTAAATATTTAGCTAGTATGCAAACTCCTTGCTGAAAAGCAGAAGTGGACCTTCAAAATAAAAGCCGAACCTCTATACAACCTCTTGCAAAACTGCCCAAAAAAAAAAAAAAAAAAAGAAGTAAAACAAGAAGAAGAAGAAGAAGAAGAAGAGTTGCAACTGGCCAGACTGAATCACTTCAGTTTTCTTTATATGTGCCATATTTTATCATCATTCTTTTCCTTTGGACATGGCAAATGAGTTAGCAGAGAACATTGGAGATGGCAAAAGGTGTATACAGATATAGAAGTTCAGCTTTTATTTTGATAGTCCACTTCCACTTTTCGGCAAGGAATTTGCATATTAGCTAAATATTTAGGTTTGAGCTAAATATTTCGCATGCAAGTTAAATATTTGGCTAGAAATTTAAATATTTATGTCCAAGCTAAATATTTAGTCAGCAAATTAGATATTTATTTTGGAAACAAATGTTTAGTTTGGAAAATAAATATTTAGGTCCGAGATAAATATTTAGTTAGCAAATTAAATATTTATTTTAGGAATTAATTGTTCAGCTTAGAGATTAACTGTTTAGTTTGTAAATTAAACATTTATCTTGGACATAAACATTTAGTTTGTAAATTAAATATTTAGTTTGGAACTATGACATTTATAGAAGTATGTACATTGTGAAAATATGACTTTGGGAGAAAAAATATTATGAAATGCTAAATAAACCAAAATACTGCAGTTAATTTTTGACTGTGTAACTTTACAAATGGCACCCCATACCTAATAATGTTTTTACACTAAATGTTCTGATATCCCATTATCCTAAAATATTATCTGATAGTAGACATATTGAGCCACTGTGCATTTCCTCGTGACTTTACATTAAATAAAAAAATATCTCAGACTCAAAGTTCCTACTTACATCTCAGGTGGAGAAAACTCGGGCCTGCTCATCCTCTGGCCATCTTGGATCATCCTGTAAAACGCAGACCCCACCTGCATCCCTGGGTATGGGCTATTTCCTGCAGCAGCAACATAAAACACATGTGAAATCCCTTTGAGTTGTTTTAATGACAAAAACAAAAGTCATGTGTTCATACAGCGCAGCTGGTTTTAGTCAATATGACTTGATTGCATTATTGACTCCTCTAAGTGATGCTGCTGCTCAGAGAGAGCATCATCACAGCCTCTAATAAGGCCCCAATAAGCTCAAATTGATAATAATAATAATGGATCAGGCATTATGAAACAGCTGAGCTTTAACTGGAAATGTTACCCAGAGAGAAGATTTCCCAGAGCAGGATGCCGTAGGACCAGACGTCACTCTCGAAGGTGTAGACACAGTCGAAGATACTCTCAGGAGACATCCACTTGACCGGCAGACGAGCCTGGAGTGAGGATGCATCCAGGTGAGGAGCATGTACAGCCATTTTTAAAAATTTGTTGTAATGTAAATCATCAGAGAGACAGACGCACGTTTCCCCGCAGCACATAACTGGCGTCAGTGGTGATGTCTCGAGCTAAGCCGAAGTCACAGATCTTGGCCACCCTGCCGTGAGTCAGCAGAACATTCCTGGCTGCTAGATCCCTGTGGATACACTGCAGGTAAAAGAAACATGCTAAATGAGTGTTGACCTTGTTACCAGTTCCTGCAAGAAAGTGAGAATTACTTTGTAGATGAGTCCTGACGTGCTTTTACTAAAATTACAAATAATGTAACAATCTGATCATAAATACAAATCTAAGAAAACATAAAACCAAATCTTCATGTGGTTAAAAAAAAGAGGAGGAAGAAATAATAATTACAGGGCCTTCCTGCAGGCTCAGAGTCCCATGTTTAGTCTCACCCACTCTACATCAACATTGTGATTGGTCAGTTTTACTGTCAGTTCTTAAACAAACTCATCCTGAGCTGAGCCTTCTCTCCTGACAGTGAAGTCCTGACCAATGAGAACTATCCTTTGACCATGTTTCTGCCTGGAGACACAAATTTAAAATAATCTGATTGGATAACGTTATTTTCATAAATTAAGAAGTTTCTTGCTCAAATGAAAAGTTTAATAGGAGAAATTAGTAAAACGTATGAAAAAATACATAGAAAAATATATATGAATAATAATTTAAATGTAACATTTCATATGTGCTGGGTTTTAGGCCTTCTCTAAAGGTGTAGAAGGCCCTGAGGGTTACCTACTGTACGGTATACATGTAAAATGATTTACTAAATCCAAACTTTGTGACTAAAAAAGAAAGAGTGGAACATTAAAAGACAACGTCAGGTTACCGTAAGTTTTACTGATGACTCCTGGCTTTATGTAAAAGTTTGTGCTGAGTACATTAAGGTGAAACTTTTTCCAAGATAGACATGACTTTGTCAAGCTTGTCTGAAAGCCATATATATGTAGACCCTGCAAGCTCTTTTTGGACCTCGATCAACTTTCCTTTAGCTGTTCATCGTTCCACTGTGCTCAGCAGATATCTGGCTCTCCATCTGCTGAACACAGAGGTTGGTTCTGTCATATTACAGGGCAGTGGACAGGTCAGTGCGAGCGGGGCAGAAAATAACACTACTGAGTGTGTTGTTTGCAAAACACTTAATGCAGAGCACAGATGAGGAGAAGTGCAGTGTGAAATAATGCCTTTGGTACATTTTTAAAAACATGAGAGGACTGCCTTTATTTATGTGCCATCTAAGATGTACAGTGAAAGCACTGTGATGAGTGTATAACTGTGCCACCAGCTGACAGCAAGTTTCTGCATGCATGTTGGCTCTTAATATAATTTATTGACTAGCGGCAGCACTTTAAATAGTCAATAAATATGTACACAGTGTGTTAAAGCCTTACGCTCTTGGATGTAATGTACTCCATCCCTTTGGCAACCTGGTAAGAAAAGCTGAGGAGATCTTCAGCGTCCAGAGACAGCTCGTCTACTTCATCTAAACAGAGATTTGATCATCAGCTTCACTAACTCAAAAAATAATTTTCCTTTTTGGTGTAGCTAACCAAAACACAGAATGAGTACCTGACTGGGAAGACCGTTCTTTCTCAGACATGCGCATGGGCATATATCCTGTACCAGTTACTTCCCTGTGACACATACACAGATACACACACTTAAGTATTCAAAGCAGGCACGTTTCTATAGTGTTCACACTTTAGGAATTTGCACACATAAACACCTTGTTGGCTCCGACTGATTCGAGACATTGCGATAGTAATCGCCCCCATCCCGGGAGTTTAGGAAGGACTCTCGTTTCCTTCGTAGGAAGTTGAGCAGGTCGCCATAGCAACAGTACTCTGTGATCACTAAAATTGGGCCTGGCAAGATGCAGAGATTAAAAAAAAACAAACAAACAAAAAAACACAAATTCAGAGAAACAATGAACATGAGACAAAAGAAGATGTTGTTGGAAAGCTTTGTCAGACATCTTAATGACTACTTTTGACACAAAGAAGGAAGGACACTGTATGAGCTTGTCAGAGTTTGACAATTAGTGTTTAGAAGGCAACAAATATTTTTTCATAGTAAGATGCTAAACTAATGTCTGTCAACACTGGAAAAACTTTTAATGAGAATTTTTCTGCTCCATGTCGACATCCCTTAAGTGTTCAGCATGTTTATCACAACAACATAACTCACGCTCCAATAAAAATGCTGCATAACAATCAATACTGAAGTCTAGGTGGGCAGCTAAACGCTATTGATCCATTGTAAATTCGCGACAAGTTGAGCTGCATTACGTTTTAACATCAGAACTGTGTGGTATCTGATTTTTAATCAGATACTGGGCCGTCAGCGAGACGGCACACAACTGTATGAGCCTAATCTACCGAGACAATCTCCCAAACTACGTTAACCTAAACAGTAGAAAATTATCAACAGCAATAGAAAACATGCACCACACGTTCTTTAAAAAATAAATCAAGTTTGACAAAAAAAAAAAAAAAAAGCCACATTCCTTTTGCTTCCAAGTTTGAACTTGGAGTGAAGTCAGTAAATCGGTAGAATTAGCTATTTGTACTAAAAGAACTGGCTATTATGATTAAATAAATAAATAATAATTTAAAAAAAAATTGCATTTCATTTGTACATTCAAACACGAATCAATATGTTCACTCAGTGAGGTTGTGCATTACCATGTTGAAATTCAAATAAGACATAAAATAAACAGGTTACACCTGCAGCTAGCTCCACATTTACAGGTATGTGCAGCAGCTATACTGGATTACTAGTCACATCAAGTGAAAACTTCTACTTTGTAAGTTGTAATTCTAACTTCAGCAACCATTCCAGTTGATTTTTCTGATTAGGAGCTGAGTAATTCCAACCTTCCAGTACAAACAGAATGAATCAAGTGACTAGGCTAACTACTGTTAGCGATACAGCTGATAATATTTATTTTTCACTGCATTTAATGCAAACATACTCCATAGCAAATTGTTTACTGATAGAATTTGTACTAAACTGTTTATGTGACTAATGTGACTAAGAAAAATTAACATAAGACTAAATGAACAGCTTATTACTACGACGGAGTATTAGGGCCACGCTAAGAAAAAAAAATTACATTACAAGAAAAAAGTCATGAAAATTACAAGAATAAAGTCAATGTATTACCAGATTAAAGTAATAAATTATGAAAATAAAGTTGTAGTATTACAAGCATAAAGTTGTAATTTACGAGAATAAAGTCATAGTTTTACGAGAATTAAGTCATAAATTACGAGAATAAAGTCGAAATAATATGAGAATGAAGTTGTAATATTATCAGAACTCCAACACAAAAAAGCAGTCTTACAACTGTGGTAAAATGATGAGTGTTGAGTATCTTGTTAAGTTATACTTTGGTATTGGTTTTACAAATAAGGAAATACTTAATCTGTTAGCACACCAGCATCTACGGCAGAGTATTAGGGCCACACTATTTTTCTCATATTATTTCGACTTTATTCTCATAATACTACATCTTTATTCTCGTAATACTACAACTTTATTCTCGTAATACTACAACTTTATTCTCATATGACTTTATTCTCATAATATTACGACTTTATTCTCATAATATTATGACTTTATTTTCGTAATATTTTGACTTTTTTCTTGTAATACTATGACTTTATTCTCGTAATATTTAAACTTTATTCTCGTATGACTTTATTCTCAGAATCGGAATCAGAATAAGCTTTATTATCATTACATCAAGATACAATGAGAATATGTACATACAGCTGTCCAAAAGATGGATGGAGTGTACAAAGCTGCTGCTGTATAGCGTGGCCTTCTTATTCTCCATAAATTCTTCAAAATTCTTATAATATTATGACTTTATTCTTGTAATACTATGACTTTATTCTTGTAATATTTAAACTTTATTCTCGTACGACTGTATTCTGAGAATCAGAATCAGAATAAGCTTTATTATCATTACACCAAGATGCAATGAGAATATGTACATACAGCTGTCCAAAAAATGGACGGAGTGCACAAAGCTGCTGCTGTATAGCGCGGCCTTCTTATACTCCATAAATTCTTCAATATTCTTATAATTTTATGACTTTATTCTCATAATACTATGACTTTATTCTCATAATTTTATTACTTTTTTCTTATAATACTATGTGTCTAAATAAAGGCTGAATTAATTTTTTTTTCTTAGTGTAGCCCTACTACTCCATTGTGTATTACTGAAGTCATTCTAACATCACTTTTTATTTTCAAAACAGCCATGTTGGATTTTGGGGTTGAGTCTTGTGTAAAATTTATCAGGAAAACCAGTGTTCCAAGATGAGAGGAAATTCAACGTTATTTTAAAATACAAACTTAATGAATGAACAAATAGACTCCTACACTGTTGTTAGAGATGTTTGGTCTACCATCATGCCCAAACGTGGAGAATGTGAAGTTCCAAGCTTAAAACTTTTGGCTGTGCTCTGTCTGACTGAGAGTCTACATCAGGAAATTCATAGCTCCATTCATCACAGGCTGTGCTGAATAAACCAGGTTTGGTTGTTGAGGCACTTCTCACCTCCAGTGGTACAGGCTCCCAACAGGTTCACAATGTTCACGTGATTTCCAAGGTAGCTGAGAACCTTCAGCTCCGACATCAGTGCTTCCTTCTCCGTGGAATGAGCGTTAGCTAAGATGACATCATCACAAGTACTTGATTAAATGTATTTTTTACCACATCATCATGTAAATTATAAAAAGGACAATCCGACTTACGTTTTAGCATCTTAACAGCAACGGTGGTGACTGTATCTGCAGAGCACAGTCCATATGCTGTGGCTCTTACCACCTTCCCAAAAGCCCCAGAGCCAAGGGTTTTACCTTTAAGTGCACAAACACCAAACATATCACATAATGATACATACAGGCACTCTCACAAATGATGGCATGCCAGTAAAAACAACATAAACCTGGATGCTGTCATACCAAAGCGAAGCTTCTGTCGGGGAAACTCCCATTTGATGTCATACGGCAGTTGGAGGGGGTCAATGTAAATATAGCTGTTTCCCTTGATACTCTCAATGACTTTCCACTGGATCTGGAACTTTGGTTTCTTTTGCATGAGAAAAAAGGTCACAGGTTTATCCATAGAAATCTGGCATTGCTTTTACTATACAGTATTACTAAAAGCTATTGCTAGAATGAGCATGCATCAGGGCTATTGTTAGATTGACTTAAATTTCTTTCTGATGCAACTTGATTGGAAATCACTTGTTTCTTTGCCCTTATCTTTTATCTAAGTTTTGATAAATCAATGTACTTTAGTTGACAAGCTGTGTCTAGACTTTTCCCCTTGGATCCCACAGCAGATGCACGCACTGGTTCTCCAGAAGCTTGACTCATCCGAATTCAATAAAAGCAGAATGCTCGGAGAGGTGAATTAATGCCTTGAGACATCATTGGTGTGTCAAGAAATCCTTTAAATACACTGTCTGTACTCTGAATGGTTAATTAACTCTGTTCATGTTAATTAGGTCACATTCACACTGATCAAAAAACGCTTTCCTGCACTGTATCGTCACAGAGTGCCATGAAACAGATGCTTCTAACTTACAGCGAGGAGGCAGACCTTAATAGTAAATGAGAATGGTCTCTTTGCTAGAAGCTGCAGAAGCTGTTTATTTTTCCATTGGAAGAAACTGTATATTAATGAACTTGATTTAACAGTGATGTGTATTAATGGATTTGTTGATCTGAACATGACCAATAGTGAGATATGTGAAATTTATTATTCCACAGGTTACAGTTGTTGTAATAATGTGGTAGCAACATGTCATGGTCAACAAGATGTCCAGATGCTGTGGCTACAAAACAAGGCCAAATCATCACCCTTCCATCACCGTGCTTGACAATAAAATGCTATACTTATGTAGGTATTCAACAAATGTGGCCCCATGCATTAGGGCCAGCTATCTTCACTTTGAGCTCATCAGTTCAAAGGTCAGTGTCTTGAAAGTTATAGTTGTTTTTTTTTTTTTAGATGCTTCTATACCAACCAGTTGTGCTGCCGTCTCTTTTTAGAGAAAAGAGGTTTTTGGAATGCTCCCTCCAGGTCAGGGAGGAGTCTTTGCCTTAGGTGGCGGAGTTTAAATATCTGGGCATCTTGTTCTTGTTCCTTCATTGAAGGATGACGCGAGAGATAAATAGCCGGATTGGGGCCTAGTCCTCAGTAATGAAGCTGTTGCTTCAGTAAGTGGTGGTAAAGAAAGAGTTTAGTCAAAAGGCAAAGCTCTCCATTTACTAGTCTGTCTACATTCCATTTCTCATCTATGGCCGTGATCATGACCGAACGGAAGAGATTCTGGGTACAAGTGGCCGAAATAAACTTCCTTCACAGGGGTGACACGACTCAGACTTAGAAATAGGGTGAGGAGCTTCGTCATCTTAGGAGAGCTCAGAGAACAGTCACTGCCACTTTGCATCAAAAGGAGTCAGTTGAGGTGGTTTGGGCATTTGAGTAAGAGGCTTCCGGGACCCCTCCCTTTAAAAGTGTTTTGGGCATGTCCCACTGGGACAAGGTCTTGGGGCAGACCCAGAACTCCCTGGAGGCATTGTGCATCTTCTCTGCCATAAGACTGGCTCGGGGTCCCCCAGGATTAGCTTTAGAGTGTCACTAGAGAGAGGGATGTCTTCGCTCCTGGACCTGTTGCCTCCACATCCCAACTATGGCTGAATGGTAGGAGATGGATACGGAGGTATTATCTTGGTATCAAACAAGACTTAATTATTTGGTTGTTTCCTAATTGTACAGTCATGGGCTTTTACACTGGACAGTAATTATACACTTTGAGTTTTTAGGGTTGTTTGACAACTTGAGCATTTTCATCTCATCTTGTCTAGATATCCAAGCATTTCATCAGCAGCACCCAGCTGCTACTTACCTTCCTGGAAGCAGTAACTCAGACCTTTGTATTTTATACAATACTTTTACAGTTTGCCTTAACTTTTGTGTAAAAATAACATGTCAAATGTTGCTTGTCTGAGTTCATAGTTACCTAATTTTTACACACGTTTGAATTAAAGTAATTGAAGTGTACCACTCATGGCTACATGCTGACTTCTTATCTCACCTGCATGTACTTGTAGAAAAGCACAACAAGAATGAGGATGAGGAAGGCGCCAGTAGCCACCATGCCAGTTAGAAGAGGTGTGAAGAGTTTGTGAGGGACAATCCGCTCTGTGAAAAACACAAATCGACAAAATCAGTAACCACATGGATTACATTTTAGTATAAACAAGGTTTTAGTGACAGTTACACAAACATTTACTGCAGTGGTGGGTACTATCAGCTGAATAAATGCATTTAACAAGATCAACCTCACCTGGAACTTAACCTAACACAACATCAAATGGAAATAAAAACTACTGTATTTGACATCAGCAGTTTTTTCATACACAGAAAGCAGTCTGACCCTTACTTGTAGAGGCATGAAAAAAAATACTTTGATACACACTAGTAAAGCCCCTTCTTTCTGCATTGTAACGGTGGACAGCTGCAGCAGTGGTGTTTGTTAGTGTGATGAGGATTAGTGAGTCCATGCCACATAATCCCTGCTTGCACAGTCAGCATACACTAATCTCATTCAATCTGTAACCACACACCTGGCCTCTGTAGACCCAGGGTCAATGGGTTTGAGTTAATGCGTGTAAACAATGTATTTGCGAATGGGTTGGACAGTGGTGGGCACAGTTACACTAATCACTAACAGTTAGTAATAACTAATTTTTTGTTAGCATTATGGCTAACTTTGGAAACCGTTAGTGCAATTAGCTTCTACTGAATTAGGTTTTTGCCAATTTTAAGTCCACTAACAAAGTTCATAAGCTTGTTCCTGTCGTGGGTGTGTCTCGAAGAGCCCGATGGACACACTTTTGGCTTACTACATGTAGACGTAACAAGACATGATGGTCGATGCAGCGGTGGCAAGCTGAAGGCACACTATTGGCTCACTGTTTGCACATGATAAAATGAGATTGGTAGACACAGCTTCAACTGGAAGGAGACAAAGACATGTGGCATAGACTGAATGATAGTCGTCTTAGCAGTTACCGGTTTAGTGTTAGCTTCCAATAATTTTTTTAGTTAGCGGAATATGGGATTTGCTAATCTAACTTTCCCTCAACTGTCCTGCATACTTTCCACCATTATCAGCCCTCATAGTGAGTTTGTGTGTGCGTGTGTGTGTGTGTGTGTGTGTGTGTGTGTGTGTGTGTGTGTGTGTGTTACCACTGATAGAGAACAGTGTGTAGGCCTCCTCTTCCTCTGTTGAGGCCACACATTCTAAGGTGTGGTACTGAGCGTGCCCCTTGCTGACATTCAGACGGCTCTCCACCTTAGTCCTACCAAAGGCCGACTCGGACATCATGGTTACCTCTGGTGTCTCCCACTGGGTGGCGTTGGGCAGGTGTGAGCACCTGATGAGAGGTTGGAGTAGATAAAAACTCAGTTTTTATGTTTACGTTACCATTTTCAAACCTGTTCAACTGTGTGGTGGGCTCTGGTACAAATTTGGCAAACAAAATAGATAGAGACTGTATACAGTATTCTCTTGGTATAATGGATGTCTTCTTCTTCTTCTTGCTGACTCCCTTTGGAGATTGCCACCGCAGGTCATTTGCCTCCATCTCACCCTGTTCCGATCATCCTCCTTTATCGCACCAACCCTATGAAGATCCTCCTTCACTCCATCCAGGAACATCCTTTGTAGTCTTCCTCTTTCCCTTCTCCTTCGCAGCTCCATATCCAACATACTTTGTCTGCCTATGCCCAAGTCCAAAGAATCTCAATGTTTCCTTTTTAACTTTGCCTTCAAACTGCTCAGCCTTAGCTCTCCCTCTGATATATTTTCTTTCTAATCATGTCCATTTTCATCACTCCCAAAGAAAATCTCAATATTTCGTCTTTGTCCCCTTTATTTCCTCCACCTGTCTTTTTGTCACTGTCTTCAAACCAAACAGCACAGCAGATCTTGCTACGGTTCCCTTTCTGACCAAACTGCTGTTTCAGTCTTGCAGCTATCCTTTGTCACAATTTTTTTTTAATTTTTATTTTATTTAATTATTCATTTCATTTAATTTCCAATAAAAACACAAATACAATTTCAGAAAATTAAAAAAAGACAAATATAAAATGAAAGGAAGCAGAAGAAGAAAAATTCTTATCATATCTGCTCCCTTTTAAACAAAATCAATTCAAACTATCAAATTAAACATAATCATTCTTATAGTTAAAAAAGCAAATACTTAACTCTTCAAAATTTCATACTAACAAAATAGACAAAATAGACAATCAGTTATGTATATCTTTCTAACAAAATAGTTTTTATCTTTCTCTTAAATATTATTGACTTAAGTTATTGACTTACAATTCGGTGCAGTGGTAGCCAGGACTGATCATACATGCATATTTTGAACACTAACAAATTTCTTACAACCTTTCCTGTTAACTATTTGGAGTCAACTTTGTCCGTCTGTTAGCAAAATATCAATTGAACCACTGACTGGATTTTTGTGAAGCCTTCAGAAAATAAGTCACTCGATCTATGTCTATAACTGATTAACTTACTCACATACTCTGAGCGTGACGACTTGCAGTATCACGTATGATTGTGCACGTTGTTGTTTTCAAGTTTTGATCAAAACAGCAACCTCCTTGTCAGTGTAGTCGTGAAATGTGTCGTCAGTTCCTGTAACATCAGTAGATGCTGGTGCAAAAAACTAATCTTGTATGTAGTGTACTAGAGTACAGTGATTCTGCAAACAAAAACATGCATGTTAGGCTGATTGGTACCGTATTTTTCAGACTATAAGGCGCACCGGATTATAAAGCGCATTAAGCGAAACAAGTTCATTTTGTCAGATTTTTGAGTGCTGTGTACCACATAAAATTGGTTAGAGGTCCGTAAGCTCAACCAGAATTCATACATAAGGTTCACTGTCAATTTTTGAGAAAATTAAAGGATTTTAAGTGCGCCTTATAGTCTGAAAAATATGGTAACGATAAATTATTCCTAGGTGTAAGAGAATGAATGGTTGTTTGTCTTGTTTGTCTCTATGCGTCCCAGTGATGGACTGGAGACCTGTCCAGGGTGTCCCTCACCTCTTGCACAGTGACTGCTGGATATGGACACCTTGACCCCCACGACCCAAAAATGAAGAACAGTGTAAAGATAGTGGATGTTACGCATAAGTCGTAGTAAAATATTTAAGACTCGCTTGTGAAGCATGTTGTCAAGCATTGATGAATACATTTGTTGTGGATCAGGCTTTCAGCACTGTGTGAAAGGGTTGCACTGCTTCTCTTGAACAACGTAAAGAGTTACCGGTACGTATTATTTGTAAAACGGATTTCGTCAACTTTGCTTGAATCTATCAGGTTTTGGGATTTTTCATCCAGGAAACATCATTATACTCTGATCAAACAAATAGATGTATTTGATCAGTTCAAACGTGACTGCGGAGGCCGCTGGATTTCAATGACTCGAGACTCGTCAGGCCGGCCAATGTTTCTCCGATCTCTTATAGTCCAGTTTTGGTCAGTCTGTGTGAACTATAGCTTCAGGTTCCTGTTTTTAGCTATAGGAGTGGCCTCTGGTGTGGTCTTCTGCTACTGGAGCCCATCTGCTTGGACATGTTCTGCTTCCATAGGTGGAATTCTGCAGACCTGAGTGGGTATTTGAGCTGCTATTGCGGTTCTAGCTTCTTAAACCAGTCTGACCATTCTCCTCTGACCTCTGGTATCAACAGCGCATTTGGATCTACACAACTGCTGCTTACTAGGCATTTTCTCTTTTGTTTGGACCACTCTTTTGTGAGAAAACCCAAGTAGATCAGCAGTTTCTGAAATGCTCAGAGCAGCCCATCTGGCACCAATACCCACGCCACATTCAAAGTCACTTCAGTCTTATTGCTTCTCCATTCTGAAGCTCTGTTTGAGCGCCAGCAACACCTTCACCACACCTATGCCTAAATGCACTGAGCTGCTGCCATGGGATTGGCGGATTAATGATTTTTGCTACCAAACAGTTGACGGTATTTTTTTTTATGTTTACCACTGTTTTCATCTACAGACACACCATTACACAGCTAGAAGGGATTTGTTCTTGGGGTTGTATTATCTGCTAACTTTCTTGCAACATAGTTGGGTTTGAGCTCTGTCTGACCTGAATTTATTATTATTACTGTATTATTATTATACTGTAGTTTTTTTATGCTAATTTACTGATACTTCTACTAATTGCTTAAGATGAAATATTATGTAAATGATTAGGTTTGGAAAAAACATGGTAGTAAAAACAACTGTCATCCCATATTGTCTGAATCTTTATTGGGACACACTTCATGCACTATTACACAACCCTGAGGGAGACTATTACATGCATTAATAATAACTATTTTTGTTATGGCTCTTGTCTTTTCAGGAATCGTTGATTCCGTTTTGGATTATTGACACATGGAGTGTAACCTTATAAGTGCTGTCAGAGTAGCTTGTTTCAGGCTTTAGAGTGAGACTGGGTGGTAAGGTGACACCCCACATCCTTTGGTTACAGTCTCAAAGGATTAGACAACCATTTGTAACTTTAGATCTGCCGTATTTCTTTTCCAAATGAAACGGCTCTACTTTCCAGTTGCCTCACTTCTGTATCGTGATGAAGTACCTTTGCCGTCTGCCCACCGTTCCCTCAGCCGGCTCAAGGCTGACGGCACAGGGCGAGCAGCAGCTGGACACCCAGCGAGTCGGATGCTTTCTCATGGATATCCTTTACGTGGCAACAAATCTCCTCTTTGGTGTCTTCAAAAACGTAACTCCCCTAGCAACAACAAAAATGTGCATTTCTCTCTTTTTATACAGAAAAAGTTTAAGGCTACTCCGTGGGTGTGTATTTGTTCATATTACCCATGTCTATCAGAGAGAAAAGGGGGAGGAAGTAGAGCAGCCCCACCGACTTTAACTCAAACGACTGTAAGAACACAAAGAAAACCTTTGAGACTCGAGCAAGGTCTCTGTGACGGAGTCGGACTGGAATTCAGAGCTTTAAAGGACAGCTCTTTAAGCCGCTCAGGCTGAGAATACACATGGACTTTACAGACTTTGTGTTTTATTACATCTGCCTTGAAAATTATTATTTGGATGTGAATTTGAATGTATTTTGACATGTAAGGAAATGACAGGAAATCGAGCAGTGAACAAAATACTTTGCTCAGATTATCTTTGCGAAACTGAACACACCACAGGACAGTGACTTCGGATTCAGTCCAAAATATTTGACCTGTTTAGGTGTTTTTGAGTCAGCCATTTAATGATCTGAGATGTAAATTTGGCAGTTTTGTTATTTTTTTTTATTTATTTATTGTTGTTTAGCTAAATTTAGGAAACTATGCAGAAAAATGTTAGCGTTCGTTGTTATTAACGTAAACTGAACAAAGTCATTTTCTGTTTTAAAAGAAGCCAGCAGAGGAATTTTCTGAAAGTGCCACACCATAGATGTCCACTGAACGCCGGTTCTTTTGAAACACATCTAGCTCTTTTCGACTTTTATTTTACAAAACATTGTCTTCTCTTATGTAAAATAAAATCAATACATTTTTTTCTCAAAGTTCACTAACTCAGTTGTTCGTTCTGCTTAGTGTGCTGGTAATCCATCTGGTAAGCATTCAACAATTTATTATTGCCCATAGACAAAAGGATAACTTTGTGTGTGCATGTGAGGGGAGGGGGGTCCTTTGCCTGTTTGTTAGTAATATTTCTCATAAACATTTGGACAAATTTTAATGAAATTGAGAAAATAATAATTGATTGTACATCTACACATCAGTCAACTTGGCTGCCATAGTTACGCCACTATAGCAAGCATAAAAATATCTGTCACTCTGTTAGTTTTACAACCATCAGTTTGGTGTGATAGTAGCAGATAGGTCTGTCACAATAAACAATAAATCAATTAATCGCATGATAAATTAAAATTATCGACCTCATTTTCATTTATCGCTTTAT
>JARVGS010000979.1:37642544-37653294 GCA_031762315.1 Hypsolebias antenori | reverse complement strand
AAATAAAAACTCAGTTGGTTGTTGTGTGATAGAAGTAAACACAAGCAAACATTATTAAGAACGTTGATTTACCTGCTTAAAGTCCGACATCATCGCCTCGGTTCTGGTCCACTCAGCAACCGGTGTGGAGCTTGTTGGATGAAGCGGGTCCTGCTTGGCATCAAATCTGTCAACTCTTATCCAAAGTTCAGCTTTAACTTGTTAAGTTGTTGTAAGCAGAGCCCTATAAAGCCCTATCTCTCTATGGCTCTGGTTGTTAGCTGAACTTTTAGCCCAGAGGAAAGCAGACTGAGGCAGCACGCATGCGCATTAGGTGAAGGTACATGTAAATGTAAACACAGAATTCGTCAATGTCAACACGGATCTTTTCCTCTAATTAACATACCCAAAACCTTCGTTTCCCCCCACCGTGTCTGTGTAAACAGGGCCTAAAACTGACAGATGATGGCTTTAAAAAAATGACTGACAAAGAAAGATGAGGCTGTTCTGAAGTTGTCACTGGAAAGGGGATACAGTAAGTTTTGATTTTTGTGTGTTGATTTTAGATTTACATATGAATTCAGCAGAATTTGCTTGTCTTACTTCGTTTTTGTTTTCTTTTCAGGTTTTAGGAGAAGGAACGAGCTAGAGGATAGCAGGTGTAGGAGAGTGGGCAGACAGGAAAGTTGAAAATGAGTGTAATCTTTTGAGAAATTCATCATCCGAATGGAGTGATTGAATGGAAAGGAGTGAATTGGGTGTTTAGAAATTGATGCTTTTATATTACTTATAGTGCTAGTTCACATTTATTTATCATGTAGGTTTAATCTTCTTGACTTTTCTCTAAGTGACACTCCTCTGAAGCTGTAAGAGTTTGGGTCAAAGATATCAGTGTGCAGAGAGTGATTCTATTTGTAATGAAATTGGTCAACTGTACCTTCTGCCAAAGCCAGACTGGTCTTGTAAAAGTGGTTAGAAACCATTTACTACAGTCCTGAGGTCATAAGAGCAGGATGTAGCCAGAGAGGAGGGATCACATTAACAAGTGACAATAAAGATTCATTTGAAAACTGACCTGAACTGTTTCACAAACAGATGAAATACAGGAGACGTAATGATATGACGGGTGGGGAGTGTAACCTCTTGGGGGTTTTATTGATTTATTTTGGATCATAAATAGATTGCAAGCAGAAATAATGTTTGGATATTGAATGCTGTGATAGAAACATATTTTTGTGTTACACAATAATAAACAAACCATGGATCCATGGGGTGAGAGTCAGCAAAACATTTAGAGTTATTAATCACCAAAAAAAAAAAAAAACCTGAAAAACAGCAAATTTTAAAACAAACTAACTAAACAAAATATAACTTGCCAAAATTTTATCTTAAACATTAGTAAATTAGCTGGTTTTAGCCATATTTGCGCTTTCTCTGGTCAGTTGGCTAAAGAAGGCACTTTGAGATAACTTCAGTTGAAAACTAATACATTTCATTTTTACTTTCTGACGGTTTCATTTAAATCTGCCAACTGGTTCATACAATATTTTGCTAACAGACGAACAAACAGAAATTATCTCCTGACTGTTGCCTTTTTGTTTGCAGATGATAATCAGCATCAGTGAAACGAAGCCACTAAACCTTTGATAAAGAAACAAACATTTTTATAAGCAACCCTAACCTTTCTCTGACCCTGAATATAACATGATGAATACAAACGTAGTTTAACGTCCAGATGTTGCAGACTGATGATGAGGACTCAGAATATAGGAAAAGTGTCTATTCACAAGTGAGGACAAGAAAATTTGCTGCAATCGAAACAAGGTAGGTGGCAGCACGGTGGCTCAGTTGTTAGAGTTGTTGCCTCTCAGTGAGAAAGTTGCTGGATCAAATACCGGCTGGGGCAGATTTCTGGGCGGAGTTTGCATGTTCTCTCCGTGCATGCATGGGTTTTCTCCAGGTACTCCAGTTTCCTCCCACAGACCAAAAACATGCATGTTAGACTGATTAGTAACTCTGAATTGTCCATAGGTGTGAGTGAGAGAGTGAATGGTTGTTTGTCTCTATGTGTCCCTGTGATGAACTGGAGACCTGTCCTGGGTGTCTCCCACCTCTCACACAGTGATGGCTGGACATGGGCACCAGTGACCCTCGCGACCCAAAAAGTAAAAAGTGGGTAATGATTATGGATGGACAGATTATTAATATTATTCTGAAGTATCTGTTCTCTTCATTTTACAGCTTTTCTCCTGTCAGTGCAGCTTCATGTTTATAAAGAGCTTTTATCCAATCACATTTCAATCATCATCTGTTGCTAGGGTCAAAAAAATCTGCCTCAAGGCCTTCAGGATCAACAGTGCAGGCCCATGTAGGTAAAAACAAATGGTAATGAACAGTTGCTTTGACCAAAGTAGGCTGGCGATGCTGGGGTCTTTTAACAGGCACCAGACAACATCATCATTTGTACGTTGTTTGACTGGACGGTCAAAGAGTGTACTGACTGGAGCGAGGACACTGCATGGACTTATTATTGAAACAAACGCCACGATGACCTGTAGGATGGGAAATGAACTCTGAGGAAACAAAGAAGGATGGAGTTTGTGTTCAGATTATCAAAACTTTTGGTGAGTAAAATGCATTTTCATTCAAACTTTTATATTTTTTCTATTTATCACGTCCATATTGATGCCTTTGGTAAATATGTATGTGGTGCAGTTGAAGAAAACTTGTTGAGTTGTGTTATTGGGTTTCTTGCAACACCCTATTATTCTGTTTAGGAAGTAGATAAATTCAGGCAGGACACCATTGAAGGCCTAAGCGTGAAATGCATGTCCTGTCACAGAAAAATATATAGAAATCTTTATTTATGTAAAATAATCATTCCCGTTTCAAGATAATTATAATGCCATCTTCTCAATAATAATCCAGTAAGGTGCAAATAAGTCCCATCTCATGTCAATAGGACAGCATCCTGCCTTCAAATACTTCATCTATATTTCAATGTGTTGTGACATTTGGAGACAAAATTGGGAGAAAATTTGCTAATTTTCACTTGGAATCCAAACTGAACTGCACAAACGTTGCACCAGCTCAAGTTAAATGTAGGCCACGATCTGCTGGGCACATGCAACAATAAAACACCGCAGCATGACTTTCATGTAACATTCTTGCATCAAAATTGCACATTTTTAACACTCAGCCCCTTGAAAGCTGCGAGGTTGTCGTGCACCGGTGGCGTGATAGCTGTGAGCGGCGCTGATTTAAAAAAAAAAAAAAAACTTCAATCTCAGCGAGGCATCAGCAATCTTGTGTCTTCTGCCCTGAGCACATTTTACAGTAAAATTCAAACTACCGGTACTTCTTTCCCTGAACATGAGAGTCCACAAACAAGCAGAAGAAATGAGCAAGATACAAACCTCTGACACTCCCGACACCCCCCGCTTATTTAAAGCACAATAAAGTGGAAGTACAAGCAGCACTGTTGACTTTTCATTATTGACTTTAGTGGAGTTTCTAATAAAAATGAAACACTTTGTGGCAGAAAAACGATTCCTTCTCCGACTGCAGCATCATGTTTGCATGGAGAGGGACAGACTAATTACTACATGAACAGAATAAATATTAGCAGAAATAAAACAGACAAGTGAGTTAAATGTATGGCTAAGTAATAAACAATATCAGTATAATAAAAGAAAAAGAAAAATCAATAAATAATTACCATCTACTAATTTCTCTTTGCGGCGGTTGTTTATTCCCCTCTCGTTAGTCTTAATGTTTTGGCCCAACAGGTACACATCAACGTACTTGCACCGCCTTTCACTGCAGATATTTATTATTAATAACGCGAGTAATGAGGTGGCACAGAAGAAGACAGTAGGACATGTAACTCAATAGTTGTTCTTTTTACCATTACTGTTTGCCAGACATCTGCTTGGCTTGTGTGTGTGTGTCCATGTATGTGTGTGTGTGTGTGTGTGTGTGTGTGTGTGTGTGTGTGTGTGTGTGTGTGTGTGTGTGACAGGCGGTAGCGATGCCCATCTGAGCTACACAATAGATTACTGTCCCTGTGGGAGAGTTAAAAGTGTGTGGGAGGGTGTTTGTGTGTGAGTGTGTGTGAATGCCATCTGTCTCCCAGCTTTTGACCTTTCTCAGCGTCACACCTGTGACACCGCAGTCCGGCCCCTCGACTCCGTAACGTACCGGGGGGACGCGCGCGGTCGACATGGATCACATCAATACTGCGACGCGAGGGCTGCTGCAGGAGAGCAGCCGGCTGTGACAGGGGGGTGGGGGGTGGGGGTGGGCTTTTCTGGTCGTTCTCAGGGACAAACCGAAGCACGCTGAAGGCCCCGGCCTTCCTCGAAGGAATACATTTACCAGCTTTCATGCCAGGTTTTTCATCTTCGATCATCACGTGATAAGAAGAGACGCAAAAGTCTGTGGCGGCCATGTTGAATTTTAATGACTCCAAAAAACATGTTCAGCTGTGGATGTAGAGTTGAGCCAAAGTTTTAGTGCTTGAAGTAAGTGTTGTGAATTACTCTCAGCTACAATTACAGCAGACTTTAGTTACATATCTGTAAAACTGACTGAGTTATGGCCACTTCTGTGTTTTGTAAGATCAGCTGACTGTGGCAGCCATCTAAACAACTGTTAGTTTCAAGAGTTAAAGAGGTGTAGTTGTACATCCTATAACTTCTTACTGAAAGTTTTCCTGAAGTATGCACAGTGGTTCATGAGATATTTCGCTAACAGACAGTCACACTTGACTAGGTATAGTCAATAACAGCATTTTAAGCTGTTCTTCTCTAAACTGCTAGTGCTCTGAATATGTGTTGGGGGGCAGCTTCAGCTGTCACCACACCAAATCTTAGCTCAATACATCTAAAGCTGACTGATCTTAAGCCATTTTTGTGTTTTTTAAGTTCAAGTGGCTGTGACAGCCATCTTGGATCAGGGTGACTCCAAATGTCAATCAGTTGTAGACGTTCACCCATTGATTAAGTTCTGCAAGTTTCATTAAAATTTCCTCAGTGGTTAAAGAAATATTTTGCCAACAGAATGAAACACGGATACAAGCCAAGTACATTATCATCTACCTTCACTTTTATTGGCTGGCGCTAAATATTCCCAAATCTCAGAACGGCTGCAACAGTCGACGCATTCATTGCCGCAACGCGAGGCGGCTACGACGTGAAATTAAATTAAGGCAGGGCAGGAAGACGGGGATACGAGCGATGTTATCGCTCAGCAAAATGATATTTAGTCCAGATTCGTGCAGCTGCAGAGTTTAGATGAGCGGACCCAGCTGCTGCATGAGAATGAAGTTACACTTGGACCGTGTGGTTGGTAACCTGGGGGCCGTGCAGCTCCTCTGAAGACGGACACCACGGTTTCCGTTTGGAGACTCTTCTGGGAGCAGCTCAGGAATGTGGGTATGAAAAGACACTTTAGCACCGATCTCTGCTGCTCAACGTGACGGCATGCTACCAGGGGGCAGGGGGAGATAACGGGGCCCGTGGTTGTGATTGGGCTGCTGAAATCACAGGAGGCAGAGCAGCGCTGCAGTCATTAAAGGATAGTTTCAAAGCATTTCTTCCAAAGCGGCTGAGAGTGTCTGCTTTCACTTTACATCAGCGTGAAAACGGGGAATGGCCATTAGGTAGAGTGGTTTGTGTAATGTCCGTGGATTTGATGAGACGGCACAGTCAGAAACGTTTACAAGGACTGATTAATTATTCCACCTGACTAAAGTGGCTCAATTAGATTAAAAATGAAAGAGCCAGCATTCCTTGAAGGAACGTGTGACACCCGCCACCTTTCCTTACGTAGTGGCACTCACAATGGTGATCAGAGCATGTGTTGAGGAGGACTATCAGCTACTACCACACCAGGTTTTAGCTCAGTGTCTGTGAAATATCCTGAGTTTGAACATTTTTGTACTGGCTGATGCTCAACAGCTGTGGTGGACATCTTGAGTTGTTTCTTGAGATATTTTGCTAACAAACGGGGTTGATGCCTTTGCTGGAGGGTGATAGATCATTTAAGTATAACTTTTAAAAGTTTTTGCGGATCATTTTGATTCAGGTTATCTTAATATCACCATCAATGGTGAAAGGGTTTTGCCCGTGCATGTTAGCAAAAATATTAGGGATGCATGATATTGACATGGTATCGGTATCGGTTGATATTAGCGATAAAGTTAAATATTAGACATGGGCCATTCCAGCAAAATAACTCACGATATAAAAGGTGCTGTTTTTTATGACAACCCAGTGACAAGGATGCCTGCAGCAGCTATGTAGTCTCTGTAGGTCTAGGTGAAAAATATTGGTACTGGTCTCGGATATCGGCCAAAAATCCAATTATCGTGCATCCCTAAAAAAAAATCCTATATGCACTAATATTTATGAAACTCAGAAAGTAATCATTGGATGTTTATCCATAACTTTTAGAATCAACCCAATACAAGATGGTTGCCACAGCTACTTTATTATAACAAAAGTTTGTCCAAAACTGCTACAACTCTAATACTCGGTCTTTATTTTATACCAATAAGTAAGATATCAAACTATTTTTTTAATCCAACAAAGTTCGGTCAGGTCATCTGGATGTTTTCTTTTTTTGACAAGATGTTTCATCCTTCATCCAAAGGACTTCATCAGTCTGAGGAGCCACAACAAACTGAGTCCCACAAGCAGCACATTCCCATAGTGGACCAACTAGTTTGATGGTGATGAGATAGTTTCTGGGGCCCGCCCTCTCCCCCGTCTAAATCCCCCCAGGACTGAGTCTGTTGTGGCTCCTTGGACTGATGGAAGTCCTTTGGATGAAGGACGAAATGTCTCAAAAAAAGAAAAGGAAAAAAAAAAAGAAAGAAACCGTTTAGATGACTTGATTGAACTTTGTTGGATTTTTTACGCTTTATTTATTTATTATTATTATTATTATTATTATTACTGTTATTTTATTTATTATATTATTAATTTTATTATTTCTTTATTTTATGAGCATGAACTTTGAAAATTTTTAATCTTAAATGACCGTGAGGCGTTTCTTTCCCCACATATTAATCCAACTTCTTATTCCTGTGCTCCTTGTAAATACTTGATATAATTTTATGCTCTAATTAATGAGCGAAAACATAAAAAGGCAGAGTGGAAAATCATTACCGTGTGAGGATTTTTTTTCCCTTGTTGTGGAAAGAAATTTAATCTGCGGTGGTAATAACGCGAGCTGCAATCCTCTGATGAGGCGCTCTGAATTCATTACGTTCGCTTCACTCACAAAGGGAGAGCAAAAATGTAAATTAGGCGTACATATCCCCCCAAATTAAACACATTTGCGGGCGGGAAAATGATAGTGGGTGGAGGAACTTGTTCTGGGTCAGCAGGTACGAGCTATCTGGGATAGCAAACAGAAATGGAGAAACTGGAGTTGCTCATGGCAGGAAAGAGAAAGTTGATCACCCAGCTTGGATGAAGTGGTGAAATGGGAAAACCAGCCATTGAGGGAACAATCTGTGAGTCCAACTACAAACACACTGAAAACATTATTATAGGGAAACATAAGGCAGCACAATACATCAAAGATTTTTTATCGCAATACTAATATCTTGACAGCAATGAATCAACAGCTCATAGATTTCTAACTCTCTTGCATTCATGCTTTGCATGCTAATAAGATAGGTGGCCAGTCAGAAGTATTCTTACCAACTTGACGCCTAAACCCAGTCTAGATTATTATGTCGATGAAGCTAAAACACACAAATACCCAAAAAACTAATAAAAGAGGGGTGAGGAAAATGTGGGTTAATGACACTAATATCATTGAGATGTTCAATGGTAATCTAACAAATGTATGTTTTTAACTGTGCAGACCAGGTAACAACACTTTGAAATAAAAAATATAATTCCTTGGAATGTATATCACATGCTACTTTGCATGTCAAAGTTCAAACAAAGTATTATTACTAGTATTTGCTGGGGACGGGCAGTGATTTTGGAATATTCAAAGTCTAGTCAAAATAGTCCATTTAGAATAATTAGCACAGTCTTATATTTTTTAATTACACATACGCCTGGTTGTGACACGCCAAGTTATTTTTTCCAAGTTGGGGTAGTTTTCGTTTGTTTTTTATTCCCTCGATTGAACAACTACCGTCTACACTCGTCCTAAAAAGGAAAAAGCAAAAAAACGTGGTGTGTCGCCAGTGTCTGTTTCTGCTACAGTTCATTCATAGGTAATGTTAAAACGTTTTCTCTGCTTTTTAAATGATTTATTGTTGTGCTGACACTTGCACTATATTAGTTAACCCTGCTAACTAATGTAGTGCAATATAGTACAGTATATTATAATATACCAAAAATAAAACCCATGAGTTGTGAGATGTATGAATCGCTGCAAGTTGGACTTAAATTAGTGAATGTGTCTGATAGGTGGGGGATTATCAAATATGGAAGAGACGAATATTCAAAGAAAAACAAAAGACGTTCAAAGAAGTTCTGCCTAATAAAACATATCTAGTATGTGTTGGGATCATTTCCAGCTGTTACCACATCAAAGGTTACTTTAAAATACAACCCACTTTAAAATATCTGAACGATCCTTTAAGCTGTCATTTCTGCTAAATAACTTTTTGCAAGCTCATAAGCTAATAAATGCCATGACACCTAGCAAACCTTCTCTTAGCATTAGCAATAAATGGGAAACTCCACTAAGTGTTAGCTTGATGCACAACTTTCACCAAAACATGACCACAAACAACTTCTGCACACCTGGCTCATGACAGACACCAACTGATTACACTTTGATGATGAGTAACATCAAGAGCATTTGCTTCTCTACAAACCTGATGACCTGATTCTAGTGGACCTTTCCTTTTAAGTTTCTGACTTTTGCTTATGAATATGTAAATACGTATATTTTACTCTCTCTCTGAGGTCCTTTCAATCTCTCTCCCCCTAAACTCAGAAAAATAGCTTTTTTCCCCCCAGATATTCAAACTGAAAATGAAGCGAAGCATCAAATCTATTCAGGTAAGAGCCTCTTTTGTTCAGTGTTTGTCTTCAGGACTGGTCTCATCTATTTGTCTTTCAGTCGGCACACAGAGACTCCGTGTCACGCTCAAACGGTTTGTTTTGATGAGAGTTAGACTTCGCTCACGGTTTATGTAAGTATGGATGGCGCGAGGCATTTGTTTGTGTTTTAATGTTTGGCTTATGATTTATTGATTGCTTACACATTATTCATGAATTACAAATAAAACCTTCTATAATGTAGCTCTCTGCAGATGTGTATGCTTGTAAAACATCAAAGGTTTACTTGTGGTTCCTAGAGTTTCTAGAAGCAGAATGGGAGGCAGAGCTTTCAGTTCTCAGGCTCTTTTGTGGAACCAACTTCCAGTTGAGGCTGACACCTTGTCTACTGCACTAAAACTAGACTTGAGGCTTTCCTTTTTGATAACTCCTATAGTTAGAGTTGGCTTGGGTTTCCTGAACTATTCCTTAGTTATGCTGTAAGACTACCGGTACTTGAGGACAAAATGACCACATCTCCTCACTCTGTTGCTGACTAAACTCACTCTACTCTCCATGTGTGTACTGATAATTATTTCTTCATGAACGTGTCTTTTGTCTTTCTCCCCATAGAACCTACATCTGGACCAGTCACTCTGTTTCTCCTTCCTGTCCCCTCTAACTCCAACCAGTCAAGCTACATGCTGCCTATCCTGAGCCTGGAGGTTTCTTCCTTCCTGTTAAAAGGGAGTTTTTCCGTTCCACTGTCGCCTATGGCCTGTTCAAGATGAGAGACTGAGACAAAGAGGAGATTTAACTCAATCTGTTGGCTTTCTTGGATATTAACTACTGGTAGCTGGTATATAATATATGAGAATGCTTTTTGAACAGTATCCAGAATAAAGAGTTTGTGCTAAACTGGCGCTATAAAAATAAATTTACCGATAATTACCTAATTTAAATTCTGAGCAAGTGGTTGTGTTTTTTTTTATTTTTATGAGTAAAGTTTATGCTGGCTAAATGTTCTCTGTGTGACTGGTGTCTTGAGTTGGTGTCACAGGATCACATTTATCTGTAACTAAATGCAGCAAAAATGGCACAACTGATAGAGCTGCTGTCTCTCATGGAGCAGGTTACCCTGGCTCAAATCCCGGTCCGGGGGCCTTTCTGGGTGGAGTCTGCATGTTCTCTCCATGCATGCCTGGGTTTTCTCCGGGTACTCCGGTTTCCTCCCGCAGACCAAAAACATAAATATTAGGCTGACTGGTAACTCTAAATTGTCTCTAGGTGTGAGTGAGAGAGAATGGTTGTTTGTCTCATTTGTCTCTATGTGTCCCTGTGATGGACTGAAGACCTATCTAGGGTGTCCCCCGCCTCTCGCACAGTGACTGATGGACATGGGCACCAGCGACCCCCCCACGACCCAAAAAAGGAAGAAGCGGGTAAAAGATAATGGATGGATGGACAGATGGATGGATGCACCAAAAATAAAACCCAAACTGGCAGATTTCAGTTGTTGACTGACAAATGTGTCTTTGTTGTAAGAGAAAGAACTACTCATGATCTGAACTCTGAAAGGCAGTGTGCTCTTAAACAGAAAGTTCAGAACTTTTGAGGAAGAGTTCTGTGGAAAGGCTGTGAACAATAAAAATCTTATCTGCTGTAGATAGCTTTTTGAATTCATTCAACCTTTATTTATACAGGCTAGCCTCGTTGAGCCACAGGGACTCATTTACAAGAGGGACCTGTTGCAC
>JARVGS010000979.1:37632000-37642444 GCA_031762315.1 Hypsolebias antenori | reverse complement strand
CTTGATGAGATAATTTGTGTTCAAAAATAAAATTAATGGAATTATAAGTTCTTTGTCTCAGAAGGTCTTCTGGGACAAGATGGACATGTCTTGGACATGGAGGTATATCCCTACACTGGATTACTTACTTTAGTAAAACTCTGCTTTCAGAACAATAATACATGTTTTGTAGAAAGGCGAAGGAGCAGTTTGTTAAAGACATCTTTGAGAAGTCTAAAAATCACAAAAATGAACGTGAACGTTAGCATTAGCTTGTTGTTTGCTCAAGCTGAAACACATTGTCATCTATTTCCACCTTATGTACAAAGTAGTGTACAACTTCTGTACACTACATTTTACTGTATTACGGGAAGTATTTTAGAGCACTAAGTAGTTGATGAAAAATTACAGGTAAATCTTGGAACATTACAGTATGTTTCACTGTATAAGTCACACCTTTTTGCATAAATTAGCATGCCCTGCGACTTATACAGCAAAGTGACTTGTTTATGTTTGTTCCCATATTTATAACCCAAATTTTTGCTGAGATATGACGATTTAATTAATTCTATGGAAAATATTGAACACTACCATTTTCAGCCACTAGAGGGCTCTCGAGTAATGTGGCAAGCCAAGTGTCTCATTACTAGGTAAAAGTGGCTATTAATGAGACACTCTCACTCCAGAACTCCTGGAGCAAACATCACATCAGCTGCATTTCGCCGCCCTGACAAAATGCAGCTGATTTGACCATTAAAGTGCATTTATTAAGGAAAAGATAGACTGAGACACACCTTTAACTTCAAGCAAACAACTAATTTTTCTTAAGTGTTAATCTTGTTAAACTCTTGTTTAAGTCCTCACGTGCATGCTCCCGCTGCCACCATTTGGCAACCAATCGATTTTTGGCACACCGACCCACATTTCCAGTTGGTCAGCAGTGATGCGTAACAAATGCAAAGCCTCAGCGGTGATGCATTATTGATGCAACTTATACGGCGAAGCTACATATTTATGTTTTTTTTTTTTTTTTTACTTCATTAGACATATTTGGACCGATGTGACTTGTACGGCAGAAAATACGGTACTATAAAATGTCCCACTCAGTATAACGTGCAAGTGGAAAACTCAAACACTGCATTTGTGGGTTTTGTTGTTGTTGTTTTCGTGTAGTTTGGCTGTAATTACAAGATGGTTGTGATGCTGCTGTTTCCACTTTTATTTCTGTCTAAAAGCTTATACATAATAAAGTGCAGTGGAATAAATAAACACAGTCTTTTGGAAAAGCAAAGCATTGAGGGATTAACTTGTGAACTAAGCAGTAATAAATAATTGTAGCGTGGCATATTTGAGTTGATTTAGCTTGACTTTAAAGCTCAATGATTTGTTGTGTTGAAGTGATCTATGACAATTAAATGCAACAATATGTACATTTGTAAAGATGTTTAATTAAAACAAACAGCTGCTCAACATCTATCCATTATGTAAACAAACATTTAAAATATTGTTGTTGGTTTTTTTTTTGCCACTGTTTAAAATATATTTATCATGGCCTTTATTTTTATTATTAATTATCATAATATAATTTGCTTTTTGGCTTTTTGTTTTAGCAACAGAGCTCAGTTTTTACACCTTCTTCTCTCAGCCTCTCTTTTTTACAGGACTCATATACACATATAGTTTCAGTAAATTCTTCCCAGGGACGATGAGAGGAAAACGTCTCTGAGCTGCTCTGACAATGTTTTCATGTCTGTCGCGGCAGGATAGCGGTGTTTTCTGTGACCGTGCTGCGAGATGAGAGGATCGTGGTGGTGGCTGAGCAGAGACCAGACGCCACCGAGGAAGACAGCTTCCAGTGGATGAGTCGCGTCCTGCAGGTTCGTTTCCGTCCGTCACAAATGCTCCGATGACGATCAGATACATCATTTGATCGGGCTGGATCACACGGCTCATTAACACTGATTTTCTTGTCATTCTGTTCAGTTTTGAATTATTATTTCTCTAAATAATTATACAACCAAGCAGTTGCCATAGTAACAGTGAAGCTTTTACTGCAGCCTCCTTATTAACTGCTGGTGCTGTGAGGGTTTATAATCTTGGTTGCTGATGTATTTTCCTTTGTTTAGTATTTGTTTAGTTTTTGTTGGTAGGAAAATAATCCATCCATTATCTTCTACCCGCTTCTTTTATTTTGGGTCACTGGTGCCCCTGTCCAGCAGTCACTGTGTGAGGGGCGGGGGACACACCCTGGACAGGTCTCCAGTCCATAACAGGGACACATAGAGACAAATGAGACAAACAAACATTCACTCTCTCACTCACACCTAGAGACAATTTAGAGTTACCAATCTGCCTAACATGCATGTTTTTGGTCTGTGGGAGGAGACTGGAGCTGGAGGAAGCCCACGCATGCACGGAGAGCACATGCAAACTCCACCCAGAAAGGCCCCCGGACGGGATTTGAACCAGGGACCTGCTCGCTGAGAGGCAGCAGCTCTACCAGTTGTGCCACTGTGCTGCCTACCCTAAAGTTAGATAATAATACAAAATAAAAAACAGGTAAAATAGAGACTTTATTTTGGTACTAGCCTCCTGGAAAACCATTACAGTATATTATATTAGACTAAAATGGCCGTTCCCAAAGTTTGGGATCGCAACAAGAGACAAAATATAATATTTTTGGCCTTGAGTTGATTTTCTTAGAATGCAAAAATGAGTTTTAAATTATTTAAAATTTCAAAAGTTTATAATTTTCACGTCTCACTTGTAAATGTTCCAGAGGCTCAATGGGATTAACCTGTATGAATAAAGTTTGAAAGAATAACTAACATGGTTTTGCAAAAACTGTTACGAAAGAAGAGATTTGTTGTAAGCAAGCTAACAAAAATAGTGTTATGATAGTTGTCATTGTGCCCTTGTTAATTTGGTCAGATTGCACTGTTTGAAGACTTGAATTAAAGCTAGTTGGGGTCACAAACCAAGGCTGTTATTAGGCTGGTCGGCAGCAGAACCATCGGACCAGAAGACACTGAATACAAGTTCTACTTTTTGACTCATGTGGTAGGAGAACTACCCCCCACAGTGCAGTAAAGTGTCCATGACGGCTCATGTGTTGTCGCTTTCAAGTCCCAACATTGATGACTCAAGACCGATCTCATTCGACTGCTGATGAGTCAGTCCTGGACTTGACAAGTCATGATGCAACCAGACAGAAATATAGTAACTTGGATTTTATTATAGCACTTTAAAGGCTCGACATCTTGAACTATGAGAATTTAATATTCAGAAAATATGCAAGTGCCACAGCGTTAAAGCGCAGCTCTAACAGTACCTCTGTCAGTCACTCTATAGTCTGCTTAGTGTTGTTGCTCAAACAGACCAGAGCCAGCAGAAGGACGGACTACCCCGGCTGTTACAGCTCCTTCTGCCAGACAGAAATAGAAGCGGGAATACGGGCCAAAAACAAACCTTGTATTTGTATTTCACGATTGGCCTTTTCAGGGGAGATCCATTCTGGCTGCATCTCAGCAGTCTCCTCTCTACCTGCTACACTGTGTCAATAGCCGGGTATGTGCTTGCAGTATGTGCTGCCGTGCTGCCTTTTTTTTCTTCTTCTGCTCTCTCATCCCATCAAGCTATGAGCCTTTTGCTGACTGCGAGTGCCTTTTGAGATTCCGGTCAGGATAAAAGCATCTATTGAATAAATGCACTCAGATGGGAGGATGAGGAGGAACACAAAGACTCAAAAGAAGGCCAGTCTTGGTCAATTGGAAGAGAGCAAACTTGACGCAGTGCATCTGTGTCAGCACTCAGGTCGGTGTAAGGTCTGTTTAGGAGTACACCCCCCTCCGTCTCCACTCCCCCCACCCCCGGTGTTAGAACGTTAAGGGGTTGTGTAAGTGTATGTGTTGGCTCGGCAGTGCCAGTGACTCAGAGCGGTAGCTGTAGCTTGGCTTCTTTTCGGGTCAGTTAGCAGAACCAAAGTGCGTCTGAGGCGGCATGTAATAAAGTGTGCTCGTCTCACAACGCTCCACTAGGGGATAGGAGCAGAGGAAAGGAACGAAGGAGAAGAAAGAACAGAAAGAAGAATTAAAAAAGCACGATTAACAACTAACTAGGCCAGCGCCGGGTCATTTCACATGAATAATGACATTTGAGGGATCCTACTTCCTCCGGCCGCCAGCGTTACTCCATAGGCCAATTCAACAAACGCGACCATGGAAAGTGTGATTCATGTCTTCAACATCTCCTCACATTTTGGCTCAAAAATCAGATTAACTGGAGGGAATGGGGAGGGGAGAGCAGGGGGGTTCCAATGTTCAGATCCCAGTTTGGTTCTTGGGTCTGTGCCGTTGCCGACCCCCCCGATGCTGCAAATGCAAACAGCTGGAGAAACGTTCACGGCGTGTCTGTAGCATAGAAGAGAGCCAAGAGACACCCTCTTGGTAAATTATTCTGTCCCACATCTATCCCCTCCTCCACCATCTTTCTGCCTCCCCCGCCCTCTCTTCTTCGTTCTTTCCCTCTCTTCTCTCACTACTGTTCATCTTTTCCTCCCACTCTCTTTCTCTGATGTGTGCTTCACTTCTTTACGCTTCATAAAATCCAGACGGGACCCTCGCATACGTCCCGCCCCCACACGTGTCAATCAAGCCCATTTGCCTCATAGCAACAGGGTATCAGTGGAGACTAAGCTCCTCCCACCAAGCTCTTTTCCATCTCCTTATAGGGTAACGTGTCTGCTTGTCAAACGAACACCTCCCCCAGATCCTTTGCCTTGTAGGGGTCTCCCCTTCCATGCATGGATTTGGCAGGCATCTCCTCTTCCTCAGACATGAGGTACACACACTAACACACAGAGCCGTCAAGTTTCCCTGTCATCTCCATGCTTAATGCATCACTCATCCCATTGCAATGCAGCCTTTTATGAAAGATACAGTAAACACTGCAAAACAAAAAGTGAAAATGGGCTGGGGGTGGGGGTGAAGCTAGACAAACACATGTGCAGGTGAGCACACAAACTCACAGACAGATAGGTGTTTATCCAGCCTTCACAAAAACTTTAGGCCTGACCCTGAAACCAGTTTGGCTTGTTTAGGAAAGGCTCTGTATGAACACAACATGTGTCCTGTTGTCCAGTTTGCCTCCTTTTATTATACACAAGCAGCTGGAAGACAGTGTTGTCAAAGTCAACACCACCCTTTGAAGAGTCAGTGAGGACAGCCCCCGCCCCCTACCTGTTTCAGGTTTAAGAGCGTCACAGCAAGACCCTGTCAGAGCAGTTAGAAGGCAGCTGCTAAGGAGGCAGAACTGTCACAGCAGCTCAAAGTTGAACTGTCCTCTCGGGGTCCAAAAGGCACCTAACCTCTTGCGGATTTCTCCCCACTCCCAATTTCTCCTTGTGCCTCGAACCAATTGCTAACAATCGGCACAAAATGAGTGACTCATGCAAGTTGCCAAGGCAACACGGCTCATTGGGATCATTTAACAGCCTTCATTGTAAACCCAGTGAAGAATCAATAACAAGATTTGGAGGGTGGAAGCAGGCCGGGTAAAAGGGGGAGAGGAGGGAGGATTTAAAACCTCATGGCCTGTTTACAGTTTATACAAGCATGGCAGTATGGGCTCGGCTTCTGAGGCAGGTAGGCGACTCTCCCTCGCCTTGGGGCACACGCTTAGGTGGGGCTTGAGAAAATATTTCAGTCTCCTGCACCCGATCTGCTGCTCTCGCACTTGTGAAAAAGGCCAACGTTATTAGCTCAAGTAGCGCTATCTCAGAGCTAATAAATCACCCCCGTCATGCGGCACCTTTTGCACGGTTACACGCTCGTAAGTGCAGAGTCAGCTCTATGGCGTGTAACGGCATCACTGAGCAAATTGGACCTCTCTCCAGTCGCAGTATCGCCACAGATTTCCTGCTGCTCTCCACATCCATAACCTCGTTGAGTGTCCTCACCTACGATGCTACAATGGTCCGAGGGTGCCCTGTCACCTTAAAAATCTATTTCCTGCTCCTGTTCCTTCTCCCTCCTCCAGCCCATCCCCCTTCCTCCTTCTCTCTTCCAGGGTCTCTTAAAGGAAAACATTGAGATAACAGCTGCCAGGGCCCCAGGGAAAGCAAGAGAAGAGAGAAAAGAGGTCAAACAGTAAAGAGATCAGGAATCCAAGGTACAACTGAAAAAGAAACAAACACACACATGCAAAGGAACACACATACACACTGTTTCTCATCCTGACTCACACCGACTGAAACGTAATATGAATATGACACTTCATGCACCAAGTTTGCAGTCCACTGTGTGCTCGAGCGTCAGTGTTTGTGAAATATGTGGCAGAAATTACAGAGAGGAGGTGTTCAGAGAAGAGATCCAGAAGGAAGCAGCAGAAAGTCAGAGTGAGTAATGAAACAAAAGCATGGTGCAACTGTTCTGTGGACACCTGTCCCCGTCGCTCACGGGTTCTGGCAATGTACAACAGCTGCAGGGACCCTCATGAGGAAAGACTTTTCACTTACCTCCCCCCTACCCCCACCACACCCCACTGCTTCTCCATTTCCACTCTTTTCTGTGGACGGCAGAGGAAAGCGTGTAACAAACTGCTGCATCCAGCTGTGCACTCTAATGCAGCGTGCTCACATAGATTCTTCTGAGCATACATAATACATGGCCGAGCACAGTTTCTGGCTGTGGCAGCTCGTGCTGTTCAGACTGCGTGCACACTTTTCGCTCTGGGCAGGGGGAACAGATGCCACAACAACGGTGAACAATAATACACCGCTGCTCGTGCGAGCCAGGACTGCGGTCGTACAGTTTTTCCAGCTTGCCGTCGTCTACAGAGCTGTTTTTCCACTGCTTCTACTCTGTCACAGCAACTGCTCGCAGAGAGTTAACAAGAGTCCTGCAGCAAACGGGTCGAGCAGAGTCCTCGTCTGTTAGTGGTTAATCAACATTTAACGCTCGGTGACAGTGCAGCCTGGGAGATGAGACAGCAGACGTTGAGAAAAACGAAGGGAAACACTCACCGACAACACGTTAGGGTAGTACAGTCCCATCATCGTATTGTGTGCAACGACTCCCAGCAGGCGCTGCTCCTCGCTCCTTTCCTCTTCTCGCGCTGCCTCGCCTTCTCTCCCTCTCCGAGCCTGTGTCACCTCACCAGCTCCGTCGCTCGTCTGTCTCGCAGATTCAAAATCTCCCTCTCTCTGCCCCCGCTCACTCCGCCTGCCCTGCCAATCCCCACCCCCTCTTCCTCCTCCTCCTCCACCTCCTCCTCTGCTGGCCTCTGTCCCTGTCACTCTCTCTCTCGCTCATGTGCCTTCTTCTCGTTTCACCCCCCTCCCCCTACACTTCTCTCGTTCTCTTTCTCCCACTCACTCTTTTCTTTCCTTCTCCCACTCGCTCCCTGCTTTCCTTCTACCCCCAGTCTTTATTTTTGCTGCTGCGCCCCTGCATGCTCATCTCCTTCTGTCTCTTCTCCAGTCCACCTCCTCCTCTCTCACCCAAAAGCCTCCCGCCCCCTGCTCTCCCACTTCTCTCCCTGTCACACCTGCAAACTTTCCCCTCCCCTTGGCTCCCTTCTCATGTCGCAGTCCTCTCCTCCTCTCTCTCGCTCTTCCTCTGTTCTCGTTCTCCATGTAGGTGAGTTAACTGGGGCTGCTGGCACCACTGGGAGAGAGACGGAGAAGACTTTCTGTCTTTCTCCCTTTAATCCCTTTCAGGCGTGCACCTTGTTACGCAAATGTGCTGGTGACTGCACATCAGATTCATCTTAATCCACACATACTGCCAAAATTAAAGACCTAGCTTCCTTGAAGGAGTGCATGTCGCCCACTGCTTTTCATGCTGGAGTTTTTAAACCAAAAGTATTTATGTTCAGAAATGAGTTTTATCCTTATTGGTCAAACTCTTAAAATAATGTTATACTGCAATATCGTTGCTAAAAGAGTGTGCTCCAAATGGTTATTGGTGAAATGTCAAAAAGCAGTATGCCGAACATTCTCCTTTGCTAAAGGAATTGAATAGCAAATGTTTATAGTTTTCAAGCCGAGTCTTTTTCTGGCCTGGACTTGGACAGGGAATGCAAGAAAACAATGGTTTTGGTGCAAGACATAAAAAGCTGGTAGGAGTTACACTGTGTAGAAATGAGGTAGGTGTTTGTGCCACCGCAGACAAAAAACAGAGTGACAGAACACGGCAAACAGAGGAAGCAACTTTATACCACCAGGTGCAAAGGCGGAGACAGGGTGTGGCCAAAGGTGGCCTTGGCCACCATAGATTTCACTTCAGCCACCCCACCAGCCATTGAAGAAGCTATACTTTTACGCAGTAACTATAGAGCATAGATCCCTCAAATGCTAGTGGTGGCGGCAATCTTATATTTTGACTTAGTAACCTAATTTTTGAAAGGAACCTTTCTTACACTTACTGTATATGACGGTGGCCATCTTGGATTTTGATGTGGCAACAATTTTAGAAAGGAAACTTTTGTACATCTATGTAGCCACACGCCAAAATGGAAGTCAGTATTTCACTTATTTTTTTAAGTTACTGCACTCACGAATACGGATGGCAGGTACTTCCTATTCCTCTTCCTCCCATGGGCACTAACGATGAATTGTTATGCTGATCGTCCTCTTTTTGATGGTGAACAACTACTTTTGGCCATCACAACAAATTGATTCACTATGAGAAGGTGCTATTTATAAGACTGAGCAGCTCCTCAGACTGAAAAAGTATTTTAGATTAAAAAGAAATGTTCACCAAAGAAGAATCTGTTGAAAAGACCTGACTATACCTTCATAGAACATCTTGAATGGTGTTAAAAGGTCCATGAGATACTTTGATAACAGACAGAAACAATAACACAAAATGGCAAACACATCATTCATCTTCACTTTTGTCTACAGGTGATCTCCAACTTTAGGATCCCTAAAACTGCACCAGTACATATCAGTGTTTCCCCTAACATTATACAAGCGGGGCGCCCCACCCCATCAACATAACCGAGCACCCTGTCTACCAAACCCTGCCCCCTCCAACCACCAGTCGGCACTGACGTAACGCTAAACTAGCATCTCTCAATGCAGGTGCACCAGATAAAAAGCAAGACAGTTACAAATGTTGTCTTTGGTGCCTGGTTGTTTTCCATACATATTAAGAGTGTGTGAATGACAGGCATCAACAAACACTTTGTAGAATGGTGCTTTACGAAGTTCTGTCCATTTCTTTGCATTAAGTGACTGGCAGTTCCGCCACATTTAAAATGGCGGTGACACTGACGTATGATTCAGCACTCAGTGGGGCGTCTGCGTATATATGTCTGTGCACAGGAGTGCAGAGGATCCCACACTGCAGCTAAAAACCTGGAACAAGCCTCCACAAGTGAGACAGCATCGCAGCTATTGCTAATAAATACAAAGTAACATTTAACACTTTTCATTTAATATAAAAAGTGCTATGCACATCATATGGCTGATACTGAATATATGTCACCAGCTCTTACAGCTTTTACACAATTTTTATAGCAAATAAGCCTAAATATGTTCTGACAAAGGAAAGTATATTAAAATATTGGTATCACTACCGGATATCGGCAAGTATCATGCACCCCTAATTATAAATACAACTTTTAATCTCATAATGCATTTGTCTCAGTAATTAAATTTTTTTTTTTTTTTTTTTTACCTTTAATACTAAACTTTTGAGTTTTATACTAGCACACAACATGTTGCTCTGATTTGGTATTTTAGAGCCTGTGAAAATAATCCACCGAAATGCAGTTCATCTCACTGCGAGCAGAGGGACTGCAGTCGGTTTATACAAAGGCAAGAAGTCATTAGTGGCTGGTCCAAGTTGGTACTGATGAAAAACAATTTTAGAATAAACGATTCTATCAAGGGCAGGAAGAAATATATAAAAAATAAATAAATGAAAAAGTTATTAGCAAAAATTCTCCATGTTTAAAGCAGGGATGGGGCCGATCCGATCTGGTATTGGCCTCCGATACCAGCATAATTTAAGTATCAGATTTTTCAGATCCAACTTGCCAATATTTCTGATCCATCATGCATGTCTGTGTCTGATGAAACTTCTCATGTGATTCCCTGCCAGCTGCTCTGCACATTGGTTTCAAACTATGGAATGGATTTCCTGAACGGAGGCGTGTCTCTTGAACCCAGCGTAATAAGACCCGCCTCACATTCAGGAAATCCATTTCATAGGTTGCAGTCAGCTACAACGTGAGGACTGCATGAGCAGTACTGTTGCTAACAGCTAGCCAACTTTCATCAAAAACATGTCCGTTGTGTGGAAGTATTTTACACTAAACACCACAAGACAGCAACGTGCAATGTCTGCAGAGCCATATCACCACATTAAATTGCGGTCAAGTTAGTTTTACGTTGGACAGTCGAGCTCCGGGGCTTCAGCGGGACGCCACTCTTGCTGAACCTGAAACACAGGCATCC
>JARVGS010000979.1:37302137-37318429 GCA_031762315.1 Hypsolebias antenori | reverse complement strand
GAGGAAGACCCAGGACACGCTGGAGAGACTATGTCTCTCGGTTGGCCTGGGAACACCTTGGAATCCTCCCTGAAGAGGTGGCTGTGGAAAGAGATGTCTGGGCTTCCCTGCTCAAGCTGCTGCCCCCGTGACCCGACTTTGTGACAAGCGGAAGATAATGGATGGATGGATATGTTTAAAGGAGTTTCGTTGGGAATAAAATGTGTTTATAAAATCAGCCAGTCATTGCATCTGTTCTAAACAACATATCTTCAGCCTTCTTCCACAACATACCCTGATGCATGCTCAATAATCCACAGACTTTTAAGAAATAAGGTTGTAAAAGTTTAAAATAAACAAGGATTAGTTTGTTGAAGCAAAGTGTGAAAACAGTTTTCATGGGTGAATAAAAGTTTTAGTTGTTTTAAGATACATCCTGCTTCTTCCACACTCACACAGCAGACTTCTTTGCCAAATATTGGTGAAATCAAATCTGTAAAAGTGTTTAATCCAAGAGTTTTTTGAGCAGGAAATGTACTTTTTTTGTGTGTCTAAACTAAAGTTATCTCAAACTATTCAGCTGGTAAAGGATGTGAAATGCACTGACAGACATTCACATGGTGCCATGAAAGGCTCATTCACGTCCTTTTGAATCATACGTCATCTTTACATTATTAAATGAAATTAGATGGGTAATTGGGCCTCATGAATTTAAATGTTATAAAAAAAGCAAAGATAGTTACTGCTAGCAGAGAGAAGCCAAGAGAGGCTCCCAAAGCCTTCTGACAACCTGTTGTAACCAAGTGTAATGCAGAGGAGTCTCCTGTGATCTCTGAATTAATTCATCCTGTCCACGCACTGCACACAGGCTGATAAAACGAACTCATTATGAGGAAAGAAAGACAAGTAGGGAAAGAAACCGAAAGCAAGGAGAAAACGAGAAAGAACCGGATTTGCAGCCCATTTGAAGGACACAATTAAAATGAAGGAATTTATGAGGGGGAAAAAATGAGAAAAGCTTTTTGTGTGAGTTGAGCTTGAACTCATGGGACTGAGAACATGGAGCCACGTTCACTAAGAGTTTAGGTTTTTGTATAAAAGACAAGTGCACTGAAAGATAAAAGGAATTGGAAACTTGGGAGCAAATTTTTCATTAAAATGAAATGAACATACAGCACACTTACTTTGACTCAATCTTTCCTGTCTTTGATTTCTGTGTTTGCACAGGAGAGACACAGGAAGAAAATGTAAGAGTTTAACAGGAAATCTGTCTAATCATGAAAGCACCAACTTAGTGGTCTTCTCCTAGGATGCTGCACTGACATTAAATATTTAGTTCAATAACACTGCAACTTTAACTAATATTGCAACATCTCTGTTATTATTGTTGAATGCCCTCTGTGAGACTCTAGCACGGTAAGAGCTAAAGCACAACAGTCTACACGAATTACTTGTTATCAGAAGTGAAACAAAAAGGAAATGTGAGCCATCTAATCCTTTAAATTTTCATGTTCCTAGAACAACAGGTCGAGGCGGAGGTGTAGCTTCTATTTTTCAGTCAGGACTATCACGGTAATTAATATGAAACTAATTATTAGTTTAATACTTCTGAGTCTTTTTCATTTATTTGTTTATTTTTGTCAATTTTTTTTATTAATGCCTGATTTATTAATGTTGGCTAAGTTTCAAAGTTAGAATTAAATCATGCTTACTCAAAACAATGTTTTTTTTTTATTCCTAGCTTTAAAGTGAATATTAAAGTGATTAAGTGGCTTCCAACAGCTGTTAAGTTCCTGACAAAAACTAACACAGACCTGTTCCTGTTTTTAGTATTCTACGTCGCTTTATAACGTAGCTGTTTTTGTTTCAACTTTTTATATCATTTTCTTTTTATTTTTCAATTCATTTACTTTTTTATGATTGTACACTGTTGTCATCATTCTTGGTTAAATTCAGGTCCCTCTTGTAAATGAGTCCTCAGGCTTAATGAGACTAACCTGTATAAATAAAGGTTGAATGAAAAAAGGATCCTGTAATATACAGACTGAAATTAATTAGTTGCAGCATGCACAGTATTAAAAGCTAAGATGGCTCTGGGTTTGGGTCTGAATGTATCTGGAATGCAACCTTGTTTGACAAAATAATCACAATGTCTGCACATTGTGGGGATGAGTGAAGACTTGTTTTATTCAAACAACCCCAAATGTGCCAAAGTGTGGGTAATTTATCCGTGAAGTCAGAATATCCAAGCCATTTTTCCCCTAAACCTAATCAAGTAGTTTGTTGTGTGAATATCACCAAACTGCTGCTGAACACAACTGTAAACATACCAAAAACAAATGAAGGCTGCAGAAACTTTACTGTTAACAATAATGCAAATCTGTCTTTCTTCCAGCATGTTTCTATTGTATAAAATCCTCCAGCACTAAATTTGAAAACACTATGTGGTTCATCGCAACAAACTACTTCTTTCAACTTGGTATATAATTCACCTAGATCTGTAAAAAGTGTTTGAACATTTATAAGATGTTAGTCATTTCATCACTGTGATCCAAAATCTTCACTCCTGTAACCATGAATTAATGTTCATGCCAACATATGTGAGAATATACAAATCCTAATTGATATACTGCTCGTTTTTTTAATATGTAACAATTGTGCTCACATGTTTTTGTATACAAACTGCAAAAGCCTTGAAAAGCAAATCATAAAATATTTCATTTTGTCTGCATCATTTCTTTTTCCCTTGATTTGAGAGGCTGAAAGGATTTATTAGGTAGGTATTTATTTTAATGTTATTGTTTTCCTTCATAAGCTGCTAAAATGAACCAACCATCACTGATAACATGGGGTTAAACTGTGAAAAAAAAAACTAGTTCGATCTGTCAGCACTCAACATATGTCTTATAGGTGACTCTAAACCATTGGCACAACAAATATTAACTCTATCTATAAATTTGACACATCCAGTATTGACATTTTTGTGTTTGAAAGGTCAATTAGTGATGTTTATCTTGAATTAAGGTGAATCCAAAAGTTCATCATTTGTAGATATGCATCCAATTATTACTTACTAAGAGTTTCATTAAAGTCTGTTCTTTGGTTTATCAAATGTTTTTTTTATATTGGAAGAAAGATGAACTGCAGTTGTCAGAAAAAAAGCACAAAGGAAAACAAAGAGGAGATATATTGATACAGGTAGTTGGAGTGAGAATAAAAAAGAAGAAGCTTCATGATATATTTTGCTAACAGACAGATAATCACATACTGGCATTACGTTATCACCATCCTTTTGGCAGCAAAGTTTAAATCATGTTTTACAATCTTAATGGAACTTCGTGTCATGTCAACAACAGGTGTCTGGAGTACAGACTTATATTCACTGTAGTTTAATATCTCAGGTTATCGTACAAATCAAAACGTGGCCATATAAATATTACTGCAGGTTATTTTTTGTGTAACTGTGTTTTTATACACACAGTGCATATACGATGTTCTGAGGAAAGAGAAATTAGACAACAGTTGTTCTGGACATGAGTTAGATCTGTTCAGTGGCATGGCACATGACGGTTTATTTCATTTGATACATGCAGATTGCCAGTTCTATTTATATTAATTTATAAACTGCCTTTCAGGTTTCCCCAAGGAATTGCAGACTCACTCATCACCAATAAGGTCAAAAGTTTCACACACTGGCAATAACTAACTAATTCAACCTCATTATCACTACCTGTCACACAACCTGTCAAACAACTGTGTGGTATATGTTGATTATGTGAAACATATATAACACTAACCCTATACACAAAAAGGAAGAAGCAGGTAAAGATAATGGATGGATGGATTTACATTCCAGATAAAACGAAAAATGCTTTCTAAAATAAACTGTTCTTACTAAACATGTTCAGTTTTATTGTGGGAAAAAAAATACAGGATGTGAAACAGTGCATTGTTGTAAGGATGCGAAATAAAGAAGACAATCAGCTAGTTTTGTTTTTTGTAGCTTTTTTGTTTGTTTGTTTGTTTGTTTTTGTTTTTGGTACTAGCTTGATTATGTAAGTGGAACTTAAAAAGAAAATAATTTAAACCTAAAAACATTTTTACATGGAGCCAACACTGTTGAAAACTGTTTCAATCTGCAGAAAGTAATGAACCACATAACACATGTTGCATCTACAATGTTAAAATGGCTGTTATAGGAAAAGCTGATTTTTGTTTCAACAGGTACATCAAAAAATGGCTTAAGGAGAATGCAAAACATTTGAATCATTATTAATAATATTTAATTAAAAATCTGCTGTCAGGTTGATATTCATAGAGTTATAAAAGGACAAATCTTTAAACTGAGTTTCAACATTCTGCACCTCTTTTTTCTTTAATAACATCTCAGATCAGACCAAGCTCTTCTGATGTTAGTTTTAAGAGTCAAACATTCATTTAATGTCCAACAGTATTTACATCAAGCTGTCCAAGAGCACGGGGATGACAAATCAGATTATTTCTCAGCAGAGCCGAGGCTCCATCTGTTAGACTGTTGAAGGGTTAAATGTAGAGCCATGACATGAAAATAAGAACATCAATCAAAAGGAGGCTGTCACTGTATCTCATGAAGACGGTGAGAGGAAATGGAAGTGTGTTTAAAGGTCTAACTGAATGAGATGAGTTTTCATGATAAAGACAAACAGTATTTATTGTGGTGTCTCTGTTCTTAGCGCACTTTTCATATCTAGCAAATAAGTCTAGAAACTATAAATCTGTACAAAAATTACCATTGAAATGCCTTTTGTCACAACTATTATCTGTTACTGTTGTCAAAAAGAGGGAAGCAGCTCAAAGTGACATTAAATAAAATGTCTTGCTTTGACTTTTCTTGTTCTCTCTTAGGTTTATCAGCAGCAATTGTGAGAATTACATTTTGACAAGTTTTTGTTGTTTTGTCAACATAAAAATCAAGGCTGACACGTCCTTCTCAAAGTGTTTACAGTGACCTGTTCTCAGAAAGTAACCTGAGGGTGGTTCTGTTTTACATGTGACACAGACAAGAAAACTTTAACTTTCTGTGTCTTGTTCTTATTTTTATTGGTTGTTTCATAATTCACTCATCTTTTGGCACTGGAAACAAAATTTGGTAAATGGACTGTACTTATATAATATCTTTCTATCTTATCAAGATACTCCAAGTTCTTTACTACACAGTCTGTGCCCACATTTACCTATTAAACAGCACTCTACTAGATCTATACAAGAATTATCAGTGCTTTAGATCAGGGGTTCTCAAACCTTTTGGGTTCAGGGACAGGGGAGAAAAAGTTTCAGGGACTCCCTCATAACTCATGTTTATTAAATATTTTTCTTCAATTTGTTTCTTTAATGCAATGGAAATATTTGTGTAACATAAATACATAAGACCTGCTCTTTAACATTGTTAAAACAATGTTTATACTTTTAAACACGGGGTATTTTTCATTCAAGACACACTTAACTTTTTTTTTCCTACTTCCAAAAACTAGAGTTTTGAGAAAATTAAAAGTATCAAAAACCACTTCAGAATTTACCTATTCACATAATGAACATAAATGTTTGAATTTTGATTAAAGTAGATGCAATACTGTGCGTTTTGGTGTATTTTAACAGGTTGTTAAACATCTATGCTTGTAAACAAAATATATATTTTTTCTTTTTGCAGACCCCCAAGTACTGGTTCATAGACCCCTGGGGACCCCAGTTTGAAAACCACTACTTTAGATCACATTCTTACACTGATGGGACACACATAGAAGGCAATGAAGGGTTTGGTGTCTTGCCCTGCGACACTTCAGCATGTGAATACTGGTGGAATCAAACCTCTAACTCTCCCATTGGAGGACGACTGCTCTAACCACTCAGACACAGCTGCCCCAAAAGGGGGCATTATGGCCCTAGTCCATTACTGCCTTACATACAGGCAACTTCCATAATGGAGTACATAGACTTTGCAAAACTAAAGGAGGTTGCTTGTTGAACGACAAATTAAAAATGAAAACAACAGGGTGGAAAAACTGAGCATACCTTTAGCTCAATCAGCTGCAACAGATTGGCAAGAGCTTACTTATCGTCGTAGTCGGCCTGACGGGCGTCACATTCAAGTGGCCAAACAGGCCTGTGAGATAATTTACTTCCCAGATCACTTCTGTCCAACAAGCACTACACACACACTTGCACACACATACACCTCTCTGAAAGGACGCCTATTTCAAGATAGAGCGGGTGTATAATTGTGGTGATAGATCAAAGAGTGGTGAATCAGTTTTCAGTGACAGGCAGAGCTATGTGTGCACAGACAAGAAAGCCTTTTTCTTCAGGAGCACAAAGGCAGTTTGTTCTTCTTATATACTGTATTTTATCTTTCTCTTCGCAGAAGAAATCCCACCATGAGGGGGCCAAACCACAGCAGCCCATTCATCCAGGAGTTTTATTACTGACCATCCGATAGAGACAGTTTTTCACCCAAGACAGAGCCACATTAAACAAGAAGGACCTAAAAGGAGGGAGTCTGCAGTTTGTTAGAGAGGGCGTATATGATGCTACGCCGACATGTTTCTGACTTCGCCACAGTTTTTAATGATAATTCATCGTCACCCACCTCCAAAAATGAAGTCAATACTGTATATATGCACCAAACTAGCCTAAGATTTTAGATTAACTGTTGGCCTCAATTTAGTGTACCTGTTAGCAAAATACCTCATAAACCAAACAGATTTTATTGAGACTGTACATTCAAGATGGCTTCAACAACTAATCAACTAAAGATAACAGAAAAACATTTTAACCCTTGGAAGACGTTAAGGGGAAAAATCAGACACACTTTTATTTTTATTATTTAAAAATGTATTAATTTAGTTTCGTGCAGACAATAAACTCAAGTATTTCTGGCAAAGCCTAAAATGCATTAGGCCCGAGCAGCAAAGCGCTGCGAAGGCCTATTGTAATTGCTCTGTTCAGGCCCGACCTGCAATTTTTTCCGCCAAATTAATTGGGCTTTTGGGGGACTTTACATATCCCAAAACTCACCAAATTTGGAGGACATATCAGGACTGGTGAAAATTTACGTATTTTAAGGGCATGGCAAAAATCGCTACAGAAACGGCTCAAGAGCGCCACCCATACATTTTTGAAATACCCTGCGCATTGGCCTTAGTTTGTCATAGAACCATGAAATTTGGTACACTTGTTCAATTCACCAAGATGCATAGAAAACCGTCCTGCACCACCGATATACGATAAACAGGATGGCGGCCATTTTGGAATGCTGTACTTGGAATGCTCCCTCTCTGACACCCTTGAACTAATCAGGATGATCCTGTGTTACAAGACATATAACAAGCTGGTCTGACTTGCTTTACATTACAAACGGTTTTCGCTGGAGGATGTGGGTATGGTGGCATGACGATCTCAGATGTGACACCGTCGCCATATGTTTGGCTCTAAATTCCACAGATTTCAACTGAGGTGCACCAAAATCACTACGATCGATCTTATCCACCACTTGAACAGGCATCCATGATAGTGGCCAATACCCTCCACAGCGCCCCCTATATTATTACTAAAGTTATATCTCACTGAAACATCACCCGATCTGGACAAGATTTATTGTGCGTCATCACTGAGCACTTCTACACACATTGATATTGTGGTTTAACATGACTCCAGAGTGCCCCCTACATTATTCAAACTGTTATATCTCATTGAAAGATCATCCGATCTGTTCCAGATTTATTGTGCGTCATCTGTCAGCACTTCTAAACACATTGGTATCCTTGTTAAAATTTCATTCCAGTGCGCCCCCTACATTATTCCAACAGTTACAGATCAGTGATATATCATCCGATATGCACCACATTTATTGTATGTTATCAGTAAGCACTTCTGCACATAATTATGTTGTTGTTTAACTTTTGACTCAAGTGCGCCCCTAGATAATTCAAACTGTTATATGTCAATGATAGACCATCTGATATGTTCCAGATTTATTGTGTGTCATCTGTGGCCACCTCTAAACACATTGGTATTGTTGATCCATGACATCACTTAAGCCCCGCCTACTCACACAAGAAACTCACAATTATCGGGTGATGCTTCCAGCTTCGTCCTGTGTAACATATAAAACTGAAACTGTATTTGCTAACTGTTGATTACCACACGACATGTTAAAAAGCCTAACGGAAGTGCTCATCAAACATTCGCCACAAAAAAGGAAATCCCAAAAACTCCTGTCTGGAAAGTCGTATTTCAGCCAAACTTGGAAGGCTTGCAGCTTGACTCGTACTGATATGGGCAGAGTGGGCACTCTAGTGGACGCGTGCAGGAACGGAATGGGAACGTTCACCATTGGGACCGGGAGGCATTGATGGAGCTCCTGAGTTCACAGGTGATTTAGAAGATTTGGCAAATGCGCACCCTGGTGAACGGGTGCTGGATAGGCATGAGAGTGTTCGTAATAGCGACTGGGCGGATAAGCTGGAGCTCCTGCAGTCGCCACAATAAGGCCAGAGTGGCGCGTTGCTGTGAGGGCCTCAATGCTGCTTGCAGCTTTCATTTTATTTGTTTTTATTTTGTAATATTTTTTTCAAATGCTCTCATAACCACACAATAACTTTACTACACTCTTGTGCTCCTTCGGGGGATTATCAACCAAATAAAATACATTGCACATACAAATTTTAATCCTATATTTGTTGTTGTAAAATAATTAATTTCGCCCAGTATTTTTATTTTTTTACTTCTATCCCTGTACTTTTGATTTGTATATCAGCTCTCTATGTGGTGCTCTGCTTTTGTTTTTGAGAGCTTCTGTAAAAATCTACCAAGACAAGAGACTCACCCTTGCAGCAGTACCGTCTGTATGCCAGACGTCACTACAGAGACCTGCCTCTCCTCGTCCGACAGCATTGTTTTAGCTTGTAATGTGCACAAGTCAACATTTAGTACTAAAACGCTGTTTCGCATAAATACAGGCTGCAGAATCATAAGTTCCATGGCAGACAACAACTGGCTGCTGTTAGCTCCCCTCAAAGCAAGATGCTATTAGCAGATGAACTGTGAAGCTGCATCTCTCTAAAATATCAGAGTCAGTAAAAGCAAAAACCAATCAGAAAATAACATTTTGTTGCAGTTATCATGCTAGCAAGTAGTACGAGATGGATTCAAACTCGCGTGTGACATCACTTTTAATTTTTAAACACACCTTTCTACCTTTCATTGAAAGGAACTGGAACAACCTTAGACTCATGGTATCAGTTTTACAGCCATCAACAGAGAGCTCAGTACAGATAAACCAAACCTGAACAGGACATGAAACAGAACAACCTTTTTCCACAATCCAGCCATCGTAACAAACACAGTTATACACAAATACCACAATACCCAGCATCCCTTGCAGCCTGCACAGTAACTCCGAGATTCTACAGTTTCTACCATGTGTATAATAAAACAAGAGAAAACAAACAAAAAAATAATAATAAGAAAAAAATGATTAAAAACCCTCCTTGACCAACCACTGAGAGACACTAGTAAGGTTGACTGAAAACAAAGTTTCATTTTCAACTTCTAGATCTGAGGGGTTCAATGGTAATCGAAACCCAACCCCCACAATAAACCAGGGACCACTGTTTATTAAAAAATATTGGAGTGTAGTAATGGGGGGGGGGGGAATACCAATGTTCACAAATTGCCATAGAATAAATATTTTTATGATTTTTGTAAGAACTGGAATGTGCAGGGTTTTTTTTTATATAAAACCCTTAATAGAGTTACACTTAAAATACAAAGTGAAAGTCGTTTAAATTTGATAGTGTTTCCCTTCAGACTGAGAAAACTCTAAAGTACTGGCTTGTTTTTTGTTGAACATGTAATAAAAAAAAAGCATTTTTAAGCAGTTAAAAGTTGGTCAATTTTTACCCTAAGGAACACTAACTGTCATGAAGTTAAAGGGACTTCCAGGAGTTAAGCAGTACCAGGCCTAGCAAGATTTCATTTTACCACATCAGATCTGGCGTAACATTATTTATAGCAAAATGGCTATAATGGTCTTAATTTCTGGCATGAAAGTCAGTGAGTGTAAAGCGTTGCTTCAAGGAAGGCTAGGTCTTTGGTTATTCATTAGACCTTTCTTGTGAAGCGCTCTGCGATTCTGGACAGATAAATCAGACGTATCTTACTAACATAGTGGCCAGTATTGAAAGGAGCAACAGACTCCTGAGAAGTGAAGCAGACAAAATGATGGTTCACTTATGAGAGATAATATTGGGCTTGCTGTGCACCTCTGGGCACCTTGTTTGCGCTGAAAACAACTGTCGTAATATCCCGAAATGCTGTCAAAGAGGCTGTTATCTTTTCACACCAGTAAGCTGAACATGTTCACACACGTGCACCAACATGCACACAGCTTAAGTCCCAACAATGGATCTGAAAGGCCTCATTAGTCTCCTGAGCCATAGTTGAGTGTGGGCTGGGGCCAAATATGTTGCCCTATTATGCCAATACCAACACATGGCACAGTGTGAATTAATGGCTAAATGGAAGCTTGCAAATTGCTTGGTGCATAATAGACCAACCTGCATGTCACATTATTTTTCCTTTCATAATAAACTTCTGGAAAGTGAAATAAAACCACCAATCAGGGTAGTTCACCTCACCATGTTTTCTCCAGTGAGGAAATGGATTCAGTGGTCACTGGCATGAAAAGTTGAATATAATTTCCTATTTACAGGCCTGTTTTGTTTGTCTAAAAGTCAACTCCTCTTCCATTCTGCTGAATGCACATTGTGTCATAAATTAGCAAGATATCAGTTAAAATGGAGGCACAATAAAAACAGCAGATGTCAGTCTGCAAATGAAACACAGCCCGTCTTGTGGTGCACACAGAAGAGCAATTGACAAAATGACTCCCTGATTGTTGAGAGGGGCTGTTAGATCAGTGCTGGAGTCTTATATTCCTGAAGCTGCAGGTTTGAGTCAAGGTTGGGTCAAAAAAGGGTATGAAACAATCCCCAAATCATTTGCTTGCCTGCAGAAGGGAGCTGCGGAAAGAAAAACAACTTGTGTCTCCTTTACTCAGCTCTGCCTGAGATGTCAGCGCCACATTTTTCTACTGTAATCTGCTTATTTCATAAAAGTAATATCCGTTGCATCTAATTGAGGCCCAATTAATAGCTTCTCTATGTTTGTTTTACCATCAGGATTGTTGAAATTCAGGTTCTAAAGCTTAAACCAAAATGCAGGAAAAACAGCCAACAGCAATATGGGCCATTTTGACCCAAGAGCAACAGGAGGGTAAATGAGAAATTTTAAACTTTAAAAAAGTGCACTGCCTCATTTTAGCTTCAGAGTTTGTGCTTAATTTTCCCCCTTTATCTGCTACATTTCACCCCTGTATTCACAAGGCAGACAGCAGTAATGGTGGAACATGTTCTGATGCAGTTCAGCAGATTTAAGCAATTTGCTTTTTTTTTTTTTTTGCACAAGATCAGCTTTTCTCACTATACATTAGAAATATGAATATAAAGACAGCAGTGACAGAAAAAGAAATATGTTTTCTGATAGTAACCCCAGAGCTTCTTAAAACTGCATGAAAAGTGTCTCGAGTCAAGGAGGAATCCTGTTCAGCAGCTTTCTAAATCAAAAAGTGGCATTCTGAGCTTCCTTGACCAACAGTTTAACTATGTTTGCTCCAAATAAATTTACAATATGGTTCCTTAGTGGAAAGTTTTAAAAAAATAGTGCAGATAAAGTATTTGTCAAGTACAGGTTGCATGCCTGACTTGTTCAATGGATGGAAAAAGTTGTGAGGTTAGCCCGTAGAAAACATGTGCAGTGCACATGATCAGTGTGTGAGGATGTAAGATGTTCGCATGAGCCTGTCTCAGCAGTACAGACAGGGTGCATTTGGGACAGAAGTGGTTAGTAGGATTTTTCCATCTGATGAACATGTCAGGCATGCAACCTGTACTTGACAAAAACTTTATCTGCACAGTCTATCTCCGGTTCACATAGAGATATATGAGACAAACAACCATTCACTCTTTTTTCTTGGTTTTGTTTTGTTTTTTGAATGTCCAGAGGACCAGACTTAGCTTTTTTAGATTTTTCTACCTGGATTATTGAGCATGCATCAGGGTATTTGTCTGTACTATTTTTAAAAGTTTCTGCTAAGGAACCATATTTTAAATATGTAATATTTTAAATATATTTTATATTTGGGAGGCCAAGATGGAGTAGAGGTAGGGCAGCTGAATTGGGACCAGAAAGTTGTGGCTCGACTCCCCGACATTCCCACATGTCGTTGTGTCTCTGAGCAAGACACCTAATCCTTAAAACCTGGGTATTCAATAGCTGCCCACTGCTCCACCTGGGTGTATCGCAGGTGTGATGTGTTAAATGCAGAGAATTAATGTAATCATTGTATGGGAACATACAATTGTGACAATCTCAGACTTCTCTTCTCACATGTCAGTCACTCTGATGCTCAATCTATGAACACACCCACCAATGATTTTATTGCCTTATACTCTGACTCTGGTGTTCCTGTACAAGTAAAGACATATCTCTTTACACTTCTCACCGTCTATCTTCTCCCTTTAAATGACCAATATTCTCAGTGATTGTGGCAGAACAACAAAAGCTGCCTTCTTCCTTTCTTTAATGCTTCATACTATACACCAATTCCATCCATTCATCCATCCATGCATGCACCCATCCATCCATCCATGCATGCATCCATCCAGCCATCCATCCAATATCTTTAACCGCTTCTTCCTTTCCGGGTTGCATGGGCCACTGGTGCCTATATCCAACAGTCACTGTGTGAGAGGCAGGGGACACCATGGACATGTCTCTAGTGTATCTCTGGGTCACATAGAGATATATGAGACAAACAACCATTCACTCTCTCTCTCACACCTAGAGACAATTTAGAGTTACCAGTAAGTCTAATATGCATGTTTTTGGTCTGTAGGAGGAAACTGGAGTACCTGGAGAAAACCCACACATGCACGGAGAGAACATGCAAACTCCACCCAGAAATGGCTCTGGCCAGGATTTGAACCAGTGCAACCTGCTTATTGAGAGACGGCAGCTCTACCAACTGCCCCACTGTGCTGCTCCCTAGACCGATTCCTTCTCAGTATTTATACTCTAGACCAGGGGTCTGCAACCTGCGGCTCTGGAGCCACATGTGGCTCTTTGGTCCCTCTTCAGCGGCTCTTTCAAGCTTTGACCAAAACTGACATCAAACTGAATTTTATTGGTTGTTATAACAACTAAAAAGGCAAGTTATTGCAGTTTTCCTGTATTTTTATTTATTCATTTTGCAAATATGTGAATATTAGAAACATTGCACGGATTAAAACATACTCACTTTCACTTTACGCTTTATTTCTTCAACGTAAGATTCTTAATTTTTCTACAATTAAAAAAAAAAATCACATAGTAACAATAGTTTGTTGTAGTTTTTAGAAATTGAGCTAAAAACTAAATTGTTTTTTCCTTCTTTACAAGAATCTTGTATTTTATTTTGTCAACATGTAAAAATATCAATAAATGTTAAAAATCATTAGATATTTGGTTTTATAAAATCCAGAAAAGTACACTTCAGCAAACTTAAAGTGGTCCGTGGGCCGCCAGTTGAGAATCCCAGTTTGAGCAGGTGTTGTGGCTCCGGATATGTTTAATGTTGTGAAAAAAAAGGCAGAAATGGCTCTTTTGATCGTAAAGGTTGCAGACCCCTGACCCAGGTGGAGCAGTGGGCAGCTATGTAAGCACCCGGGGAGCAATTGGGGATTGGGCATCATGCTTAGGGGCACCACGACGTGGGCATGGCGGGGAGTTGAACCATTCCTGGTGCCAAGTTTCCTGCCCTACCTCTACACCATCTTGGCCGATACGCCTCTAACAGTCAATATGGCAAGTTTCATTGTTTTACCCCAGGGAATAATTATATGTAAATGATATAGCAGTATCAAAGCCTGTGGTATCTACGTACAAATACGGTGCAGGTGTCCATAAAAAGTCTTCACCTGCTTGGATGGTTTACCTTTATAAAAAAAAACTCCCCTAAATGACTAGTCTTTGACAAGTGGCGTGTGGAAAACTGTTGTTCTCAGCAGTTGAGTTTTCTTCCACAGTGTCTCTCTGCCACTCTCCCGTGAAGCTTAGAGCGGTGAAGAACTCGGGCAACAGGTGACGTACACACGGTCGCTCCGATCACACCTGGTGAAGCTTGTAACTCCGTCACAGTGAACCCCCATCACTATTCTCCTTCCTGCAGTCTCAGTTTGAGGACATGCTCTTTGGTAGATTTACACATGTCCCATAATCCATTTCTTGACGAGGGATTCAGCAGAACTCATGGGGGCGTTTAGGGCCTTGGAAATTGCATCCAAACCCTGACTTGGACTTTTCAAGAATCTTTGCTTTAAGTTAATTTTAGGACAGTCACGTAAAAGGAAGGTCAGCTTTTATGCATTCACTTATTTTCCGTTGCATGTTTTTATTTAATTGTTATTACAGTAGTGTTGCTTTTCTTTGGGCTGCTCCTTCTGCACGGTGCCAGATGCTGTTCTTGACGCAACCTGAGCTGGAACCTTCAGAATTACCAGTTTTTTGTTTTATTTTACCATGATTGATTTATTATAAAATAAAAGCATAAACACCCAAAGTGGTGAAAACTTAATTAATGCTGCATACTGTCAATCAAATTACCCCATGAGGATTTAAAAAAAACCCACTGAAACTGGTTCAAATCAAACATTTTTAATGGACACATTTCCAGCGTATCCTTTCTTGAATCCAGAGTGAGGCCTGGAGATGTTTCTGGACTTGATCTCGCTACTGAAACGTCTGCAGACGTCCTGCAGAGTGAAACCGTGTCTGACCCTCCCAGTCTCCACATCCCGAGCCCTCCTGCCTCAATGGGTTTCTTGAAAAATTCTGTTGGATTGGAGGCATTTTAACTGGCATGCCTCCTGCTATAGCCTCAAACACATGCACACATGTGCGCACTAGCACAGGCTTTTACGTAACCTCCATTTTCTGTCAATGCCATCATTTCCTGAAAAGATTCACGACCCATATTTCTGTCACCACTAATTATTTGATTATACAAAGAAGGCTTCACCGCAGACCTAATATAGTTACATTAATACAAGGCCTGTGTGTGTGTGTCTGAAATAATGACCACAGCATGCGCACGGGTGGAATGCATGTGGACGTTGAAGAGTGAAGTCATAAAAAAAAAGAACATAAACGTGAGTTTATTGTAGGTTTCTGAAAAAGTAGACGTTGAGGTGGTGCATTTTTAAATAAATGAAATGTTCTTTATTTGTTGCAACAAGCTCCTCTTATGGTACCGTCAGCTGTTTAAAGTTGCATTTGCGCTTCCATTTTAAAAATAATCTTGATATTGTTCCAAAAGCTACTGTTTTTGCATCATATGTACTGGATATTATGATCGTGCTGGCTCTAAATTAGTCTTAACGTCCTCTAAAGCAGAATATTGCTGCCTGGAGAGGCGCTCAATATGAAGACATATTCTTAAAAACGCCATCTGATATGATTAAAAACTGCAAATAAACTCATTTATAGGTGCTGATTTTGCACCACATAAAACCACAGTATAAAACAGAAAGAGTATGCAACATCACTTGTCTTTTTTTTTTTTTTGGGTCAGGTCGACCTTCGTTTAAAGGTGAATTAAAGGCGTTTTACTGAATAAATTTACTTCTCAGTTTACTGTCTGAACGGTTCCGTTCTTTAGAAACTCGTATGAGATTTGCTACGTTCTTCTGCTCACCTTCTTCTTAGAAACTTTACAAACAAATGGCAGCACGGTGGATCAGTGGTTATCACAGCAAGAAGGTCCTGGGTTCAATCCCCGGGTGGACCTGGGGTCTTTCTGGGTGGAGTTTGCATGTTCTTCTCATGCTGCGTGGGTTTTCTCCGAGTACTCCGGTTTCCTCCCACAGATCAAAAACATGCATGTTAGTCTGCCTTCAGGCCTCCCTTGGAAAAAAGATCTGTGATCTCAGTGGGATTTGCCTGGTTCAATAAAGGTTAATAAATAAAAATGTGGTGATTTTATGTGGTTTTAAAAAAAGTAAGTAAGTTGGGCTCGTTCCCAGTGAGAGTTGGACTCCGCCAACGTTGCCCTTTGTCACAGATTCTGTTCATAACTTTTATGGACAGAATTTCTAGGCGCAGCCGAGGTGTTGAGGGGATCCGTTTTGGTGGCCTTAGGATTGCTTCTCTGTTTTTTGCAGATGATGTGGTCCTATTGGCTT
>JARVGS010000979.1:36860726-36871303 GCA_031762315.1 Hypsolebias antenori | reverse complement strand
CATCTATGTTCTATTACGAATAAAATATTGACATTTGCCATCTCCACATCATTGCATTCAGTTTTTATTCACAATTTCTTTAGTGTCCCAACTTTTTTGGAATCCGGTTTGCACTTTTATTGTTACCAATTAGTATTTTGAAGACCTGTTCATATTCATGTTCCCTGAAGTACTTGGGACAAGAAAAAAAACTGCAGAAAAATAAAAAGTGTAAAAATGTAAATTTGTAATATTTTATGAAACTGAAATAAAATCAGTTGCTGCAAGTTCTTATTTTGTATTTATTTTATTAATTAAGGGGTAAATGGGCAAACTCTGACAAAATACAGGAAATACTTTCATAAATTTGAACCTATGTTTAACTGAAAGGATTAAGAAGACTTACAGAATCAACTCAAATCATTTAGGCAGTGTAACATTTCACCGTTGTTGACCTTCTGCACTTTAAATCTTAAAGTCTTGTTTATTTCTTCCCAGTATACAAACTCAAAGGGATGGACTCATATTTATTTATGACATGACAAACTCAACTTATGGTAATTTTGACTACGATCTCTGTGTCAAGATTCTTGATTTGCTCAAGGTAAATATACAAAGAGTGGAAATAAAACATCAGCTGTTCTCTTGTGTGGTCTTTTAACTTTTCCAATTTTTCTCTCTTCTCATTTTCTCAGGGAGCATTTCCAGCTCGTCTAAAATGTGTCTTCATCGTGTCTTCTCCACTCTGGTTTCGAGCACCTTTTGCAGTTCTTCGTCTTTTTGTGCGGGAAAAGCTGAGAGAAAGGGTTTGTGTCTTTATTTCCCATCACAGATCAACGTCACATGTTATAATCAAATCTGTTCATGTATTTTTTTCCTCTTTTTCTACTTACCAGGTATGCACAGTGAAAGCTCATGAGTTGGCTAGTCACATCCCAGTCTCCTCCCTTCCTGAACATCTGAGTGGGACATCCCATTACAGTCACGTAGCTTGGATCCAGTCCTGTGTTAACATGCAAACAAACTCTGTTCAGGGTGACATGCAAGAGCATGACACACACGATTGCATGGGCAGCTTGTTGCGCTCTTACAGCTTGGACAACAGCAACACAAGTATAGGTGCTACGCTGTCGCATACACATGTGAATGCACAGTTGGGTTCAGAGCGAGCCGTGGCTTACACTAACTGCTACGGTGACAACAATGCTAACCCACACAATCACTTTGATGCAGTGGACGTCAGGACTCGAGGCCAAGGCCAGTACCAACAGAGCTCAAATTCTGACGCCGACAAATCACAGGGGAACCACCAACACTGGAACGGTTCAGCAGTGAGTGCAGCCAACATCAGCATCGGTGGCCCACATACGAACATAAACGGCCGTGGCTGCCAAGCTCCTTCCCACTCAGACACTCCCCCCGACACGCCGCTCGCACACAGAGACGGAGGTGCAGCAGTTGGAGACGCAACACACTCTGCCAACAGACCTCAGAATGAAGCAGTGAAGGAGGAAAATGAAGAGGGCGAAGAGGAGGAAGGGGTGCCTCCATTGCCTCAAAAATCTCTGCCTCGCCCCCTCAACCAACCGTCTTCGCAGTCTCCGCCTTTGTCTTCATCATGGGGTCATGATGATGAGAACCACTACACTGAAGTGTCTGTTCACATGCCAGACCAAGGAGGCATGACAGTGCATGAGCTTGTGGAGTATGTGAAGAGGAAGAAGAAGAGGGGGATCTATCAGGAATATGAGGAGATCCGCAAGGAGCCTCCAGCAGGAACCTTTGACTATTCAAAGTAAGCCTGAGCGTTTGCTCTTTGTGTTTGTCTTTCTTTTGGTGTTACTGATGTACGCCATCTCATCACGCAGCCTCATATTAAACTCAGGTCCATTTTTGCAGGAAAATGTCCAATCAAATCAAGAACCGGTACAGTGATGTCCTCTGCCTGGACCAGTCACGAGTGCGGCTCTGTCAGCTCTGTGATGATGAAGATGAGGTATTTTTGTCATCTGACTAAATTTAATTTCTTATTTCCAAAATCTTTTTTCAGATAATACATGTATAAATGAATGCATCAGCACATTCACATGTTTACATATTAACTTAAACATAAATATGATATTTACCATCCATCCATCCATCCATCCATTATCTTGTGCTTATTCCAAAGTTGGGTCGGGGGCAGCAACTTGAACAGGGAGGCCCAGACATCTCTTTCCACAGCCACCTTTTCCAGCTCTTCTGGGAGGATTCCAAGGCGTTCCCAGACCAACCGAGATACACAGTCTCTCCAGCGTGTCCTGGGTCTTGCCCTGGGTCTCCTCCCAGTTGGACATGCCTGAAGCACCTCTCTAGGGAGGCACCTAGGGAGCATCCTTACCAGATGCCCGAACCACCTCAACTGTCTCCTCTTGATGTGGAGGAGTAGCGGTTCTACTCCAAGTCTCTCCCGGATAACTGAAGTTCTCACCCTGTCTCTAAGGGAGAGTCCAGCTACTCTGTGAAGGAAACTCATTTCAACCACCTTTATCCGTGATCTCATTCTTTCAGTCCCTACCCAGAGTTCATGACCATAGTTGAGGGTAGGAACCTAGACCGACCGGTAAATTGAGAATTTTGCCTTACATCTCAGCTCTCTCTTCACCACAAAGACGGGTACAAAGTCCATAATACATGCTGCACCAATCCATCTGGCAGAACCTCACCCTCGACCCGAAGAGAGCAATCCACCCTTTTCCAGTTGAGGACCATGGCCTCAGATTTGGAGGTGCTGATTCTCATCCCAGCTGTTTCACACTCGACTGCGAACCGCACCAGTGAGAGCTGAATATCACGATACGATGATGCCAACAGGACCACATCATCTGCAAAGAGCAGAGATGGAATCCTGAGGCCACCCAACCGGAAACCCTCCGCTAGCTGGCTGCACTGAGAAATTCTGTCCATAAAAGTTATGAAAAGAATCGATGACGACGGGCAACCCTGGTGAAGTCCAACTCCCACCCTGAAGGGGTCCTACTTACTACTGGCAATGCGAACCAAACTCGCACCGCTTGTATAGGGACTGAACAGCCCGTAACAATGGGCCCCCCAATCCCATACTCACAGAGCACCCCCACAGTGTACCCTGAGGAACACGGTCGAATGCCTTCTCCAAGTCCACAAAACACATGTAGATTGGATGAGCAAACTCCATTGACCCCTCAAGGACCCTAGTGAGAGTAAAGAGCTGATCCAGTGTTCCACGGCCAGGACGGAACCCACATTGTTCCTCCTGGATCTGAGGTTCAATCAATGAACGGACTTGCTTCTCCAGTACCCATGAACAGACCTTGCCAGGAAGGCTAAGGAGAGTGAAGCCCCTATAATTGGAGCACGCTCTCTGCTCCCTCTTTTTGAAGAGGGGAACCACCACCCCAGTCTGCCAATCCAATGGCACTGCCCCCAATGTCCATGCAATGTTGTAAAGGCGTCTCAACCAAGACAGCCCCACAACATCAGAGCCTTAAGGAAATCCAGGTGAATCTCATCCACTCTCTGAACCCTGCCGCCTCTGAGCTTTTTCACCACCTCAGCGATCTCGGCCACGGTTATGGATGAACCAACCCCAAAGTCCCCCAACTCTGCTTCCTCCATGGAAGACAGGCTGTTCGGATTGAGAAGGTCCAAGAAATATTCCTTCCACCTCCAAATGACATCAATGGTTGAGGTCAACACACCCCACCTTCACTGAACACAGTGTTAGTAAAGTACTGCTTTACCCTCCTCAGCCGCCTGATGGTTTGCCAGAATCTTCTCGGAGCCAACCGAGAGTCTCTATCCAAGGTCTCACCAAACTTCTCCCACATCCGAACTTTTGCCTCAGCAACGGCCAAGGCTGCAGTCCTCTTGGCCCTCCGGTACTGCTCAGCTGCCTCCGGAGTCCCACTGGCCAACAAGGCCCGATAGGTCTCCTTCTTCAGCTTGACAGCTTCCCTAACCCGGAGTGTCCACCACCGTGTTCGTGGATGGCCACCGTGAGATGAACCGACAACCTTGCGGCCACAGCTCAAGGCAAGCTACCTCAACACGTGAGGCGCGGAACTTGGCCCACTTGGACTCTATGTCCCCCACCTCAGCTGGGATGCGGTTAAAGCTCTCCCGGAGGTGCAAGTTGAAGATCTCTGACGGGTTCTTCTGCCAGGCATTCCCAACAAACCCTCACTACACGTGTGGGTCTGTCAAGTCTGTCTGGCATCTTCCCCCGCCATCTGATCCAACTCACTAACTGGTGGTGATCACTTGACAGCTCAGCTCCTCTCTTCACCTGAGTGTCCAAAACAAATGGCCACAAATCAGATGACATGACTATGAAGTTGGCCATCAATCTACGACCTAGGGCGTCCTGGTGCCAAGTGCACTTATGGACACCCTTATGTTTGAACATGGTGTTTGTGATGGTCAAACTATGACTAGCACAGAAGTCTAACAACAGTACATCACTAAAGTTCATATCAGAGAGGACGTTCTTCCCAATCATACCCCTCCAGGTCACACTGTCATTACCCACATGGGCATTGAAGTCCCCTAGCAGAATAAAGGAGTCCCCAGCTGGCACACCTTGCAGCACCCCTGCTATGTTGCCCCTGTAATGATATTTACATTTAAGTTAATATGAGAACCCTGTGTTAATCGTAGTTATATTCAGTGTCCTTTGACAGAAGTATCGTCAGGCGTTACAGATTTTTTTTTCTATTTGCAGACATCAGATTACATAAATGCCAGTTTCATGGATGGGTACAAGAGGAGCAACGCTTACATCGCCACTCAGGGTTAGACACTGTTTGCATACCTTAGTTTTGATATGATTCCTATTTTTTTATTATTTTTTTATATCAATCCACAAGCACTTTTTCTGCACTGGTTAGCTTAGCATTCAGTAAATTAAAATGAAATGTATCAAATGGGTCAGTGATTTCTGGGACCTGTCTTTATAAGACAGGTTGTCAAGCTTTCTGCAGTTGCTAATATAGCATCAATATATTGGGATGAAAATTTTCTTAGCATAAAATGTACTTGAACTTTTTACAGCATATGCATTAGTTTATTTATTTATTTATTTATTTATTTTAGTCTTTATTTTCCTTTCCAAGTCAAGCTTTATCCTCAGGTCTTTGCAGCTACCTTGATCTGACATACTTTTGTGTCCTTCAGGTCCTTTACCAAAAACCTTTGTTGACTTCTGGCGAATGGTTTGGGAACAGATGGTACTTATCATTGTCATGACCACCAGGTGAGACGTTTAGATATCTGCGGTTTGACATTTTTTTCTTCACGACATGTATTCAAACTCAGATGTGACGGGCTATATAATAAGAACTCATTTAACGATGTTCCCAGGGTTATAGAGCGTGGACGTGTTAAATGTGGGCAGTACTGGCCTCTTGAGGAGGGTAGGACAGAACAGCATGGGTACTTCTTGGTTAGGAATACACACATCCAGGTGTTTCAGGACTTTAAACTCTCCCACCTTGAGCTGTACAACACACAGGTAAATAAAACTCTTCTTGCATACATTTCAGTTTGAATCCAATTTGTTTAAATGACATGGCTTTAGAAAGTTGTGGTATTGATTTTAACGGGTTTTAAGACACAGTTTGCATTTTGAAAATACCAAAGACTGACACTTGCATCTAGTTACAAGAAAAAGTTTCTCTCTTTTTCTGAACTCATCTGATGTTTTTAGTCTGGAGAAAAACGGGAAGTATACCACTACCTCTATGTAAGCTGGCCAGACTTTGGAGTGCCTAAAAGTGCTTCCGCCATGTTGGACTTCCGTGAGCACGTCCTTCGGACAAGTAAGGCTGCGGTCCACAACCTGGGATCAAGCTGGAGGGGGCCTCCAGGGGGCCCTCCTGTGATTGTGCACTGCAGTGCTGGCATTGGGCGCACAGGTAAATATTGTGAACCGAAGAAACCTGTTTACATGCATTTATCTGTTTACATTTGTGCTAATCATTCATTTCACACTTTGTCCAGCGAAATGTTAGTTTTTTTTATTATTGACCAGTTTAATCGATCTGAAAAAGACAACTTAAAATTGAATTGTTTTCTTTGGGCATAATAAAGGCTCAATGTGGGTTTTGCATGTGTTTTTGATCAGTTTTGGCTTTTATTTTGACACTCATCATTTTCGAGTGGTAATCTCTTCATCTCATCTTCCCTGCTTTCTTGAAGGCACCTTCTGCACACTCGACATCTGCCTGTCCCAGCTGGCAGACGTCAGCACAGTAGATGTCCGTCAGACGGTTCGAAGGATGCGAACGCAGAGAGCTTTCAGCATCCAAACCTGGGACCAGTACTATTTTTGCTACACAGCAGTTATCGAGTACGCTCAGCGACATGGGAAACTGAGCCCAGTGCAGTGGTCGGACTCGGACTTGGAGACTGACAGCGAGTGAGAGACAAAATACGGAGTTGACTACATAAACAAGTCGGTCAACCCAAACAAAAGACACATAGGAATGGAAAAAAACGAGGAGCGTAGGACAGAGGTGACCCTTTAATCATAGGAGACGGAGCATGGTGGACTCCCAACAGATGCTCTTGCTTCACACAGGTGGATTGAAAGAGATAAGGAGCTGGAGATAAAATCACAGTGCTGTGGAGAAATGCACTGCATCACTCATGAGAAAGCTGACCTGCCATTACCCAATCTTACATAGCAAACTACAGGGGTCTTGCCCCATAACCTGTCTTGGTGACAGAAACGTCGTACAAGTTGTAGCATTTTTTTAATATCGACTTGCACTTGAGGAATGACAAACTTGAACTTCACCCCTCAAAGCCCTCCAGACTCGTGCTTGTTCCAGCTTTTTTACGTTCTCGCTCCTCTTCACCTCGGAACAAGTCTGACGACGCATCAAAATGCAAAGAGTGTGAAAAGATGAAACTTGAAAACATTTCTTCTTAGTTTCATTTTTGTTAGTTTGTGACTTTAAAGAAGAAATGGTTCTCTGTGAGTGTTGTTGACTGATTACCTTGTGAGCCATTCAGTCCATTTCCATTTGTTCTTTTCATTTTATGTCAAATTTATTTTCTATGACACATTTTAATGTACGCTTCATATTTAGACTAACGTTTTAAGCCAAAGTACTCACCCTTGAATGCTTGGATGTATTCTTTACTGAGATGTTATAAACTGAAACCCATCTATGTTCTTGTAACATACATGTATACTTTATCGTGCATATTAACTGACAACGTTCAGAAAGAGAATCCATGTAGCGAGCCACACGGAGTGGTTCTGGTTTGAAACTCATGGGTATGTCAGGTCTAACATCATCTTTGCTGTCTGAGCGTTCAGGTTGGATGTTCTCAAGTAATTTGGCCTTAACTTGATTCACTGCCTCGTAGTTTGTTCTTTCCTCTTGTTCCTGCCTGTTTTTAAACGTTCCTCCTTCTGTACTGTATTTGTTTTAGATTCTCAAGATGCGTTCTGTCTCAATTTACCGTGCCTTCACATTTCCCTGAGCTTAACGTCTCCCACCTGAGTAGAACCACCCAAATTGATGCACTTGCATTGCACACGTTAACTGTCACGTCAGTCGTTTTGCCTAATGTCCTATGGCACACTACTTTCAAAAATAACAAAGAAAGTAGTGGATTATCTTCTAGTCAATTCTGGTCTGAGTCATGGCTGTTTTTTTATTTGACCTCAGGGTGTACCTTTCATTTTTGTTTTAAGTGTCAAGGATCAGTTTCTGGGTTTATATTTGATGTATTACCATCTAAAAAAAAAAAACCCTCAACTTTTTGTATTTTACTGTATTGTATCCTACTGTATTTGTTTTTGTTTTTCTACAATCATTGAATGTTGGTACGAAACTACAAAAAACAGACCAGTTGTTTCATTTAATAAGCTGAACAAATCTGAAAGATATATTTTTTTGTTGTTGACCGTGAAATTTAAGTACAGTGTGTCACTTGTATTTTCTGTACAATCTTGTAAAAAAAAAAAAAGTCAAAATTCAGGACTATAAACAGGATTTTTTTTTTTTTTTTTTTTTCTGTTTTAGAGGTTATTGTACAACTCTATGATAATAAGAACATTAACAGCCGTCTCATACGCCAAGGACACCGAAATTAAAAAAGAACTATAATAAGGTATAATTTAAAAAAAGAAGCTGTCATTTATGTTAACAAAGAAGTATTACGGTATATATGAAATGAGTTTTATCAGCATGAGATGAGAGCCTTGAATGTTTTCCGGGTACTGGTGTCAGATTTTAGTCCAACACATATTTTATTGTGAATGTGGACCCTGCAACCCTCCAAGCCAAAGGCTAGGCTCATAGATATACACATTTTTTGTTTTCCTAACACTTCATTCATTCTTTGCAGCCTACTTGCATGGACACTACCTGTGCAGCCTCATATGAGACTCCGGAGCACCTCGGGAACATTACTGACGTTTATGTATAGCTGCATAATAGGAGAGCGTGTACAGGCTGTTTCTTTCCAAGAACAGACGTAATGCAATGTGGATTTGTCATTTTTAAATGTTTGTGTGCTTTAAGTTCACGTGATTGAATTATGGCCTTTTACATGCTGTCAACCCAGCTGACCCATTAAAACAATGGTCTTATTATCTGGACTGAATGTGGAGCTAATGTCACTTCCACTTGACTAGAAAGATGAACATTTTGAACCTTTTGCTCATTTCTGTTAGCGTTATAAAATCTCTTCCACAACCTAAAATATTGGGCAGATCCTCATTTCTTAGGTAAAAGTTTTTTTTTTTCTTCTGTTGCTTGGGGAGAGTATGGTAAACCAAAGTAGATTCTGTGTGAAATAGAAATGTAAAAATGCACATTTTTAATTCCAGCACACATTTGATGTACGCCAAGGTGTCTCACCAAAGCACAACTGTTCAGCTATGTGTAAGTAAAGATAGATGTTACTTTACAAAATGTAATTTTTATATAAAACATCTACAATATTGTACAATTAAAAGCTTAACGCATGAGAATATAAAACTGTTAAAAAAGTAAAACTTTTTGGTCCACCTCATTTTATTTTATTTTTTTAAGGAAGCCTTATGAAACTATCATCCAGTTAAACTGATTATTTTTCTTTTTCAACTCTTCAAACTGTTTTTTTTTTTGTTAATATTAATTATCATAAAACTCAGGTGAAACCATAAAATATCTGGCTAAATTCAGTTTATTTTAAAAGCACCAGTTTGCAACTAAATATTCTGTCATTCAAATTAAGTTGCAGTCAATTCATTTTATAATACATTCACGTTCAGTACCTTATAACTTGTCAATAAGTCAAGAGTTAACTACTGAAAGAAGCCAGCAGATTGTATCAAATCTTCACTTTGTTGCAATCCACTAATCTGGGCAGGCACTGGGCAACAGTAGAAAGGGATGACTCTTTACCAGTAAGAAACCTACGGCAGAATCAGACTCAAGATGGGTGGCCATCTTCTTTGACCAGCCAGGGTTTGAGAGGACAGGAAGAAGACAAACTGAAGGAACGGTTCAGATGTGGTTCAATGGGTGGAAGAGCAGAACGGGGGCATGGAGAGCAGAGTGAAGGAAATGTGGTCAGTTTGTCCTCCAGCAGTCTTAAGTCTATTAAGTGTAGAGCAGAATAATGGGATAGCTCATAACCATAGGTTTTAACAGTGTTAACTATAGGAACCACAAGTAAACCTGCAGTCTGAGATATGTCTGCAATAAGATATTTAACATAAGATGAAGCTTAGTGGATGTTAGCAGGAGGAGTTCAAATTATAGTCTTAATTTTACATTTAAATGTGATATTTCAGATTTTTCTTTCCAGAGAAATACTTGTGGAAAAAAATTGTCTCCATATATAATTTTTTTTTGTATAAAAGAAAAACAAACATGACAAAAATCAAATTTTTGAATTTGTTAAATTTTTTCAAAAACCCAGTTTGTTTTTTTAATTTAAAACTGAAAATATATGGCATGTGAGAAATATTAGTTATAGGAGCTTGTCAGCCTCACTTGGCTGACACTGGTACTGCTACAGCTTACTTTCGTTCTTTGATCAAGTGCATACCTCCACCTCTCCAAATTCTCTTCCACCTACAATGCCAATATCTGCAAACATCACGAGGATTCCTGCCTGACCCAGTCGGTCCATCACCAGAGCAAACATGAAGGGGCTCAGAGCTGGTCCTTGATGCAATCACCTCCACCTTGAAGCTATCTGTCACTCCAGCACATCTCACCACTGTCCTGCTGTCCTCATACATGTCCTGTACAAGTCTAACATGTCCTTCTATCCTCATGCATGTCCTGTACCGGTCTAACATGTCCTGCTGTCCTCATACATGTCCTGTACCAGTCTAACATGTCCTTCTGTTCTCATGCTTGTCCTGTACTAGTCTAACATGTCCTTCTATCATCATGCATGTCATGTACCAGTCTTAACATGTCCTTCTATCCTCATACATGTCCTGTACCAGTCTTCACATGTCCTTCTATCCTCATGCATGTCCTGTACCAGTCTTTACATGTCCTTCTATCCTCATGCATGTCCTGTACCAGTCTTAACATGTCCTTCTATCCTCATGCATGTCC
>JARVGS010000979.1:36848153-36860626 GCA_031762315.1 Hypsolebias antenori | reverse complement strand
TGTACCAGTCTAACATGTCCTTCTATCTTAACATGTCCTGCGGTCCTCATACATGTCCTGTACCAGTCTAACATGTCTTGCTGTCCTCATACATGTCCTGTACCGGTCTAACATGTCCTTCTATCTTCATGCATGTCCTGTACCAGTCTAACATGTCCTTCTATCTTAACATGTCCTGTACCAGTCTAACATGTCCTTCTATCCTCATACATGCCCTGTACCAGTCTAACATGTCCTTCTATCCTCATGTCCTGTACCAGTCTAACGTGTCCTTCTATCCTCATGCATGCCCTGTACTAGTCTAACATGTCCTTCTATCCTCATGTCCTGTACCAGTCTAACATGTATTGCTGTCCTCATACATGTCCTGTATCGGTCTAACATGTCCTTCTATCCTCATGCATGTCCTGTACCAGTCTAACATGTCCTTCTATCTTAACATGTCCTGCGGTCCTCATACATGTCCTGTACCAGTCTAACATGTCCTGCTGTCCTCATGTCCTGTACCAGTCTAACATGTCCTGCTGTCCTCATGTCCTGTACCAGTCTAACATGTCCTGCTGTCCTTATGTCCTGTACCAGTCTAACATGTCCTGCTGTCCTCATACATGTCCTGTACCAGTCTGTCCTGATGTGCTCATACATGTCTTGTACCAGTCTGTCCTGCTGTCCTCATACATGTCCTGTAGCAGTCTAACATGCCCAGCCCAACTTTGTTTTGTGGCTGCAATACCGCATAGCGCCACGTGGAGGAGTATAGACCGGAAGCAGGAAGTGCCGTCATCGTCAGAGCGAAATTCAAACCTGGGGAACTTTTAAACTTGTTTTTTTTTTTTTTCACACGCTGCACTTCTTGTGATCTTCATTTGTTTTTTGTTTGTTTTTTACTAAACCAGGTAATTTCATATCGTTGAAAAGTATTTCTCTTTTTTCTTTCTTACTATTCTCGATTGTTTTTGCCTAGACTCGTCTTTTGTTTGCTTGTTAGCTAGAAAATGTTAGCGACGAGCATTTTTGTGAAACGTCCTAATTTGAGTTTGTTCGGTGATTCTTGAGTTTATCTGTGTTTGCAGTGAGGTTTGTCCTTGTTAGCTGGAGCAGGGAGGATGCCTGTGGAAAGGACGGAGTACCGGGAAGCCGCAGAGCTTCATAAATATTATGAAGTTTATGAAACTATCGGCTCAGGTAACAAGACCCAGGACTGTCAGAATGTGGCAAGTCACGTGATGTCTGTTCTGTTGTGAGGTATGAACCAGGTGTGTTTTTCAGGTGGTTTTGCAAAAGTCAAGCTGGGTCGACACATCTCGACAGGAGAGAAGGTTGCCATTAAAATAATGAACAAAAAAGATCTTGGGGTGAGTCCAAAAGACTTTCATGAAAAATATCTGCGTTTGAGCACAAGACAACTCAAGCTAAAGCTAGCTGCAATTTCTGAAGTATAAAATGTCTAAAACATTTAAGAATACTCTTCTTTACATGTCATCTCTGTTCAAGAATTGAAAAAATATTTAATATACTGTATACAAAAAGTGCATTAATGTTTGAGAGCATGGTTTGGGCTTTAAAAGACAAGTTTGGAGTCCAGCCCAAATAACTAGGCTCTAGTTTGTTTTCTAGTAAATGACCAATGTCAGAGAAATCCTTTATGTGCAATATTACTGTTTAATGTAGAAGTGACAATATCACTTATTTTAAATCCATGTCACCACTTTAAACCAGGTAAGGGCATCAAAACAGTGAGTTTGTTGGAATGAACAAATATAATTTTAGCAATTTATTATTAGCAAGCAGAATATGAATGCATGGTACTTCGAATATAATGAATTATGAGAAGCTCCTCTAAATCTGAGGCCATGGCTCCTGACTGAACACAGGTGGAATGCCCCCTCGTGGGGGAGGGGGTCTTTGCCTCAGAAGGAGGAGTTCAAGTATCTGGGCTTCTTGCTCGTGAGTGATGACAGGCTGAAACGGAAGATGCATCGCGGATAGATGCCTTGTCCTCAGTAATGAGGCTGTTGTTTCGGTTGGTGAAGAAAGATCTGAGTCCAAAGGCAAAGCTCTCGATTTATTGGTTTGTCTACAATCCAACCCTCACCTGTGGTCTTGAGGTGTAGAGCCGATGAAAGGAATCCGTTGAGGTGGTTCAGACATCTGATTAGGATGCTCCCTGGAGGCTGTCTGGGCATGTCCCACTGGTAAGAGGCCCCAGGGCAGACCCAGAATCCTTATTGCAATTTTTGTTTTTGGACTGGGAATGCCAAACAGTCCCCAAGGAGCTCACTCAAAAAACTAATATTTTACTAAATTTAGTGTCTGAGTCAGCAGTCAAGACAAAAATACTAACGACAGTCCAGCCTGGCATGTGTATTCTAATTTCTTTGTGTAACTTTTAGTACACCTTACAAGTATCAGAAGCGAATATCTGGACTCTTTAGTTAAAATATTTTTACTGGTATTGCTGTAAACAGTGATAATGAACAGCATCGCTCTTCACAGGACGACTTGCCTCGTGTAAAGTTGGAGATAGAAGCGATGAAGAACCTGAGTCATCAACATGTCTGTCAACTGTACCACGTCATGGAAACGTCTTCACAGATATTTATGGTGCTTGAGGTAACAGCACTAACAGTACACAGAGTGTACGTGTAAGAAATAACTTGTTTTCTCTCCCAATAAATGTTTTTTCTTCTTTTCCTCGTCTCAGTACTGCCCAGGTGGAGAGTTGTTTGATTACATTATAGCAAAGGACCGGCTGTCGGAGCAGGAGACCAGAGTGTTTTTCAGGCAGATTGTGTCAGCGATGGCCTTTGTGCACAGCCAAGGATATGCACACAGGGATCTCAAACCGGTACAAATAATAATCGTGCTTGTGTACAATGTGATATGACAAATTTTTGTCTACTGTTGTCGTCATTCTTTGTTAAAAAACAGGTCTCTCTTGTAAATGAGTCCTTGCGGCTCAATGAGGTTAGCCTGTTTAAATAAAGGATGAAAAGAAAAAAAAGAACAACATTGATTCATCCCTTTGTCAATGTTTTAATGTCTGAATGACCCTTTAGGTCAGAGGGATGACTTAGTGATAGTTGCTGGACTGAAAAATACAAAATGTGAAGAATAGTTGATCAAGGCCAGTTTAAAAGAGTTGTATAGTCTGGCTACTTGAAAGCAAAGATTTGTGCAGTGATGTATATTTTTTATTTATTTAACAACATAGTTTAATGTCAACTAAAAATGTTTTTTTTTTTTTAAATCTCCACATTAGGAAAACCTGCTGATTGATGAGGACCATAACTTAAAGCTCATAGACTTTGGCTTATGTGCCAAACCCAAGGTATTTCATCACATTTTCTCATTCTGAGAGCCAAATAAATGCAATGGGTTAAAAATAGTTTTTGCATATGGCTTTCCTCTGTAGTGCCTCGAGGCAAAGTCCACGCCTTACATTTGTTTCATGAAAACCTTCTTGTGGGTTGTGGTTGCTCCTGTGCAGGGTGGTTTGGGTTATGAGCTGAAGACTTGTTGTGGGAGTCCTGCTTACGCTGCTCCTGAACTCATTCAGGGAAAAGCTTACATCGGTTCAGAGGTAAATACCAGGGTTTGATTTTTTAATGTAATTTTAAATCGTCACGTGTTGGTGTCCTGATCATATTTAGTGGTGCATGGCTCAGAGCAGCTGAGCTGTGCACCCTGCCTGTAACACTTGATATGTTGTAACCTCCAGGCTGATGTGTGGAGCATGGGGGTTCTGCTGTTCGCTCTGCTCTGTGGATACCTCCCCTTTGACGATGACAACTCCATGGTCCTTTACAGGAAGATTATGGTAAGAAAACTGCTGCGTTTGTTACATTTCCACTGAACCTGAGGTGTTTACAGACAATTTACAACTACCATGTAACATTGAAAACTGAAAGTCTTTTTTTTTTTCCCCAGAGGGGTAAATATGATAACCCACAGTGGCTCTCCACAGGTAGTATCCTCCTCCTCAACCAGATGATGCAGGTGTGTATTCTGTTAGCTTTTTTTTTATTTATTCTGTTTTGATGATCATTCTGTGATATAAATTTACAAAAATAATTATTTCTGATGTGTAGCAGCACAAAACATTTAGACTGCAGGGCGGCGCTCATCAGTTGGCAGCTCATGAGCCGTCTGAGGTCACTGAGTTCTGTCTCTGAAGTCTTAGTTTATTCTTAAATCAAATTGAGTGTTATTAAGTGTTTGCTCACTCACAGCGCATGATCAAACCTGCCTAGGACTGTGGCACATATTAGAAGAAGAAAGCGGCCGCAGGGTCAGGCAGGGTGGAACAGCTGTTTAGTTTATTCAAGTGCTAGAAGGAGCACGGGTTTGAGTCCAGCACTGAGGATACTTGCTGGTTTTTTGGTTCTGTGATAGTTTTCTAGTCAGGAATTACCAGTAACTGTAGCAGGAATTGTTGATAACATTATTTCTCCATCTTTGTCCCCAAAAAATTCCAAAACAAACTCTTTTGGTGCTTTTCTTCAGCGTTAAGTGTTGTTTAACTCAAAACTCTCATACGACCATAGTTTTTAAAACTTATTTAGCATTTAAATGGTAAATGGACTGTATTTATATAACACCTGTCTATCTCATCAACACACTCAAAGTGCTTCACACTAAAATCTGTGCCTCATTTACCCATTCATACATAGATCAATATAAGAATAATCAGCTCTTTATCACATTCATACACTGATGGGACACACATCAGAGGCAGTGAGGGGTTCAGTGCCTTGCCCAGGGACACTTCAGCATGTGACTGCTGGTGGAATCAAACCACCAGCTCTTGCACTGAAGGCTCTAACCACTCAACCACAGCCACCTCTTTATTTATTTCTTTGTTTATTACGGTTATAAAAGGTTTGTAAGCTCAATCCTCCAGGTAGATAAATTACAGAAATGTTAAATTGTGTCATCTGAACGAGTTTCTTTAAGGGAGGAATGTTTCGTCTTTCGTCCAAAAGGCTTCATCAGTCTGAGGCCTGCCAACCCAGATATGTCTCATAGATAGTCCTCATCGATGTGTTTCAAGCCAACCTGTTGAAGTCCAAGAAACCGGCTTCTAACACTTGTCCAGAAACTAGTCCAGATGACGTGGTTTAACCTTTTTTTGTGATTTTCTGCATAAATGTACAGAGATTTACAGGTAAACTCACAGACAAACATCTCCATCAAAGAAGCACAGTTGTCTTAACTCTTTTACCATCTACGTATGAAAGCAGAAATAGAACTACCGGTAAATTAAACTAGCCATTATCACCAGAAGGATGGCTTATAGAAAGCTCGTCTCCTTCAGCCTGATGAGAAACTTTCTGTCTCTGGAGTACATTGTGTGGACAGCCCCTGCTGCAGCCTCCTTTAGAATTGAAGTGTCCGTGTGCGTCCTGCAGGTGGACCCCAAGCGCCGTCTGACTGTCAGACAGCTGCTGGACCATCCCTGGGTTACCAAGGACTACAACAGCCCTGTGGAGTGGCACAGCAGACAGCCGGTACAGACGCGCAGAAGGCTGCAACACAAACACTTTTCTTAGCTTGCAATCAAATTATTTCAGCTGTGCTACTTCCTTTGATTCCTGACGGGAGTTTTGTTTCTCTCCCTCAAATCACCTCGTATCTTAAGACTTGTGTAAACACTTAAAGTTTTTCTTGTGTAGCTTGATCGTCTAGATGAAGACTGTATCACTGAGATGGCAGTCAACATGAAGCGGTCAAGAGAAAGCACCACAGCGCTCGTGAAAGAGGTGTGTGTGTATTCCTAATTGTGTTTTTCTTCCTGTGATGCCCCCATTTTGTTGTTTGCTGTCAAGTGGTTTGGACTGTGGTGTAGTAAATGATGCAGATGTTAATGTCGTATCATGCATAGTTGGTGTTAAATGAACGTTTTAATGTGTTTTAACCCCCACAGTGGCAGTATGACCAAACCACAGCCACCTACCTGCTGCTGCTGTCGAAGAAGCAGAGGGGGAAGCCTGTCCGTCTGCGTCCTGAACCAGCTCCCTGCGAGGAGTCTCCTCTGCTCCAACTGCACGTAAGAAACAGGACGGCTTCTTCTGTGCTGTTTTGATAACTAGGAGGGGCTGAAACTATGAACACTTTTATTTATTTATTTAATTAATTTTAACATGGCTGTTTGTTTGTTTTCTTCCCCAGACCATAGAGCTTCTTCACTACAGTGAGGATGTGGATGCTGTGATTATTGGATCTTTGGACTTTTGCTCAGATTATGTTGAAGACTGTCCATGGGTCCCGGTCCAACAGTGCACGCCCCAGAGGGTCAGAGGTCAGCTGGATGGAAACACTGACAGAGACATGGTATGTGGAACTTTCTGCTTCTTCTATGTGTGACAGGAGTGTGTTTAGAACAAGACACAACGAGACAACAAGCTTGGGTTAAAAAAGCCAAAAGCAACAGAAAAGAGGAAGTGATAGACATGTTCCGGTAGTTTGGAGATTTTCAAACACTTACTGTGTCTTTCTGCACTCTGGAGATGAAAGGTACTGTACTTGCCACCGTAAAAGTCGCACTGCCCTATAAGTTGCATCAGTCCAAATATGTCTAATAAAGTGGGGGAAAAAACAGGAATATGTCACTTCGCCGTATAAGTCGCATCTATTATGCGCCGCTGCTGACAACCCGGAAACATGGGCCGGTGTTGTGACAAAAATCAATTGGCTGCCAAATGGTGGCCACGGGAGCGTGCACGGGAGGACTTTAACAAGAATTTAACAAGATTAACATGCAGAGGGAGGACTCACTGTGCATTTCTTCGAAATCTAACAAGATAAACACCTAAAAACAATTATTTGTTTGCTCGAAATTATAGTAAAGGTGTGCCTTTAACTTTTCCGTAATAAATGCACTTTAATAGTCAAATCAGACTGACTTGATTTGACCCATCTTCCACGAGTTCCGGAGCGAGACGACGGTGGCTTGGTATGGCAAGCCAAGTGTTCCATTAATAGCCACTTGGCTTGCCATATCAATCAAGAGCCCTCTAGTGGCTGAAAATGGTAGTGTTCAACATTTTCCATGTCAGAATGAATGAAATCATCAGATCTCAGCCAAAAATTGAGTTATAAATCTGGGGGAATAAACAGAAATATGTTGCCTTGCTGTATAAGTCGCAGGCGTGTTAATTTACGCAAAAACCTGTGACTTATACAGCAAAAAATACGATAGTTCATGTTTAGGTAAAATAATAGAAAACTTCTGCTATGAAGTTTGATTTTATGAGCTTTCCAACTTTATGAGCGTAAGAGCTGAAGAAAGGAGACTTAAAAAACTGCGTAATGTGCATAAATTGTTCCTTGACTCTTCAAATATTTCCTTTTTCTGTTCCTGAAGAGGTTGCTCTCACCTGCAGAGGAAAAACGATGCATTCACAGTCCCACAGCAGAGAGGGGGAGGCCGGCAACACCACACCACCAGCAAAGGAGGGAGAGAAAACACGAACAAACCAGCGAAAACAAGGAGAACGTCACTGAAGAGAAGAAAGACAAAATGTTTGCGTTGCCTCCCCCCCGCACCCCCGTGTCCAGTAAGAAGAATGCACGCAGGAACGTGCTGACCACGCCCAACAAAAACACAAACGTTGTCACCAAAAACACAAACATTGTCACCAAATCCAACGTGGGAACACCTAAAGGTAAGTCAAACTTCTTCTTTGTTTTGGGGGGGTGGGGTGGGGGGGGACAGGATGCATCAAATCTGTACACATTTCATAATTGTTTATTCTTCCAAACAAGTGATTGATTTTCTTATTAGATTACACTGACATCATTTAACTGTCACCCTCCATGTTCATTTATTCTATTCCCTTTGTCGCTTGCTGGTCTCATAATCACACGTGCCACAACCACATGCTACACATTTGCCAGTAAATTGTCTTCTGGTAATAAACTCATTTATCGGGCCTGTTTTTTTTTTGTTTTTTTTTTTTTTATCTAAAAGCTTCTCATAATTCAGTGATTTAGCTGTCATCACTCCACAAAAAACAGACACACACGCTTATCACTGTCAAAGGTGAGCTTATTATCAGGAAGCTAATTCTGTTCACTTATCTGTAAATGAAGGGCAGTAATGTGACTGGGAGGATCATTAAAGTCCTAATTATTTGTCGTGGTGACGTTTCTGCTCAGATGTCCGGCCTCATTAGTTCCTTGCTGAAGTTGGGCCAGCAGATTTACTGTAGCCGTTAGAGTTGATGATGAATCCTTGGAGCTCTGCTTTACACTGCTCTCTGCGCTGCCTCCTGTTTTCTGAGCTACAGTTAGAGCAGCCTGTGACATCCTTGTCCACACACTCGGTGTGTGTGTCCCCAGGCATTGCTGTGACAGGTGTAGCTGTCTCCTTCCTTTGCTCGCTGTCCCACATGGGCTGTAGTGACATGTGTTCTCTCGCCACTGAGGCTCAGCTCTGTATGTGTGTATGTGTGTATGTGGGTGTGTGACACACGTTTTATCTTTGTGTTCACAAAATCGGGCAGTTGTACGTGTTGGAGCAAAGGGCTTTCACCTGAACAGTTTCCAGTCTCTGTTTTAGTTGCTTCTGAGTTGAGCTTACTTTCTTAAATAAGACCTGTATAAAACATTACTGTCTGATGGTAAAAGAACTTGCATGTAAAGTTGTCTGTGTTAAAAGACTTGAGAGAAAAATTCAAACTTCTAAATTTTTTGCCTGGTGTCAAATTAATCTACTAACTACTGCTAAATCTACCAGTATTTATTTTTATGTTCATATTTCATTCACAATGACATTTTGTTCAATAACATCTTCCTAAAATGTTGTACATTACACAAAGTATTCATTCATTCATTAGCACAGGTTAGTCTCAATGAGCCATGAGGACTCATTTACAAGAGAGACCTGTTCCAGACAGAACATATAAAGTACAAACAACAATAAACAATGACAACAACAAACTACAATATAAATGCAGTTAAAATGAGTAGTGTATAAAGCAATGACTCAGGGTGCCGTAAAACAGGGTGAAATACTAAAAACAAGAACATATCTGCTTTAATTTTTCTACTGACATTATCAAATGTTTGAAACCCCTTAAAGAAATTAAGGTGGACAACTTCAGTTCCTGTTGCAAGGTGTTCCAGGTTGCAGGAGCTGAGAAGAAGTCCTTTTTGCCAAGTTTTAATTTTAAATAAAATTTCCTTGTTGATCGTGCAGCTCATCCATCAATCAGCCAGTTCTGTGTCATGTCCAATCTTATTTTGAAAAACCACGATAGAGCGAGTCTTGAAAAATGAACCATGAAGCAGCGAGGGACTGCTGTGTAGTGCCACTTCACAACAGAAGTCATCTCAAGCCCTGAACAGAAACATTCATATATAAAAATAAGTTAACACTATTTATCTGAGGAGTAGACTGCTTTGAATTTAACTTCATCACAGACACATCTTGAGCAAGCACGAAGGCGACAGTGGACAGGAAAAACTCCCTCATGAGGAAGAAACCTCCAGCAGAACCAGGTTAGGTTAGGGTCTGGGTTATGTTACAGACATGACTGAAAGCCAGTACAATGCTCTAATAAGGATATAACGTGTGTTTCTTAAGAAAAGGCCAAGCATGTCAGTCTTCTCTTTCCTTGACAAAGTAGTACTTTTATTTCCTTTCAACTTTTTTGGCTAAAAAGGTAAGAAAGACTAGGTGACTTTTTGGTACAATCTTTTTTTTATATACAAGTTTTGTTACAAAATGTCATGCATAGATCCCATGTGATTCCTTAGACAGAGATCTTTACTAATTGGCTTTTCTATATATGTGAATGTTCCTGTAAAGTGCCTGAGACAACTTTATTGTAATTTGGTGCTTTACTGTATAAATAAACTGAGTTGAACTGAGTTGATTGAGATGGTTTCTCATGCCTTTGTGGGAGACTGCAGGGCGTGTCTGCTGAGTTGTAATGGAGCAGGATTTCTACATAGTGGTGCACCAATAAACCAGCTGGACGATTTAGCTGCCCTGATTTCAGCTGATACTTAAGTGAGAAAACGATTAAAAAAAATTTTTCTCGTTTTAACAACAATTGCCTAAACTTCAGTTATATTTCAGAGCACTACCTCGTGGCCAGTTACAAGTTTGTATTGTTCTAGGATATTGTTCAAGGGTATGTTTTTCAATAAAATAAGATAGAAAATTGAAGGTGCAGTATGACCTTATAACACTTGACGATGTCGCTTATAAAATAAAATCGTTTTCGGCCAAAATCAGAATTCACAGGTAAGGTTTTTTTAGAGATCAGTGATTGGCCAGAAAATTGCAATCGATGCACCCCCATTTCTTCAATCTGGAGCTGGAGAGCTGTATCAGTGAAGGGGCTGGTGTCTGTTAGACCATTCTGCTAACATAATTCATTCAACCTTTATTCATACAGGTTAATTCCATTGAGCCTCTGGGACTCAGTTACAAGAGAGACCTGAAAATGAAGATGTGCCACAAAAACTAGTTTTTTCTGTTAGGCCAGTAATTATTTGTCATGTCCTTACTTGCAAGAAACACATTTCATTTATGTATTTATTTACAAGGACAGTGCACACTCGTCAATATTTCAAAATGTACAGTAATTGCTCCAGAGGGAGCACAATGGCTAATTCTCATGTGTTGTCCTGATTAAAAAAAATACTTTAACAAGTGTACAAACTACAAAACACATACAACAGTCGAAATGTGCTGCTTTTCGGCATATTGTTTTATACTACTAGTGCTTATTGTATCTTTAATGTTTTTCTTAGTTCATATCATATTCTTAGTTCATATCATTGTATATACTTTTGTTGGATGTGACCTGGACCCTGTGTACACATTTCGTTCCACCACATGTATCACATGTGGTGTGACTGACAAATAAAGAATCTTGAATCCTTGAAACAATCCATAAAACAAACCTCACACTCTGTAAGTTTACAGCTTCTTTTTAAAAACTGAATAAATGTCCCTCTCTTGACATCTCCCGCTAGTTTGTCACATTTTGTCCAAATCCAGTTCTCTACAACACAATCCCCTCCAGTTTGAGATAGGTTGTTTATTCTGGTTTTATACTTCTGGATGAAAGAGTTTAAAGGTGGAGCAGAGAGCTCATTTAAAACCCTAAAACCAAAACCTTGATCACTGAACGTTTGGTAATTTTTTTAATCTATGATCTCATTGTCTCATTGTTCAAGTTAAGCTGCTTTTTTGTTTCTGGAGCTCTTCAGGTTTGTTGTTTGGTTACTTTTAATTTCAGTAAACCTGAAAAAAAGTTAAATAAAATAAAGTGAAATCTTGGATCCAGAATAGTGGCCCCATACTGAAAGACTGTTTTGAACGCAAAGACTGGCAGGTCTTCAGAGAAGCTGCTGAGAATGAGGCGCACTAGCCCTGGAGCGATACACATCCTCAGTTCTGGGGTACATTAGTAAATGTGCTCATGACGTCACCTCCATCAGATATAAAAGTTACCCGGACAGAAAACCTTGGCTGAATGCAGAGGTTCGCACCCTGCTGGCAGCCAGCAACACAGCCTTCAGGTCTGAAAACTCACAGGAGCTGAGAAGGACAAGGAAAGAACAGCTTGCTGGTATTAAGAGGGCCAAGGCCAAATATGCACAGTGGATCCAGGGTCAGTTCACCTCACAAGACCCACGGAGCATGTGGAGGGGCATTAAGTGTATAACAGATTATAAAGGCAGGAGTGAATAATGCCGTAGACACCCATCACTGCCTGATGCCCTGAACAAGTTCTACGCATGCTTTGAAGACCCAAACAGACCACCCAGCACCAGACTCACCTCACCACCAGAAGAAGAGCATCTCAGCATGACCTCAGCAGAAGTCAGGAGTACTTTCAGAAGGATTAACCCTCACAAAGCAACTGGCCCAGACAACATCCCCCCGAAGGCGCTAAAAGAATGTGCCGATCAGCTCTGCGAGGTGCTGGCCGACATCTTTAACACCTCACTTACCCCGGAGACAGTTCCCATCTGCTTGAAGACTGCCACCATCATCCCAGTCCCAAAGAGCTCTACAGTAACTGGTCTGAATACCGGCCAGTAGCCCTCACCCCAATAGTCGCTAAATGCTTTGAAAGACTGGTCATGACTTGGGCTTAAACAGATTACTCGAGTAATCGACACATCGATTCCTAGGACATCTATTCAGTTTTTTAATTTCACGTAGAGTATTCGTAGTGACGTCATCACATCGCAGTTACAGAACAGAAAATGAATCAACTTCCTGTTTGGAGCGCGTTGCGAACCGGCGTTACACCAAATTCTGCGACCACTGTATATTGTGACCATAGGGGGTGGTGTTACATGCACTGTTGCAGGTGTGGGATGGTCGACTGCCCCCCAGTTTTTAGTTTCGTTTTTGACGTGCCGCAGGTTTCTTTCACTTTTGCAGCTTAATAATAATAACTAATAGTTTTGGTTTTCCTGTGATTTATCTGCAGTATGATAAA
>JARVGS010000979.1:36835081-36848053 GCA_031762315.1 Hypsolebias antenori | reverse complement strand
ATCTGTTTCATGTTGCTGCTGATCTGTTTCATGTTGCTGCTGATCTGTTTCATGTTGCTGCTGATCTGTTTCATGTCTCTCTCTCTCTCTCTGACTTTGTTGCTGTGTTCATTCATACTCATCTGCTCACACAGACTCATGTTCGTTCTGCTTTTCGGCGTAATGTTCTTATTTTTATGCTATTGGTGCTTAGCGTATTTTTGATTTGATGTTTTTCTTAGTTCATATCTTAGATCTTATTACTGTTTTTCTTTTAAATGTTATTGTTATGTAACTTGGACTCTGTGTACACCATTTTGTTCCACCACATGTACCACATGTGGTGTGAATGACAAATAAAGAAACTCTGACTCTGAAAAAACTGTCCTCAACTCAGTCATTTTGTTTAAATCTGCCCTTTCAAATATATCAGTGACTACATTTTCTTGGTATTATTGCTAAACGTTCAACAAACAAAACATTTCTGATTTGGAGTTTAGAAAGGAAACAGGTAGCAAAACTCTTTGCATTTTAATTTGATGTACTATGTTCTGAATCACATTGGGTTTAACTCTTAAAGACAGTCTATGTAAAGTCCTGTTAGTTTCTGTAGCTTGTTTGTGATGTGCAATTAAAAATAGACTGTTTAGTGGCTGTGTGTGTCTGTTTTAGGTGACAGCACATCTAAGGAGCAGAATAAGAAGAAAGCTGCAGAAATAAAGGAATCTGCAAACATAGAAATAATGGCATTTAGTCCAGAGCGAAGGTGAGTGAACGACAGGGTCAATCAGTGCTTCAGCGGAGATGTCAGAAGAGATTCAGGAGAGGAAAACTGTTGTGCAGGCAGAAGGTCAGTGTTTGTGAGATTGTGTTTTCTCTCCAGGTCCAGGTCACTGGACACGGCTGTCACAGAAGACAGTGGGAAGAAGAAGCGAGGAGGAAAGATGTTCGGTTCCCTGGAGAGAGGCCTGGACAAGGTGATCACCATGCTCACCCCGAGTAAAAGACGAGCCCTGCGGGACGCCCCACGCAAGATTAAGGTACGCGCATATGAAAAATAAACGAACGAGCTGACCTGCATCAAACTTGCATCATATACAGAAAGAGATGCAAAAAACAAAATCATGGCCAAGTTTTGGCCTGTTGTTACATTACTTTGATTTTTCAGGCAATAATATGCAAAGTTTGTTTTGAAGTTTTGTTATATGTGATTAAAGTTTATTCCCGTGCTGCATTTAACAAAACAAATGTGTAACATACAATAATTAGAAAAAAATAACATTTTCTGAAATAAAGTGTAAATTATAAACATTGTGACTTTCCTATAGTTTTTTGAAGAAGCTAAAACAGACATTGAGTTAAAAGAATCACAACACTAGCTAAAATATCAAATCACCAGCTAAAAGAAGTAAAACGCTAGCTAAATATCAAATCACCAGCTAAAAGAAGTAAAACGCTAGCTAAATATCAAATCGGCAGCTAAAAGGTGCAAAAGCTAGCTAATTATCAAATCGACAGCTAAAAGATGCAAAACGCTAGCTAAATATCAAATCGACAGCTAAAAGATGCAAAACGCTAGCTAATTATCAAATCCACAGCTAAAAGATTAAAAGCTAAAAGATAAAAGTAGCTAAAGGCTAGTTGAAAAGCTAAATTCAACAGACCTTTAGTTGAAAACTGAAAGTAGCAGACAAGTCAATTAAAAGTAGCAAAAGAAGACAACACCCCAGATTGCAAAGAGAATGCTATGTATATTTATGGGAAGATATTTGTAATGTTTTGGAAAGGGTAAAAGTTACTTAATCCAAAATTCATAGCAGCTGAATGTTTTGATGCATGGATGGCTAATATAGCTCAAACACAATGTCGTTAGATCAGGATAAAAATAAAAACATGAAAAAATTAAACGGTGTAAGCGATGACTCAGCATCTGGATAATCTTTCCAGGTTTTCTTTTTGCTCCTTCCTACAGGCTCAGTATAACGTGACCCTGACCTGTCAGACCGATCCAGATCAGGTCCTAAACCAGATCCTCTCCATCCTGCCAGAGAAGAACGTGGACTTCACACAGAAAGGGTGAGCTCTCACTCTCTTCTGCTCTCTGACAAGATGACCAGTACTTTTGGTCAAACTCTGCCATGTTCGTTAATGCTGGCCTCACCTGTTCAGGTACACCCTGAAGTGTCAGACCTGGGGCGACTTGGGGAAGGTGACCATGGCCTTTGAGCTGGAGGTGTGCCTGCTGCAGAGGCCAGAGGTGGTGGGAGTTCGACGCCAGAGGCTGAAGGGAGATGCTTGGGTTTACAAACATCTGGTGGAGGACATCCTCTCCACCTCCAGCATCTGAGTGATGAGGCTCTCAGCAGTAAAAGGACCACGATGCTGCTCTTCTGTGTCCTTATAAATTAAGAAAAAACTCCTCGCTGAGAGAAACAGAAGTTCAGAGGAAGATGTGCACATTATTCTTTCTCTGGATTATTGTCTGTAGGTCAGCCAGCAGTATATAAAACATGATTCATTAAGTTTATTTCAGGATTCTGTGCTGTTTTTGTTTCTTGTAGAACAAGTTCACTTCCCTTTTCCCATTTTATTAAGCTAAAAGTGACTGTTGTGAGTTATCTTTAGATAAATGTTGAATATGACATGTAAAACCTCCTTTTGATCTGCTTTACATATTTCTGTCATGATGTTATTCAGCCCTGAAGGCGTAACACCTGACTGGACAAGTTCAAGACGTAGATCATCACTAATTCAGTGTTTTTGTTTGTAGCGCCTGCGGTCGTCTCGGGATGTTTACTCTGTTGTTTATGTTGTTTTTATTTGTTTTTCCTGTCTTGTTGTCGCTCTGTATAATATATTGCCGATGTTTCGACAAAGTAAAAGGAACAAAATAAATGTCTGTTTTTAGTAAGATAAAAGATTGCAGTGGGTTTAGTTTTTGACACCAAACGTTGTTGTGGTCCAAGCAGCTGTTCATCTGTTTATTCAGGCTTCACTGTGGTGATGGAGGTGATGACGGCTGGATAAAAATAAAAAAATCCAGGAAGTATTCACTGGGTGATGATCTACAACTGATTAACTTTTGGACATCTTGAGCTTGATTAAAAGTGTTATAAAAATGAGAATAAGTGAGGTTATTAAATGAAAACATTTAATGGTACTGGTTAAATCGTGTCATCCGGACCAGTTTGTTTAAGTGAGAAATGTTTTGTCCCCCATCCAGAGGACTTCCTCAGTCTGTGGCCTGCCAACCAGATCTGTCCCATAGGTGTCCTTCACTGTTGTGTTTCAAGTCAACCTCCTGTTGGCATCTCAGAAGTAGACTTTTAACACGTGCAAAACAATCAGTCATCATGTACAACAACAGTGTTTTAGGCCAGATGACCAACTTGTTACTCACAGAAACAGCCTGAGGACAACCAAGGCCGAAGTGGTTCAGTGGTTGTTATCTACCTGAATGACTGAGCTTACAAACCATTTACTGGTACTCACTTTAACTTTTGGGCTAGAGAAACTTTCCAGTGCAAAAGTGTGAATGCTTATTGAGTGATTTTTTTTTTTTTTTTGTTGATGGAAGAAGCTGAAGCCAGGCTGACAAATAAAAGCAGAATAAATGTGGAGATGAGACTGAATAAAGCTAAATAGGCAGTGAGAAAAGCTGAAGAAGTTACAAAAAATGTGAAATTAGCAAAACAAACTGAAACGAGTTTTTAAAAAAAAATGCCGAAATCAGCCCAAAAAAAGGAGCTGCAAAAGCTGAAATTATAGCAGAAAGATGTTGAAAGAAACAAAATTTGAAAGTGTCCAAAAAAGGAAGGAACTGGCAACAAAAGGCTAAAATTAGCAGAAGCTGAAATGAGCACTTTGAACAGAGTCAAACATGGAGTCCCATACCAGCTGTATTTGTTCTTTTGTAAACAAATCCGGTCTCAAAACGTTCGGCTCCTTCAGGACGTTCCTGCTGTGGTGTTTGGTATTTGTGCTAATTTTACTTTTTGCAATATTTAGCTTTGTCGGCCATGTTTTCTCATTGAAAATGGAGCTCTCTTCACGTCCTCTATGTGCTGTTTAAATATTATGCTGCTCATTTCATCTTTTGTTCTAACTTCGGCTTCTTTGTGCTATTTTCAGCTTCCTTTGGCTCCTTTTGTCATATTTCTGCCAAATTCAGCTTTTTATTCTCATTTCAGCTTCTTTCTGCTGAATGTAACTTATTTTTCTGCTGATTTTTCTGTTCATTGTAAGCTTTTATTTTTGCTATAATTTCCACCTTTTGTGATTGCCTCTAATAATTTAAACTAATGCTCCTTTCAGCTTTTTTCAGTTTATTTAACTTTTCCAGCTACTATATTTTTTTGTTAAATTTATTTTTATGTTCATTTCAGGTTCTATTTCACTAAGTTAAGGTTTGTTTATCTGTCTGTTTCAGCTCATTCTGCTACATTTCTGCTCTTCGGCTGTTTTTATTTCTTTTTACACATTTTTACTGGTTTTCATCCGCTTTCCGTTTTACGTTCCTGCTTTCAGCAAATGTCAGCTGTTCAAGTTCCACTTCCAGTGACGGTTTAGCAGTGAAACTTTTTCAGCCTGGTTCCAGCTTCTTCAGCAGCTTTCAGCTAAAATCATCTGCAAGCGTTCACATGGCATTTTCACAAGAAATACAATTTTTTTTTAATTTGTTTTATCTCCTTAGAAATATTCCTTTATTTTCTGATATCTATCCTTTATCTTTACCCGCTTCTTCTTTTCAGGGTCACTGGTGCTCATATCTAGCAGTCACTGTGTGAGAGGCGGGGGACACACTGGACATGTCTCCGGTCCATCACAGAGACACATACTACTATTACTACTTACTTGAGGCTGGTGTGTCAGCAGGGAGGAAAAGTGTAACTGGGTTCAGTGGATAAGGAGGGGGCTGGACCTAATGGGGATGGTTGGAGGTGTGGGGGTTGTGTTTTCTGCATGAAAAAAAAGATACATCCAGATTCATCTCTTCTTCATCTGTAAGCTTTTGTCCTTGTTAGCACAATTTTCAGGTTACTTCCTTACGAAGAACACTAAATCTTATTGTGAGCTGTTGTTGAAGGCCTCTGTCGTCATCCCTCACCTCAAACAGGTGGTGCTTATATTCCCAGAACTCATTGTGGACTCATTAACCCCACCCTGCCTGAAAACTAGAACAGAGAGCCAGTGTGTGGAAGAACGGATTACTTGATTAAATCAGGGCAGAGAGCAGTGCTGGATTAAGATTGAGCTGATCGTTGTACCACCAGTTTGGGCTCTGTGGGGTGAGAAGGAATCTATGACTTTAATAAACTGCAGCAATCAAGTAGATGAAATGTGAAGCTGTCCTCGGATCATGCAGTGACGTTTGGACGGATCAGTTTTGTGTTTTTACCGTTTTGCAGATCTGCAGGAGAAATGAGGCGCTTCCTGGCCGTTTGTCTCATTCTCCTTTTCCTGTGTGAGTTTGATTCTCCTGAAATGTGTTCCTTTGGGAGCAGATGTGTGCATCTGTTGTTTCTGTCAATATGTCTGACTCTGGTTCATTGTGCAGGGCTGCAGAGGTCAGGTGAGAGTGGACATGTTTGTGAGGTAGGTTAATGCAAAACGTTGGCTGTCAGGTCTTTAAATGTTCTGTATACTGGAGACAAAACATTTGGACACGTTTAATCAATTTAATGTCTTTGTTATACCAGTTTGGTCTACTGTCACAAACTGACTTGTTGTAGTTTTATTTATGTCCTGGTCAAACTCTTAAATGGTCAAAATAGTAGAAATGTCACTATATGATGTGAGCATGTTTTGTGTGATTAAATTGAATTAAAATAACTTTACCTCAAAAAACAAGATTTAAAAACAACAAATAGATGCTAATTGATGCCGTTGCCTGTGCTTCAGACAAAACAAGTCATAATATGATACAAAGTGACTTTGACCATAAAGAAACATGGTCCAGATGACATGATTTAATCTTTTCTCTGAAGCATTTCGGCCTTGGTTGTCTTCAGGTTGTTTCTGTGAGCAACAAGTTGACCATCTGGCCTAAAATGTTTGATCATTGTACATGATAATTGATTTTTTTTGCATGTGTTAAAAGTCTACTTTAGAGATTTCAACAGGAGGTTGGTTTGAAACAGCAGTGAGGGCTACCTATACAGATTGGATTGGCAGGCCATAGACTGAGGAAGTCCTCTGGATGGGGATGACATGTTTCTCACTTAAAGAAACCAAACCTTTTTTTGTTGTTTATAATAAAATATTTTATGATCCACTAAAGAATTTTAATTGAAAATCTTTGAAAGTAATCAGAGTTGACATCTGGAACCAGCTGTTGGAGTCAAACTGATCCAAGATGCCCCCACGGCTAACTAACATTTAAAACTGGCTTTAATTCAGTCCAGTTTACAGACCCTAAGCTCAAATTCAAAGGGATAGAAGCTGACAGTCATCCAAGCACACACTCTAAGACCAACATGACACTGTACAAATCATTTTTGTCAAGGTTTGACTAAAATTGCTCCAACTCATTTATCATAAAATGATAATTTAAAACTGGCATGAACGGCAGCAGGTAACATGCATTTCATCAACGAATGCTCTGACGGTCATTTAGGTTTTTTTATGTTTTATAACATGGATAGCTGCTGTCGTCATGTAGAAATAAAATGGAGTGTTTTTCAGGCAGAAACCAGAAGGGGAGTTAAAATGAACGGATGTGTTTGGGGGGGCTGATAAAGTGCTCTGTGTCTGCTGGGTGTGTAAAAAGAAGTTCAGCTTAGAGAGACGTTATCACACCTGCTGCTTGTACTTTTTATCTGGCAGGCCGTATCCATGAGCAAGACGGTGGTGTCGCTCCTCTTATCTCCTCTGTCTCTGTACTCCTGGATGGCCTCCACGCTGCTCAGACTCGTCCTGTCCGTCCCGTCTCTCGTCCTCGGCGCTCTCCATCAGTCCCTGCTGCTGATCTTGGCTGTCCCTTGGTGCGTTGCCACCATCTGCATCTCCCTGCTGCTCACATGCCTCCACGTGGCCCTGTACCTGCTTCACGTGGCCCTGGTGCTTGGAGTCGTGGCCGCTTTGGCCCTCGGGCTGCGCAAGACGTCTGACGGGGATGCCGTGAGACAAAAACGATCATCCCAGCAGAGCAGGCTTGAAGCTCTTCTGACAGAAACCAAACCAAGACGGGGCCGTCGCAGCGTTTCACAGCTAGGCTGATTTCAGCTCTTCACGTTTATTTAACGAATGTGGGACTGCTACATCTTTGTAACCTATGTTCAGTAGCTAAATTGGCTTGGAGACACATTTTTTTTAACGCGAGAACAAGAATAAAGACACAAGTGTGAGCTCCTGAGCTCTAAATGAGGTTGAAAATATATTCGCTGGTCGCTTCTTTAACAAACAGCCAGCAGTCGTCCACTTATCCATCCCTCTCATTTTCTCTCGAGTCATCTTTAAACGTGGCCTTCCAATTAACTGCGGATTGTTGTGCTGTTTGACACCCCCCCCCATTTCTGCACTTCTTGTCATTAGACATGTCCGTCAAGTGGAGATGAGAAGAGTAACAGGAAATCTGCTTCCACTGCGTCGGCGTGCTTATGAAGCCAAGTCCAGCAGTGCAGAACTCGAACCACATTCCTGAAAAACACTAATAAAGGGAGTTAACGGGGAGAGAAAGCACACGGGGTGGAGGCTGTGGAGGCCGAGCTTGTCCAGCCAGTTAACTGAGAGCGCAAATGGGACAGAGCTCGAGTTAAAAATGCACAAAAACAACCATTTTTCTAAATCAGAATGGTAACGGTGAAGGATGTGCCCATGACAAGTGATGGATGAACTTCCTGTGTGTATGTGTGTGTGTGTGACACAGAAAGACACGGGGAAATGAGGCTGGATCATAGAGATTTATTACACGGCTGTGGCATCCTAATTAGCATAAAGACTGGACTGGGCTACTCAAGCAGAGAATTAAAAACCTTAATTGTGCTGTCAGCCTCCTCCTCTGTGCCACTGCCGGCTCGACTTCATTCCACTCACATCCGTTTCCTCCCTCTTCAGTCGTGGCCTCGTCTCTGCCCGTGAAGAGGCCGGCGTCCGTGGCGTTTAATTGTTGCTGATAAATGGGAAGTGGGCTGTTTGTAATTGTCTCCAAGAGTGTCGGGAGGGGTGAAAAGGACGTACTGGATGCTCCGGAGGCACGAGTGGACGGGTTGTCCATTTTTGTGTAAGAAGATAGTGGAGGTCATCAAATAAATGTGTGAAGGAGGGAGATCTGAGTTCGATGGAAGTCTTTGTCGTGTTGTTCAATAACCTGCGTCCTATGGATTGGACAGATTCACCTGTGTCATTCAACATTACCTGATCCTTCTTTGACTTCGTACTTCGTCTCATGCAGTCATGAAGGATCACATTTTGAAGATAGATTACTGGTAGAACTGGTAGTATCAAAAACTAGAAACTGTCTAAAGAAAAAAACTGGTGGTGGTGGTGTGGAGGTGAATAATGGGCAACATGTTCAGGCATGATGGAGGCACATATATTTCACTCACAAACACCCAAAGTGTTTACACAGACACATGTCTTACCGTCTCCATGTCTGTCTTTGGAGGGTAATCATACATCAGCATGGCTGCCCAGACCAGGCTCCTACAAAATAAAACACACAGTCATCAGCGTACAGGAATCACCAGACAGTCAGCAATCCTCCCACAAGAAATCTGGGCCGGAAGAACATAAACATTTTTTATGACTGAGCTGTCATTCTCCCAACAAAGCTCGTTTTCTCTGGTAAATCTAAAACTTCATGGATGATTCTTTAGATTTCATGCCGTAGTCTTGAGTTTCCCCTTCATCTAGCAAACACACCCAGTAATCTATGTCTTCGCTTCAACTGTTGCTGCTCTGGTCCCAGAAATGTAGAAAATGTCTCTACTTGCATGCCAGAGCTACATGTCTTCTTTATCTTGTTGATTTAAAACTGGTGAGCAACAGTCTGATTTATTGAGCACTGATGGTTGACAGCATCCTAAACACAAGTTTTTATTTTTCTAATCTAAAAGATTTGAACTCCAGACTTAAGGAGAAGTGTCAGTATATACCTGGAGGGAGATCTGAGTTTAAAGGAAGTTTTTGATAAAACTGGAGCTGTGTTGTTCAATAAACTGCGTCCTATGGAGTGGACAGGTTCACCTGTGTCATTCAACATTACCTGATCCTTCTTTGACTTCGTACTTCGTCTCATGCAGTCATAAAGGATCACATTTTGAAGATAGATTACTGGTATTACTGGTAGTATCAAAAACTAGAAACTGTCTAAAGAAAAATTTGAAGGGTGCAAATGCAGCTGCGACCCAAATTTCCAAAGCAGCTTCTGTCAAAAATGTAGGGGAAAAAAACTGCCTAGTTTTTAATAAATAGGATGCGTAAAGAGTCAAGATCAAAGGAAATGTTACAGCTGTGCCAGTGGCTTGATATGGTCACTATGGTAACCACAAACCTGTGTCTGTCACTCCCTGACTACCAGGTTAATGAGAGACAGACAAAATGAGACAGTCACAGGACAAAAACTAAATGAGATGTTAAAACATCTTGAACTGTGAGCAGCTGAAGTCTCTAATGGTTGCACATGTGGATTTTTATTTTTCTACGAGGTTTTGTGTAGGAGATGTGACCAGTTTAAAGATGCTCTCCTTGTCCTGTGGAAGCAGGTGTTCAGTGAAGTTTTGTAGCTGTTAAAGACACTCAGGGTGAAAGAAAACACAAATACGGTATGTTTTTATGTCATTTGTAGTGAGAGTAAAACAACAAAAACAATGTTTTGTAGTTTAGAAAATGTGAAACTATTCAAAAGTTTGTGATCCTCGACCTGTCAGTCAGTCTATAGACAATAAAAATAATTTTTTGCATTGTTTTTCATTTATTTATTTATTTTTGGGGTCATTTTGTTCATGTTGTGTTTTGCACCACTATCGAACGTCACGGGATATTATTCCTGTTCAGGTTGCACCTTTTTCAAGTTTTATTTATGAGGGTGTCCATAACAACAATCCTTCAGAGTGGGACGGTGAAAACGGGTGGAAATTGGAGAAATATTGGAAAAGCTGGACTGTTCTGACATGACCCCCTCCCCCTGCCCCCATCTGTCTTGTAGATGTGATTTCCTAAAAGGAAGCTTCAAATGGATTCACTGACGCAGCTGTACAAACGTGCTCAATGAAGAAATCTCCTCTTCTTTTTATCTTTATCCATCTTTTATTGTGAAAAACTGGAATTTGAGCAGCCAGCATCTTCACAAACTCCTGATCCTTTTCACTGAGTACTATTTAGAAAGTTCTTCTTTTTTGTTGTTGTTGTTTTAAAGTCTATTTTAGGTCAGATAAAATGAAAGAAATTAGCATTTTAAAATTAAAAAAGTATTTTTTTTTCCCACTTAAAAAAAAAGTAACTTGCCACTCTTTAAATCTTGGCTTGTTCTCTTCTGTTCTGGAAGAAGTCGAGATGCTCACGCTGGTCATTGGTTTGTCAGTCTAATCAGAATCAAACTATTTCTGCAGCTCGAGCTGGTTCAAGGAGCTATCTACGACAGGTAAGACATTAACGTTGAAACAGAAATGGATTTAACAGAATCCCAACTCAAAACACCTGAACTATCACTTTAATCTGCTTTTGATCTGTCTTTAATCCAGACTAGCTAACAATCTAAAGAGGGAGGAGAAAGGCAGAGCCTCCTTCCTGTGCGTGTGTTGTTGAAGCACCGACAGCAGCAGACGAGGTTAAACTCTCAGCTTGACAGCAACAATCCCAGCATGCACTGCCTTAAACGTTGTGCTTCCCCCACGTCCTCTCACATTTTACCTCCTTTCTGCGTCTGCTCTTGTTCTCCCCTTCTGGGTCTTTGCTTCAGTTTCTCTCACCGTTTTTTTTTTTATTTTTCCTGCCTCCATCTCTCATCCTCTTCTTTTTCTTCTTTTCGTTCTCTAATTGGTCTCCGCTGTGTTAGCCGAGACAGGCCTATTCATCATAGCACTATCCTCAGAGACAAACCGTCTGGGAGCAAAGGGGAGATGGACGGAGTCAGACCGGAGGGCGATAGGGCCTGCCGCTTGTCAACCCACTTCTCTACTCTTTCTTTTATTTTTTCCTCCTCCGTGTTTCATCCTCTCCTCCCTCCCACGTCTCCTCTTGTTGCAGAGATGTCAGTTTTGCAGAGGGAGGAGGGAGGAGATGTAGACACATTAGTTAGGCTATTAGTTCAACAAGCTGCTTCCATGCCTGTCAGTGGTCCAACACACACACATGCATGAGCTCTGCTGTAACGTCTGACATTTGTAACATGGTGGCTGTGTCAGACAAGGACTGGGAGTGATGGGTCGAGCTGGAACATAATGGTAACAAGTGTTTCATCATTTCTTTAGATTGTTCAGAGGACTTCAACATGAGCGCTCTGTGTCCGTTTTTACAACTTTCTATCTCTGTGTGTGTGTGTGTGTTGCTGTAAAGGGCAATGAGAAACATGTAGCGATGGGCCTTGTGTGATAAGGTCAAAGCAGATTTCCAGGACTGTAAGTGTGTCGGAGCGTTTCTCTACATTTGATGAGCTAACCTGTGAGTGACGACTACATCACAGTTTTCTGTTGGTTTAACAGTGATTTGACACTCAGTCTTTCACAACTGGGTCAAAAATGACCCTTGTTAGACTCAACGTGTTCATTTATAAGTGTAATTGTTCTTAAAATGTTTTGCATCATGGTTAGATTTACACAAAAGCAAATATTTGTTTAACCCTTCACTGCCCTTTGGTGAAAATGACCATTTCACACACACATTCCTGACAGTTTCAGCTGATATGAATCAGAAATGCATCCAAGAGATAATAAAGTTAGAAATTGTTTTTGTAGCCCTGCTTCTCCTCGTTTTTTTTTTTTAAACAATACTTGGATGGGAAATACCGTTTTACATGTGAGTACAAGCGTTTCTGGGTTTAATCTAGAAGTTAGCTCTTCAAGGTGTTGGATTACAGGTAATTTCTCCATTTGCTAAAGTAAGATTTTTAGAATCATGTGAAATTTACATCTTCCAACAAAATACCTTTGTGTTGCTACAGTGACAACCAAAACATTTCATCATCTCTTGGAAAGTTTTTTTCCTGTAGATCATTTCCTTCTTTCAACAAACTAAAAATAAAGTACTGGGCACATATAAAAACAACATTCTCAGTTTAGTGTCTTGTTTTTCTGGCATGAGAAGTGACCACATTCCCACAAAATGTCAAGGGAAAAGTTAAAGCTGTTTTGGTCAAATGTTAAAAACTATACTGGATATGGCGAAATCTCACTGTCTGGCAGAGCTCTGAGAATGTGTTGGGGTGAATCTCAGCAACTACCACTAAATTTTACCTCCACATCTGTAAAACTGAGTTTCAGCCATGTTTGAGTTGTGTGAGGTCAAATACAGACCTTTTCCAAAAAAAAAGTGAATATCATGAAAAAGTGTTGTAAATTCCATAATTCCATTCAAAAAGTTAATCTTTAATAGATGAGAGATTCAGGGCCCACAATTTAAAACATCTTCAAGTATTTATTTGTTTATTTATTTATTTATTTTATTTTATTTTTACATAATTTGGGCTTCCAGCTCATGAAACCCATGAAAACAGGATAAAAAAAAAAATAAGAATACTGTACTGCGAAGACAACAGTCCACATTACTTCTCAGTTTTTGCAGGAAAAAAAAATTAAGAAATTAGGATCTCAACAAATCAATCAAAATATGGTACTTTCAAAACAATATGTCAATCTTCAATACTTGGTTGGTAATCCCTTTGTCTTAATCACTGCCTCGATGCAATGTGGCATTGAGGCCATCAGCCTGTAGCATTAACTGGGAGTCATGGAAGCCCAGATTTCCTTGATGCTGTCAGCTCTTCTTTGTTGTTGGCTCTGGTGCCCCTCATTGTCCTCTTGAGGATACCCCATAGTTTCTCAATGGGGTTTAGGT
>JARVGS010000979.1:36816604-36831576 GCA_031762315.1 Hypsolebias antenori | reverse complement strand
ACACACACACACACACACACACACACACACACACACACACACACACACACACACACACACACACACATACATACAAAGAAAACCTCCAGATTGTTACACGAAAGGCCACAGTAAGGTGAAAAAACCATGTTATCTGTTTTTCTTTCTTTCTTGATTGAAACATCTGCTTTAAAAAAGCCCAGTCAGTTTGTTGTAGGCTGAGTCGTGCGTCTTCCTCCTCTTCCTCAGTTGAATAATATTAAGATGTACTGTGAGACTTCAGTGTCCAAAGCCTAGTTATATCAGCGAGCGTGAAACAGATTGTGCCACTAATTGCTGTCAAGATGTGATGCAGAATTCCCCTCAGGTTTAAAGGAAGGATCTTCATGGATTCATATTGAGATGCAGTCAAGCCGAGCACACTTAGGGGGATGGATCTGTATTTATTTGATCTGTTTGTCTTTGGAGCTGGGATTAAAATTCAGAATAGACTGCTGAAGTACCTGAAGTGTCTGAGACAAGTTATGGACAACCCTCGACGATTCTCCACCAAATATTGATCAAACACCGTTGATACGACCTCACTTTGGTGGAAAAGTAACAGAAGCCATGCTTGATTTTAGAGGCGTGATGTTTTTCGACCACAAAGAGACGGAGAGGACTGACGGCGCTGTGAGAAGACACGTAAAGGACTTGTGGAGGAAGGTCACGGGCCTGAAATCAACTTCTAATCCCGGTGGTGTGGCAGCTTTTCAGGAGAGCGGAGTGAAGAAGGGAAGATGAGTGCAAGAGATAAAATGAGATTAGGCCCCAAAGAAGGATGCTGAGGGGGTGGGGGGGGGGGGGTTCTGATGGCACAGCAGGTTTGGACTCCCCTGGGGAACACAGGGGCAGAAGAGGAGAGCGATCACCACTTTACAGAGGACAAAAGAAGGGAGAGAGTGTGTGTTTGTCCTGTATGTGTGTGTGGCCGGTACCACCCACAATGACAGCACCCCCCCATCACCACCACCACCTCCACCTCCACCATCCTTGCAGTCAATGTCACGGCTGCCAATTGAAACCACCGCTGGCCGGCGACAATCCACTCTCTCCACACGTGAACCTGCTAAAAGTTAAGGTCAAAGCGACGGCGCTGCTTCACGTGAGAGGCACAAATAATCCTGTTAATGGAGGACCAGTTCCTGGTTGGGGAACAGGAGCTGGGTTTAGACCGTTTGATGTGGCCCATCTGGGTGAATGGACCCAAGAAGCCTGGCCGGGTTTACCTCCTCATGGACAACAACTTTCAGTCTATGTGTTTACAGAAACGTTTGCTTGGGTTTGATCTGTGGTTAGAAGAAGCCTTTTTGCTCACTGTTGGGCAAAAAGTGTTGTGCATTTTTGTTTCCACATTTTCTCCTTGACAAGTACCGGTACATGTGCCATGATTAGTTTGTGGTGTCATCATGAGTTTGGATGTTTCAGTCACAGATCCATTCACAAACACTGCTATGATGGATAGAAAGGGTCAACACAGGTTTCCTATTTTTATTGTGATATAAATTCTGTGCACTTCAACTGAAAACAATCACAGGGAAAAAAAAAAGAAAAAAAAATATATACTGCTAAATATCTGGTTGTATAAGTCTGCACATGCTGAAACTAATCTTTTACGTGAGGAAATTAATGAACTTACAGCCTTCAGTCTATTTGGACACATACTTGTTGATTACTTAGGGGTGCTTTTCTTCAGATGAAATTGTGTTTGTGTTTATTGTTATGATTTTTTTAATGGAATGAAGAACTGTCCATAGCATCTTTTATTTTTGCCTAAAACCTTCTGGTGTCTGGACTGAAAAAGGACTTTATTTCATTTTTCTACATGCATCCAAAACAACAAAAGAATGGCTTCACCAGAATAAAAAGGATCATAGAGTCAGTGTCTGGATCTAAATTTGACAGAAAATCTGTGAGGTGACCTAAAGAGAACTGTGCATAAGAGATGTCTTTACAATCTGACAGATTTAAGGCCCTTTATGAGGGAAGAGGAGGCAAAAATCATGTCTAGGTGTAGCTGCTGACTAAAAACTAAATCAGAAGATGCAAACAAAGCGTTAGTTTCAGGCTGAGCAGACTTGTGCAACCATATTTTTGGTTGCTGTTTAAAGTCTCAACAAAAAATGTGGGATTGTCAAACCTGACTGGTCCATTTCTAAGTCCTATTTGTAAGTTAGCATTGAGAAATGCTATTCAGTGTGTAATCTTTATAAGGTAAAGGTACTGAGCATCATTTGATGCAGATCTGTGACTAAACATTCACTTCAGGACTTTGCATCCATTCTACGTGTGTCTTGCAATCAAAACTGCAAAGTGACTATTTTACTCTGCTGCTGAAATGTTTCTTTGTGTGAATTTTTTTTTAAATTATATATGAGTTTGTCTGGATGGTAAGAGGTTTGTTGGAGGAATAGCAGGGAGGGGGCATTCATTTTCATTTTAGAGACCAGTGGTCGGTCAGAGGGGCGTCGACGTACAAAACTAAAGGCACTGTCCTTGTTTTCAGCTGGTGTGGTTCAGGTTCATTAATGCCTTATAGAAGAATGAAAGAAAAAGATGGACGTAAGGAAAGGCTCAGCGTGCGGGCCGTCACTGGAATCTTCTTTAGAGTTGTTTATGCACAACTTTTAAGGTTAAAAGATCAACTTTGTTAAAAAATACAGAGCCAAACAGCAGTTTCTTGAGTCATACGTTCTTGTTTTGTGTTTCACATCATAGATTTGGTGCCTGCAGTGCATTTGCTGGTAAAACTAACCAACTGCAATAGTGATCAGCTGAAGAAAGAAAATAAAAACCCGCAGACAATGGCTAAAACAACAGTGCGTACCTTCAAAGTTTTCTTTTTGATCAGTAAAAAACTAAAACACCAACATCTAAACCCAAAAACTGGCGTTGTGACTTTCTTTTACTGATTTCTGAGTTTTGTCTCTGACTTTTGTGATGGACAAACACACTGATTTCAGATCAGTGCTGAAGGATAAATCTGTTTTATTCTGAATGTGATGAGTAAGGCCTCAACCCTGGTGTCGAGCATTGTCACAGCGCAGAACTGATGTGAGGGGACCCAACAAAACAGGAGTAAACTCTTTTTTTTATGATTTACAGGAAACATATCAGGGTGTCAAACAGCACAAACATTTACAAAAGCAAGCTCTCAAAAAAGGGAGAAGAAGTTTTGAACAAGGTCAACATTGGCACCTTTTGAAAACTGATTGAATCTCTTTGTGCTTTAGTCAGCCGATCCACTAGGGGGAGCCATCTTTGGGGAGTTTAAGAGAGAAACAGAAATATTGTGAGAAAACAGAAAACAGTGCCGCTCCTTTCTTGTTATTTACCTTCATTTACTGGCACCAGTGTCAGGTGTCAACTATAAAAGGGAAAATCTCATTTTCAAAACAAAAACTTCTTTTAGCTGTTCATATTTCACTGCATCATCATCATCATCATTTTCCTATCACTATTCTAGCACAACAGCATGACACTATTATAAATCATTACAGGCATTTACTCTCATCGAGGAGTGCAGCACAGAAAAAAAACTTTTTAATATATTACTCTGTGTCTTCTCCTTTATAAATAGCTCTTGATCAGGACTTGTAAGTCATTGCTGGGGAAGTAGGATAGCACCTTCCTGTCCAGTGTCGCGGCCCAGTGGGAGACAGTTTTTGGTCTGATGCAAGCATAACAATTGAAAATTTTTTTTTTCAAGTTGTAAGCTGCGCTTTACGAAAAAGTGTTGTTTTTGTTTTGACGGCGTTCACACCACTTCAAACTCAAACTATGGATGAATTACTAGAGCTTAGTACCGAGCTTGCCGTCATGATTTTCAACCAAAAAGAACCACAAAATAAACAAGACTTCCAACTCCAAGTAAGGCCTGGAATTATTAGAAATGTTGGGGTTTAAATGCATCACTTCTTTTAATTCTATCACCTTGAACCTGCGTGCACATCCAGCAGGTAAAAACTGCTGAAGATGAGCTGAGGCAAACTTATTTGAAACAAGTCCTTTTGGCTTGCCAGTCAAGCAGTTTCTTGTATTGCCATCTTTGGCTTGGTTATCCATTTCTCTCTTTTAAGAATATGGTAAAATAAAAACAATACTTTTTAAATTTGATCTGAAACATTCTTTTTCTAACCATAACAAAGCAGGCTGTGTCTTTAAAGCTAATCAAGCTCCAACTGTGAACCTAAAATTTACCATATTTTCCGCTGTAAATGTTACTCCACCCTATAAGTCGCATCAGTCCAAATATGTCTAATAGAGTGGAAAAATCCATAAATACATCGCTTTGCCATAAATGTCACATCTACAATGCGTCACCGCTGATGCGTCGCGTTTGTTACGCATCACGTTTGTTACGTGTCACCACTGACAACCCGGAAATGTGGGCCAAATCCAGAAATGTGGGCTGGTGTTGTGCCAAAAATCAATTGGCTGCCAAATGGCGGCTGCAGGGGCGTGCACAGGAGGACTTTAATAAGAGTTTAACAAGATTAAAACTGGAAAACAATTTTTTTGTTTGCTCAAAATTATGGTAAAGTTGTGTCTCAGTCTAATTCTTCCTTCACTTCAACAATCAAATCCGCTGCATTTCAAAAGCCGATACGCAGAAACATGACCGCACAGAGGGACAACTCGCTGTGCATTTCTTCAAAATTTAATAAGAAAACCACCTGAAAAATTTTTTTAGCTCAATGTTATAGTAAAGGTATGTCTCAGTTGAACTTTTACTTAATAAATGCACTTCAGTGGTCAAATTATCTGCATTTTACCAGAGTGGCACAGCAAAATGAAGCTGATTTGACGGTTGCTTCAGGTAGACAACAGCGGCAGGCTATGGCAAGCCAATTGTGTCACTAATAGCCACATTTACCTATTACACGACACAACAGCATGCTATACTTTTCGAGTGCCATCTAGCGACTGAAAATGGTAGTGTTCAATATTGCCGTCAAAATGAATGAAAACGTCATACCTCAGTAAAAAATTGGTCTATAAATAAGGGAAAAATCCATAAAGACATCACTTCAGCGTACAAGTGACAGGGCATGCAAATTATGCAAAAATTGTGAGTTATAGGGCAAAAAATATGGTAGTCAGTGTTGACTTTTACTTTAACGTGTGACACAAACTGAAGTGATTCCTTCACCAGATCTCTGTGTTCACCATCTTCTGTTATTTGCATGAAAGTTGGCTTTCTTTAAACAAGAGATGCACCAATAACAGCTTTCTTGGCTAATTCCGAAGATGCTTATTCTTAGTGTGACTGAATTTAATATTTTTCTAAGGACAATAATTAGTGGCAAAGAAAACTATTTTTTTCTGACTGAACATAGAAATCTTTGTTCAAAATAATTACATTTTCTTTTTACATAAAAACTCAAAGACTAGCTGTAGATGCATTTATGGACTGAAAAAAAACAGTAGTTTTGGTTGATGCTATTTGGTGCTTCAGATTGGTTGAAAATCAGACCATTGATTCATTAAGTCACTTTGTTTGCCTTTCTGCTTCTGCTCTTTTTTTGGGTCAAACCTTCAGTATAAATTCCACAAAATTATATTTGCCAAGCTAGTTTTATTGTTGTAGTCTGAAATAGAAAATCCAACAAAAACGGGTATGAGGCAGTGAACATTTCTATAAGATGATGCTGTTTTTTAAACATTATGATCAGAGATTGGATGTGTTGAATCCACATCAAAGAAAATAAATTGATGACATGAAGAGTTTTGGTCATTCAGATTGGATTGGATTGTCTTCACTCCAGTGTAGAATGGCATAGAAAACTGATTGGTCAAGTCCTAAAAATACCGTCTGAAAATTGACTTTGCTCAATCAGCTCTAAAATATCCCCAGTTTGAAATATTGCTCACCTTGTGGGTTTCATAAATAGTGGTTTAAAACAAGATTCAAAGTCTTAGCATGATACAAGATGGTCCAAGCTTGTTGGTGAGATAAGTTTTGTTTCACCACAGTGGACTGGAGCCAAGCAGTGTGTGTGTTGTATGCATGTGTGTGTTGGTTTCAGAATTATTAATAAAAAATAAAAAGATTTGGAAATCTTCTTGTTGTAGAGTGCACGAAGGCAAGATTTAACTGAACGGTGCTGGTGCTATCTTTCTTCCCTCATCTCCTGCTCTTCATCCTCCTCTCCTCTCGGCCGGAGGGGTCAGTGGCGATCGTAAGCAGAGGCTGTTGCAGTGGCAGCGGGGCCTGCCCCCCGCGATGTTGCACTGTAATAGTACGGTGACCCTGCCAAAGAAACAGTTTCTTTTTACTATTGGAACAAGAATCTAATAAATCTTTTTTTAAAGCAAAATAAATGTTGAGCAAGAGTACTGTGTACGGCACATTGAACACTCGTCGACAACATATTATACAGCAATCTATACAATTAAAAAAGCTTGTATAACATTTGATTTTAGTTTGTGATCTTGACCTCAGAGCTGGGGTGATGAAAAGTGTATACACCATGTCATTATGTTTCAATAAATTATCTTGAGCGGATCAGAAGTTATGGGTGGAAAAAGAGAAAGTTTATGGACATATGGATGAGGGTTATACATTCCTTCGACAAGCACATAAAAGTTGGTCTAATTTGTTCATTACTGCTACATTTTAAATTGTTTTGTGGTGTCAAATTGCTTATTTCAATTTTGGGAGTAAAAACAAACGTTCACATCTACAATTCTAATTCTGAAAAAGGCTGTGTGAAATGTAACTAAAACAGACTGTAAAAATTGTTAACTTCATAAACATTGTGCACAAAAGAACATAGAAAACACATCAAATGTTTACATTTAAGCCATTTTTAATTTATAGCAACTACACATTTTATAAAAGACAGGACACGGCTGTAAATGAAATGAAATTACTTTGTAAATGAAATCACGGCTGTGAAAGAAAAGCTTTGCAGAGAGTAGTGAAGGCTGCACAGAAGCCCATTGGAGTCAGCCTCCCCATCAACACAGATATTTACACATCTAGATGCAGGAAGAGAGCCACCTGCATAATGAAGGACCCCACTCACCCAGCACACACACTTTTTACCCTACTCCCCTCAGGCAGGAGGTTGAGGAGTATCAAGTTTAAAACCACTAGACTGAGGAACAGCTTCTACCCTGAGGCTGTTCGATTCATGAATCCCTAATCAAGATTATCACTGTAAAAATAATCACAGTATAAGCATGTGCAAACCGTGACTTTGACATGTGAAGCTCATTGATTTCTGACAGAATAATCTGTTCCCGTGCTACAGTCCGTCAGCTCCCTCCAACAGACTGAGTGATGACGTCAAATGACCTGTAGGGCAGTTCTGCAGAATTTTATTGAAATACCTATGACAGGCTCCGGTCCTTTAAAGTGGGCCTGACTGCCAGCTTTTGCAAGGTAGTCAGCTCTTTCACTGCTATTGATATCAGCATGTCAAAGTACCCATTTAACAGTGACACTGTTGTCTCTCACCAGTTGATTGACTGCTTCGGCACACACCCAAACCAGAGAAGATGTAAAGTTTGGCCCTTGGAGAGCTCTAATAGCAGCTGTAAGAGACACCACACAGTGGCAGATTGCAGATATCAGTATGAGAAACAGTTGCAAAACCACCCAGTGGGCATCTGTACTCTCTCTCACTATAGCTGTGCAAAATACCTGCACCTACTGACCCCTTCAGAAGGGATTCATCTGTAGAACAGTAGAAACAATTGGAAGGCAAGTCCACCATAAAGAAGTTGCTCCAGGCATATCTAGCTTCAATTTATGTCTGAAAACTTAGCTCAAGGTTGTATTTCTTGACCATACTGTCTCCAGGTCCTGCCTTTACTAGAGTAGCAGTAACTGCCCAGTCCCAGATTTGAGTATGGTGCAAGTCGCATAGGCTTCTTCACCTACCAGACTAGTGTAACTTCACTGCACTGGATATGGCTTCTTCCAAGATATTCAAATCCAGTGGTCAGGTCTAGTAGGACATCAAGGGCTGCTGTGGGCGTTGTTCTAATGGAATCTGTGATGCTCAGGCAGGCCACTTGTTGCACATGAGTGCGTATCAAACTTGGCATCCCAACTTGAACTTGGACCCACCATGGACCCACCATGCTAAAGCTGCTTAGCATAGCGTGAGGCAGACTATGGTCATAGATCCATCGGATAAACATTGGTGTAGTCAATAAAGATTGACTACCTGAAATTCTAAGACATTGATGTAAGCATACTGTGGCCTTTTTACAATTTTTGTTTACGTCTTTTACAGTTGAGCTTTCCATCTAGATAGACACCCAGAAACTTAATCGACTGAAAAAGAAAGTTCTACTCCAACTTTGGAGGTGAGTAACCCTTCCTTAACGTCTTATGGGTAAAAAGAACCACTTCCGTCTTGTTTGGAATGACAGAAAGTTCCTACTCCCGACACCATCTGGATACTATTTTTATTACCCTCAGCATTACCGGTAAGTTACATACAGTACCCAGGGAGAAGCCTTCTATAAGTATGACCAAGTCATTGACATACCCTTGTGTACAGAGTCTAGATCTATTCAACTCACTTACCGATAATAGGCTGTCAGCAACCAAGAGTCAACACAAAGATGAGGTTAATGGTTACTGTACAGTCCCCCAGAGTTGAAAATGCTGTCCTTTTCCGAAACGTGAAAACGAGCCAATTTGTAGTTGTCTCATCTACACCTTTGCTGACAAATGCTTTCTCCAAAACTTCTACAGGTACACTGTTAAAAGCCCCTTGTATGTCCAGGAAGCAGTCAAGCACATATTGTCCTCATACCAGACTGTGTTTTATTCACAAATTATCGTGTAAAGCTGTTTCTATGGAAAGACCTGCCTAATATGCATGCTGTTTAGGACTTACAGGTGATAGCATTAGGATACCATCAAAAACGGTTAAATCGTGTCATCTGGACCAGTTTCTAGCAACCTCCCCATTCCCTTCAGCTGGAAGGATGCAAAGCTGAAGGTTTTGAAAGATTTTGCCTCTCTATATGAGGGCCTTCCTGGTTCGAGCAGAAAGACAACTTTTGTTATCTTCCTCCCAGCTGGTATACTGTATAGATGTTCACTAGACAAGCAAAAATATATTCTAGCTATTGTGTCCAGAATCATTTTTAGTTCCCATTGGAGGAGGAGAACTACCATCTGGACCAAAAGCTTTAATTGGGTCAAACATCTTAACTGTTCATTTTACTTTGACTTTAGTAATAATATTTGCAGCTTTGCTCCAGTTGTCCTCTGTTGGATTTGGGGGATTAGCAACTGTGACAGGCTGTGAAGTATCTTATGCCACAGGAAATTTAACCTAAAGCTTGTGTGACTGGCAATCCTTCTGGTGGAATAATTAAGGAGAGATAGTTGACTGGATGCTTTCTGAAAAGCATGTAAAGCTTAGAAGAAGCACTAGGCCATTTAACATCTTCATAAAACTTCGTCCAAGAAAGTCTCTTACACTCCCTTATATACTTTTGTAGTACCTGTGGGACTGTACATAGTGATCCCACCTGGATTTGCTTAGTTGTGATCTGTATATTTGCCCTTTTCCTCTTACTGTCCCTGGAGACCAGACAAATCAGGAGTCCACCAAGTTGCCTGCTTTTACAGCCTCCAGGCTTTCTCTGGACAGGCAGACTTATGGGCAGGTTAAACAGCAACAGTCATGCATGTGACTTCTTAATGTCTTGCACTGTTTCAATTCTGGCAATTCTCCCATCCATCATCTGGGATAGAATGCTGATAAACATACTTTGTGTTTCACTCAGATTTTGGGGGCTTTTTGTAAGTGACCGGGCATGGCTTCAGCTTAAACTGAATTTACCAGTGGCCTGACATAGTTTCCTCTGAGAATACCCCCCTGTCACATATTTTGTTTACCAAGTCTATAGACCTGACTGTTCTATCAATGACCCTCCATAGTAGCAGTATAGAAGGCAGGTACATTGCCTTGATTAAAGACAAGCAGTTCTTCCACCAGCAAATATTCTAAGAGATCTGCCTCTAGGGTTAATCTCAGAGTTCCCCCAGCACACACAATGGAGATGGCATCACAACCGATGAGTATTGGCAGGTCCCTAGCTTTAGCATAATCAACTATTGCCTTCAACTCCTGTTGGAGGTGGCTGCTTTGAATCAAACGGCAGATAAAGAGAAGCTGCAATACTCCGTCTGGACTAACCATCTGACCAAATGACCAACTGCACTGCTACAGCATCACCTGTTGTTAGGTGGTGCAGTAGAATGTGTCTCATGTCTCTTGTCAAGGCTACTGCTGCTCTGGGTCTATGGCTGTTCATGTCATATAAAAGTGTGCCTCCAGGGATTTCCAGGCCTTGTACCATAGCTTTCACTATCCAAGGTTCTTGGGTGAGGGCTATTTCTGTGTGCATCATGCTGAGGCAAGTACACAGCAATGTACTAGCATCTTTTCAGTGATGCAAGTTGCTGTGTATAAACTCCATCATCCCCACAGCCACAGAAAAACTAGGAGGTATGGTGGGATTCACAGCTTGACCTCACTTATCTTCTGCAGGTTCCCCAGGCACAAACACACCAAACCCCTTGAGGACTTTGAGGTCCCGAACTCTCTTGGCAGAGAATCTATGCTATCCTCTCCCTTCTTGGATCTTGTGTAATGTTACATACTGAAACTAAGTTTTTGGGAGATTTGGTAGGATTAAAAGTAATAATAATAACTTGATCTATGTAGTAAAGTAAAATTAATTACCATATTCTAAACTAAAACTAAAAAAGAGAGTGTCATAATAAGTAATAAAATAATACTGTTCATTCTCTTCCCAAAAATTACCGTCTTCTGCTCATTTCTTTTTTTCTTTTTTCTCCCAATGTCATCATGCCGGCAGATCTCAGTCATTACCCTGGACAGGATTATTTCTATTACAGATAGGAATGATGGTTAAAATGACAAAAAATACTACTCAGGTTGTAATAAATCTGAATTTGTCTTTAAAATACAGTGCAAGTGTGAAATGAGCCGCTTCAATTTTCTGTTCAGATAATATTTGACTGTGGATGAGAGCAATGAAAGGCAGAGGGAGATGACATACACTGATGAAACTAATGGCCGAAAAAATAGACTTCCTTTCATGTACAACCAGTCAAATGAACTCCTTAGACTTTTTTCCCCCCTTCACTCTCTTTTTTCCCCTCACACACTCATGCACACACATGCACACACCTACACACACTTACACCATTGAAGTGACAGTCCAAGTTGACACCCTGAGTACAGCTCTACCACCACTGATCCCTTGAGTCTATTCTCTCTCCGGAGAGGAGGTCAATTCAATACCGTAACCCCAAAGACACACAAAACTTCACACTCCCATTCCTTAATACACACAGAAAAATAGAAAAACCACTGCAGGCACTCACACCTGTCTCTGCCTCTTCCATCAATCAGACAAGCTGTGTGCTGACAGGCTATGCCTGTCCACAGTCCAGGTAATCTCACGGGACTCTTTGGGGAAGTGAGGCATTAAGCCGACCTGACAAACTCTTTAGTCTCACTCAGGACTTCAAACTCCTCACGTCTCTTCATTTAGTTCCATTTTTCTTTAATTTTGCTTCTCTTCATTCACCCTTCCCTGCCTTTTTCTTATTTCACTAACTTTCAATGTGCATCCTGTCCTCAAACTCACCATCAGGCTAAATCACATTTGTTTCACCATCTTCATATATTATTTCCCTCTTCACCTACCTTGCATCTGTCCTGCCTGGCTGGTGAAGAGACTAGATGAGCAGCCGATCTCCGTCCCCAGGAGAGACCCATAATCTTGTTGAAACACTGTGGACAGAAAAAGAGAGGAGGGAAGCGGAGAGGTGAGAAGAGGCGAGTACAAGGGTCCCCTAAAACAGTTTTGTCAGTCCCATATTTTCTAGTTTACACACCTTCACCCCCCTGGTGATCTCACCTTTAAATAAAGTAACTCCCCAAATGATGAACAGATCTAATGAAACTTGTCAAAAGCAATCATTAAATGATGTCCCTTTGCAGCTGATTAACTTGTAGAGTCAATTGAGGATGGCCATCTTAGCAAACACAAAAATTGTCTGCCAATCTTATAGATATTGAGCTAAAACTTAGTGTGTTTGTAGTTGAGAGTCATCAACAACACGTACTGACTGAGTGCTAACAGATCTCATTAGCTATTGTTCAGCTAGTGTAAGCTTTTAGATACCATTTGACTGGTCTTAGCATTTATCCTGTTGGTTTTAGCTACTTCATTAGATTTTAAGTCGTTTAGTTACAATAGAAAATTAAAAGTAATGAAAAAATGATTGGAAATGAGATATTAGGTTGGTAGAAACCAGACATTCTGAGCCCTAAAGCTATATAAAACATTCAGCGTTAGCTTCCATGCAATAGAAAAGGACGTATTGTTGGAACAGAGACGTCACGATGCCCTGTAGGAAAGAGCAACTCAACTCTTCTTGAGAAAAGAAAGGAGGATGGAGTTTGTGTACAGATAATCAAAACTTTTGGTGAGTAAAATACATTTTTATTCACATTTTTTGTACATTTTTTCAATTTGTTACATCCATGTTGATGCTTTTGGTAAACATGTATGTGCAATAGCTGTGGTTGCAGTTGAAGAAGAATTGTGTTAATTGAGTTTCTTGCTTTGGTGATGGCATTATGGCAATAATATGGTTATGGAATAATGGTTCATTGTCACTGCGTGAGACACCTGTCTGTGATGCAGCGCCCTATAAGTCAATGTATTTGTGTATTATTGATGTTCTCTCATCATGATGTCATAATGTTGGTATATAAATTAAGGCAGGATACTACTGAAGGCCTAGGTGTAAAATGCACAGCCCACCACTGGTAGAAACGGATAAGGAAAACTAAATGAAATGTAATGATATACTGTAACAACACATCTGAAGGAATGCACCAACCTAATAGACTCGGGTTTGGAAATCTCCATGATTCGTTGTACGTAGAATACTGTGGGTGGGAATATGGACTTCCAGAAAAATCTACCCCTGAAAGAAAGCACATCCCATAAAACAGAGCATGTTTAGGGATGATGGAGCAGAAGGCATCTTTTAGAAAACAGGCTGCAAAGCTTTTATGATGGATGTTTTAGAGCTAACTTTAGGGCAACATGTTGTAACAGCAGAGGACACTGGTTTATACCAAGAATGTTATGCTTGTATATAATGGCTATGGTAGCTTGATGGTCAGTGCTTTGGTCTTTCAATCCTGAGGTTGCAGGTTCAAGCACAGATAGCATCAGGAAGAGCACACAGTGTACAACAATTGCCGATTTTTCATGTGAGTTCCCCCACTGTGGCCACCCCTGAAGAGGGGAGCAGTCAAAAGGAAACTTTTGTGTTTGTCGCTTTGTGTTAATCAGCTCAGTGGATAGGACAATCTGCAACCATCTTTAACTGCCTACATAATGAAGTTTTTTAGAGGATGTAATACAAAAATGCTACGACGCTTGTAAAGTTAAAGAAAGCTTACGGTACTTTTCCAAAGCTCTCAAGTTTGTTATTGCTCACTGACAAAATGTGAAAGATTGACAACAATGTTCTTGCTCATATCTGAATGTGTGCAGATTAGTCTGTCTATTAGCAATATTTCTTGTGAACCAAATTTAATGTGTTGTAGCTGAGAGTCATCTCCAACACGTACCGGTACCCTGAGTGCTACACGTAGAGCAAGATCTTTGCTCAGAACTTTGACATTAACGGCATGAACTTTGTTTCTCTGTTAACAAATGTAAAGATGCAAGGACAGGTTAGCTGTGACATCCCCAATTAATTATTCTAAGACTAGTTCAAGTCCAAAGAATATTAACTGTTTATTTAACACGGATTCTCTTCTGTTTTGGATTAATCAGATTTCTAGTGTGACCAAGCTGAATATAGTGTCCAGACGTTATTTATATTTGACTCATTAAAAATGCTGTCATTTCTTAACAGAATCATCAAATAACATCATCACATATTTACATGTATTGGCTGATCAGTTTCCTATAACTTGAACATCAACAGGTGAAAACCACGCGTCCGTGATTTCACAAACTGACGAGCATTTCAGGACAACAGAATAAGTCATGGGTGATAATTAACTTATCTGAAGGTATTTTAACTTATTGTTACTGGCAAGATGGGTTACGAGGAACTAGGAAAGGAAGGAAGGTTTTGTTGGGAAATGAAATATGTCAACCAGGAATGACACTCTCCATCCGAACTCAGCTCAACTTCGGGTACACTGGTAAACGTTAGACGACTCATTACCTTCGGAAGATGGTCAATCTCATTCGGGTAAGGGCATCCATCCTTCAACGCTACCTTTCAGCGTTTCCCGTCAGAGTCTGCCAAGAATCGATCAGAAGTAGTGGCAAGTAGTTCCTGGTTGGTTTCAGAATAAAATCCCTCAGAAGGAATCTTCATTCAGAGTTGGGAGCTTTTTAAGATCGGGTTGAGTTTACAGATGGCATGCTGTAAACTCTGCTTGCTGAACGAGGCCGTTAACGCTTGGCCATGCGTTCAACAGCTAAAAGAGAAAGTTGATTGAATCATCAACTCTCCAGCAAGACTCAGGGTCCGGCAAGACTGAAGAGTAACAGGAAGCTGGAAGCTTATGTAGAGAGAGTTGACATCAACGTGTTTGCTCCTTCTCATTGCTTTTTTGACAATGAGATGTTGTGATGTCAGAGATTGTAGAAAGTCAGAGAAGAATGATAGGAGAAATTAGGTTATCAAGATTTGTTTCAGATTCAGTGGAAGAACAGAGGAGCCAGTTTCTGATTTAAACTTTTTAACTTGTCTTAAACTTCTAAACAACTTCTAAAACTCATTCTGTCACGTCCTTGATGGAACAGTGTAAGACTTCACTCTTTACATAATCTGAAATGAAGCATTAGAATTACTTTTCATGTAAAACATTCTGACTTCTGCATTTTAAACTTGAAAACAT
>JARVGS010000979.1:36728261-36745588 GCA_031762315.1 Hypsolebias antenori | reverse complement strand
CCGCGGTCGTCGGGAGCTGGTGGGATGCTTGAGGTTTTTGGTCTGGTTTTGGGAGGAAAGGAGGATTTTAGGTCTCTGTCTTTCGTCTGGCTCCTCTCTGTGATCTTTGGAGCTTGACCTCGTGTCTGCACATTGGGGGTCATGGGTGTGGTGTGGAAGGAGACTTAAAGTCAGAGCAATGGGGGAGGGCTTTGACAAAAAACAAGAAAAGAAAAGAAAAGAAAAGAAAGGCAAGGAAATTAAGGGACGAGCCTCAGTAGTCTCGAACTGTGCCCAGTTCTTCACTACTGACTAATTCAAAGCTGTTCTTGGGTGTATTGCATCTTCACCCTGACCCGATTAAGAAAAACAAATTGTCAGACTGTTTTAAAGGCAAGATGGCTATAAATTTATCCCAACCATGATTTGTTTGTGCATTGAAAAGGAAATGCTTGAGCACTATTTAAATAAGTCACATTTTTACTGTGTTTTTTCATTCTTTGTCACAGTAAGCACTTTCTTGTGTGCAAAATGTGTTTTAAGCTGCTTAAAATCATGTCAACAAATACACAATCTATAGACTTTTAACACATCTTTGAAATATTAGATGTTGCTTTAGGAGATAACTTATTAGTTTTCTAATAATGTAAAATGAAAGCACTCGTGGGTCACAAATATTTGAATTGTCATGAAAAGTACTTTTTTTTTTTTTTTGTTTGCACAACGCACAAAAATTATACTGATTTTGGTGGAGAAAGGTTTCTAAATTGTGATAGATCCAAAATATAGAAAACCTTGTAAACATTTCTAGAAAGGCTAAGTCTGGTCCTCTGGACATTCAAAAAACAAAACAAAAAAGTAGAAATGTTTTGTCTTTCGGACGGGAGACGAAACATTTCTACTTTTTTGTTTTACTTTTTACTTTAACTTTTTCTACTTTTTAGATTCTTCTACCTGGATTATTGAGCATGCATCAGGGTACCTTGTAAACATTAACTTTGTTTAAAAAACAAACAAACAAAAAATAAAAATAAACATTGAATTCTTTTGATTTGTTGGGTCTATTGTTTTTTGTTTTGTGCTTGGAAAATACACTTATTGACCTCTATCCATGAACAAATCAACAACTCTTTATTGTATTTGAAAACACTTGTCATGTTTAGCCAGGTTTTATAAATGATTATCCAAAAGTCTACTTTCTAGTAAAACTCTAAATGTTTGTGGTGCTCTGTATCATGACACTGTACAAAAATAAATGAATAAAATAATTAATTTTGGCTAAAGGTTAGTATTGGATTCAATATTGCACATTTTGAAAACATTTTTTCTCATAGTTTCTGTGTAACCCAAAATGTATTTATAAGTTAATTATTACCTTTAAAGTTGCAGATCTTCATCTGCATCAGCCTCTTTAAGCTTGCAGGACAAAATGATACCATTCTTAAATTGCAGCCTCACAAAATCCATGAAAGGGCCACAAATGGCCCGCAGGCCTTTCTGTGGACACCTCTGAATTAGATTCTGCAAGGTTCTTGAAACAAAACCTTTGTCTGGATGTCAAGATCTACTACAGACATAATCTGATAGATTCATAAAAATCTGAAGGGCTTTATTAAACTGCTCGTTGTTTTTAGTTTGCTCACTACAAAACAATTAATTTAGGCATGATATAATATTCTGTTAAATGCACTTCACTGTTACATCTGTCATGTTTTTTACATTAATGATGACGATCAATATTCTCACAAATAATAGTGACCAATTGTTTGTTTATATCACAATTAATTCTATGTGTGTGCCCTTGACCAGACCACTATTTTTTTATTGCTTTAAAGGTTCCTCTTTTGTATTTGGGGGAAAAATATTAAATGTGCCCTTAGTGAAAAACGTTTCAGGTTTTTGCATGAAGCTGTGATCTTAAAAGTAACACACATTTATTAAAATTCACTCTGTCAGACACCTGAAGTTAGCAGGGCTTGAAATCAACAGCAGATTGTAGAAGTGTGGATGAAAACAGAACTTTTCCGTTAAGTTTTTATTTGTTTTTATGGCCAAAAAGGGGACATTATTAGACTCTTTGCATATAGAACTGAAATGAAGCGACCAAGCCGATCAGATTCGAACATCTCTTGTTTTAGTGTGCTAACTGCAGACGCTCCACACGTATTCAGATGATGTTGTACGTCGTATACAGGCAGCGTGACGTTCAGACACAGTTCACTCTCCCTCCTGTCGTCCTTTCTGTCAGGGCGGCTTTAGTTCTGTTTCAAAGCAAAATTTCATGGTGACTAAATTCTTCTTTTGAGGATTTGTTTCAGCAGAACATTTATCCAGAGAGAGTAGAGGAAGTTACGTTTTACCCAGACATGGCTGGTTTAGGTGTTTTTATGAATGTTACAGCCTTTATGTTTAAAAGCCAGTGATCCAGTGATTTCTGTATTTTTTTAAAGGTTGTGTTTTGAGTTTTCTTTTGTTTTGGTGTCAGGTTAGTACAACGGTGACTGATGGTATTTGTAAGTTTAAAAGCTCATCTCAAACAAATCACGTTCAGTCCATTAGTCTCTTCTTCTGGCCTACAGAGTTGAATCTGTTGCTCCTCTTCCTCCCTGACCTTGTCTTCCTGTACTTCTTTTCTTCACCCAGATGTTGATCAAGACAGCAGACTCCAGGGTGTGTCCACATTGTAACATTTTTTTTTGTGAACAGCCTTGCAGCCTTGTGTCCACATGTCCTAAAACAGTAGTCTTGGACAACTGGATCCAGATTGGAAAACATCTTGAAGCTCTAATTTAACCTACAACACTGAGGGCATCTGCTTCTGTTTACATTTCACACGCTGCATGTTCCCTTCACGCACATGCTCCATGCCTTGTTTCCTGTTTTTGACGTGTGTGAGTTTCTTGGTAGCAGACGCCACATTCAGGCCAGTTACTATAATGTTTTGTCATTTTCAGTCTTTCCGTGTGAATGGAGGCTTTTCTAGAAACGGTGCAGCATTTTTTTTGTCTACATCTTTCGAAACAACAAATTAAAGTTGTTGATTGTTATTTTAAAAAAGCTGTTTTCATGGGAGCAACATTTAGGAATGGACAGCTGGTGACCAAAACCATGCAATATATAGTTTGATCGGCTTGATTGACTTCAGTTACTCTAAAATCTAAAAATCCAATTTATTTTCCTGGTCATTGAAGGCATCACTGCTGAACCCAGCATTTCACTGGTGTCCATGTAGAAGGTTTAACTGAGCGGAGACTTGTAGTTACCACGTTAGAAGGAGACTAAAAAGAATCATGCTTTTTATTTTTACAGAGATCTTCTGCAGCTCATCTTCCTGCTCTTTAACACACGAGCTGATCTTGTGATCGTTTAATTTTGATTATCAAACTGTAGTTTGCCCAAATATAGTAAGTTGCATTCCTGAAGGAATCTTTGCAAGGGATCAATAACATTCTATCGAATTAATCTAATACTGTAATTTAAAAATGTCAAATTAAAAGCATTTATTATTTATTCTACAGATGTCATGTTGGCCACTGCGGGCCTTTTGTTTTAAAGTGTGGTCTTGTAGAGAAAAACTGTTATTATCCTGTGATGATGAAGTCTTAAGAAGAACCAGAAATAAGCTGGGCAGCTATACAGTAGTCCATTTTATTAATTAAATATGTTTCAGTTTCATTTTGTATTGGTGCACATAACAGTGTTCTAGATAAACAAAGATAAAGCTCGGTAGTCTAGTGATATTTGGAGAAGATAACATTTTAGTGTTAAGATTTTTAAATAAAATATAAAAGCAGTTATTTATAGTTTATAGAAGGAAGTGAAAACCGGCTCGGGTCAGAGTTTTACATTAATCATAAGTTGACACACGACCCAGGAGGATGTCACCTGGATGTAAGTGGCAGCTGCTGGTAGGTGGATCTGTGAGGCTTTTAAAGAAGTGAGAAAGTTTTTTTTTTTTTCAGAAGTGGCATTAAAAGGGTTAAACTGGGCTTCCTTGTCGGTCCAGCAGCGACCAGACGGACTCGGTGCCTCTCCCACCCAGAAAAGGTGTGTGTGCGTCCATGAAAGAGTCCTGGGTGTAGGCGGGCTGAGCTGAAGCTAAACTTGAATTGCAAGTGGTTAAAGTTCACTCAGTGGTCCCACTTTTCTCTTCTCTTTCTGCTGCGCCCCCCCAGCTCTGCTCTTTGCCTTTTTGTTCTCTGGTCTTGGTGGCTGCACACCATACTTTGTTAGAGGCTTAGCGAGTCAGCTCTGGTCTGCTATCGGGGTGGCCGATCACATCAAAGTGTGCCTGGGTGGGGTGGTGGTGGTGGGGTGCTGCAAGAAAAGTCTTGGAGTTTGAAAGAAGTGTGTGTTTGTGTCAGAGAAAAGTGACAGAGGAGGAGGAAGGTAAGCTCTTCTCTTCTCTAAGCTGTGTTTTACAGTCTCCTCATGCTTTCAGATCATCTCGGTGAAACTAAACTCGTTTCTAGTCTCAGATTTGTATGCCGGCAGCAGCAGCTGTAATGATGTTTTCAGGTTGATGTCTGTGTGAACGATGCTACTTTGGGCCTGCAGCCTGTTTCAGGCTGAGACCCTGGTCGGACTTTCATCACTTTGAGGTCACATGCCAGTATACAGAATGTGAAAAATGGATTTAGCTGGCTCCTCTTTGTGTTCGCCGCTCTGACTGTGTGCGTGAGAGAGCATGTTTATGCACAGAGCGTCAGGATTGGGAAACCAGATTACAGTGACGTGCAGGGTACTGCGCTGGCTGCGTGTGTGTGTATGTGTGTGTGTGTGTGTGTGTGTGTGTGTGTGTGTGTGTGTGTGTGTGGGCAGGCGCTGCAGAAGGGCGATGTGGATAGGATCAGCTCTTATCTTGGCTGCCCAGTGCCACACGAGGTGTAACGCCACACCCACACACCACACAGTGTTTGAACAGACACACACACACACACATCATGAAATCTCTGTGCCATACTTTGACTTGTATTGTCCAGTTTTTACAGAGAAAATGCAAATGAGACAAGGCTACTGTGAAGGCCTAAATTTAGTACCCAAAATAATTTGTATAAATTAAACTGAAGGCTTGATGGGTTTATATTTATAAAAATCTGATTGAACAGATTTGATGCCTGCAGCCACTGAAATGTAATGAAATCCAAGCAACAGCTTCTTGTGAAAAATCTCTTACGTAAGATGCTGTGATTTGTTAAATAGGTTAAAAAAAAAAATCCAATTTTTGACTGATTAATTTGTAAAAAAAAAATATGTATTTGGTTTCTGTGTACTCTGACACTAGTACAGCTCTATTTGAGCTCACAATTACTTTAAACTGTGATTTTGTTGAAATGTTTAAATTTATTTTTGTAGTGCTGGTTTCATCTGAGCTGAACTGGTCTCATCACCGATTTTCACTTTTTGTCCGGTGGCCGACGATAAGAAAAACAGGTTTGATGAACAATGTCAAGAGGTGCTCGAGTCCTAAAACATCAGTGAGGACAGACGGTCAGATAGTGCGAGACAAATACGAGAGCGGAAACTAGATGAGACGACATCGGCCACAGTCTCGAGCCGCGAGGGAGGATTTCACTCGTCTCACATCCTGGAGTGGCTCGAACCCGACTTGAGTTGGGATGTCTGACCATCTGACGGTTGTCCCCGTCTGTGGAAGATGGTTGTTCCATGTTTCCATGTTAATCTGTGACCAGATGTGACCAGATGTGGCCTCGTCCAAAGCTACAAATCTGGTTTCAGTTGTGCCTTTTACAGACAGAGTGGGACGTTATGTTGTCTTGCGTTCTGTTTCAGCTTTTTATTGGTTTATTTGAAGCTTTAAGATAATGCAGTTTGCCTTGTGTTAATGTTAGCACAGATGAACTGTAGTTTTTTTACATTTATTTCATACACTATCATCCAACAGACAGAGACTGTAACACTTTACATTAGTCTGGGCTTATTGCTGCTTTGAGTTCCTGCAGACGTGCTTTGTGCAGCTTGGTCTGTCCCGCTGCAGATCGTCCCTCGTGTGATTTTGTGCTCATTATGTAGAGTTTATTTATACCACCATACACTATTTGCATGTGGCTGGGACAAGCCATCCTGTTTGAAAGTAATCTTTGTCAAACTAATCTATGAAAATGTCTCTATTTTTTGTTCTTCAAGACTTTGACTGAAAACACCCACAGACATCTGCGGTTGTGGCTGCAGGTGCTCATTTGTATTAATGTGGCTGTTTGTTCTTCAGAGTGAGTTAACGGGTAATAATTTAAATATAATTACCTGAAAACACGTTGCTTGGGTTTACAGAAAACACACGCACAAACCGGTCCTGGCCGTCTGTAAAACAGCAGTTTTCAGTCGATGGAAGAAGTCGAGTGAAGGTGTGATGTGAGGTTGGAGGTGTGTGTGTGTGTTGGAGTGTGAAGGTGTGTGCATTTGAAGACAAAAGTGTGAGCTGGTGTCGGCCTCACCACGCCTGAGGTGAGCCCAATAACCGTGCCTGGCCCCGTGGAACGGAGTTTCACCGGCTTTAGTTCCGAATAGAGAACGAACGTTCTGCTGGTGACATTTATTTACTAATTTTTGTTTTCTTATTTTATCGTCTTATTATATATTTTTAGCACAACTCAAAACCTAAACTGTCGGAATGACTGAGATGTTTCAAGGAGCTGTAGCCTGGAGGTAGGGGTAATAAACCGGAGTCGGGAGGGTCTCTACTGTAGTTAAACTACGTGAAAAGGGGTGCTTGATGTGAAGAAAAGGGAATCCCTGTCTTCTGCTCAAACCTTTATTTAACCAGGATATCTCCTGAGAGCAAGAATATTTCTTTTCCAAAGGAGACCTGAAGCAGACATGCCCTGAAGCTACAGGACAAAACCTCCTGATAATGCACACACAAACACACACACATGAATGAACGACACTTCCAGGCCTCGACACCTTAATCCCACATTTGATGTTTTGGTGGATCATATAACGCACATCAGTTTATATTCACGTGCTTTTCTTTTTGACTTGACAGATGCTGCCTTAACAGATGTTCATGTTTTCTCAACCCACTGAGAGGAGACTCGAGGTTAGGGAGGGGATGGAGCGAAGAGTAGGAGGGAGGAAAAAAATGTCAATTACAATTACCAATAATAATCATTTTAATTAAGCAGTCACTTAATAGGAAATCAAATTATTGTGGGGGTGACAGAAGGACAGGAGGAGGTCCTGTGGGACTGTATTAATTTCTGTTCCTTGCTTGGACTGCAGAACTTTGCCTTTATTGTCTTTCCTTTTCTTTTTTTTTTGGGGGGGGGGGGTGGTAGTCAAGAGGGCTTTATTAACTGGTAGCCTAGGGTGGTGATATTTTTTGTAAGGGGGAGGTTGTGGAGTTGAAGAGAAGGCGTTGGAAGGCTGTGTATTAATATTAATATATTTTTTGGGATGAGACCAGGGGAAGAGGTGCGAGCTAAGGAGGGCTGAACATTTGGGGGGAGGGGGTGTTAGGCAGCAATGGACCTATACCTTGTTTCCTTCTGCTCCACTTTTTTCTTTTCTCGTTTGCCTCTTCCTCCGGCGGAGCCTCAGAAGTTCTGTTAGCAGTCAACAGGATAAGAGGCAGAACACACAAACACGTTTGGGGTTCGAACACCCGCTTCACTATGCAAAGAGCTGCCTAATAATAGCTGCCCAGTGTTTTTCTCAACGTCCCAGTGGATTGATGCTCGTGTGTGTGTGTGTTTGAATGTTGGCGGTGTACCACACACACACACACAGCGGTGCCTGTTTAGCACTTGTCTCTCTCCGGCGGCTCTTGGCGGTGTGCATGTGGTCACACCGAGGCTTCTCTCCACGTCTCTTAATTAAGGCCCTCGTCAGACGGAGACCAGCTGGGCCTGGTCTGGCCTCGCTGATGCTCACTGTAAAATCTGTTTTAATTCTTCACTCAGCCTCTTTTTAAAAGCTTTTCTGCTCGCCGGTTTTCTCTTCTGGAAATTTACGAGGCTTTTTTTTTAATTGAATGAGTTCTGCTCTTTTTTAAGCTGCTTTAATGTTGTTTGCTCTTTCTATGGGTTTTCAATAAGAATAACAGTTTGACCTTTCTTTCATATCCATCTTTAGTAAAGCACTAATTAGAAGCTCTATTAAGATCTCAGAGATTGCCACTTAAGGCTTTTAAGCTGTTTTAAATACCATATTTTTTGCATTATAAAGCACAATATCAATGAACAGGTCTATTTTCATACATAAGGCGCATTAAGCAAAACAAAAACATTTTGACAGATTTTTGAGCGCTGTGCACCACATAAAATCAGTTTGAGGTCAGTAAGAACAACTAGAATTAATACATAGGGCACACCGGATTATAAGACTCACTGTTGATTTTTAAGAAAATTGAACGATTTCAGTGCACCTTATACCGTAATATGAAAAATACAGTACCTTGGTGCTAAGTGTTATAATTTTCTGCAAAAGGCTATGTAAAATATTTTACCTTTAAATCAATTAAAACTCCATGAAAGTTTGTATGCATCGGATCAGGTAGTGTTTAGTTCTGTATATTAAAACATTAGCACTGAACTGTACGTTTCAGTCCTCATGCTAATTTGCTAAAAAGCATCCTGTATTTGAAGCTTGCAGGATCAATTACATTAAGCCTGTTCTGTGATTATAGGAATATGTTTCTCTGTGTAATTTTCTTGAGAATATTCAGAAATGTTGGCTGCAGTGAGGTTTACTATCAGAATGTAGCGGAGTTGTACCCATACTGCATGTTCCTTCAGCTCCACCCCTCCCTTTGTCCATCCCATCTTTGTATTCATCCACTGCTGCCCCAACAACAGAACCAGGCCAGGATACGTGGCTGTTGCCATGCCATGACTGCAGGTTCTGGATTCATGCAGTCACGTACCCAGACTTTTCCAGTTTGTTCCTCAAATGTTTCACGGATCATGTTTTATTTCATCCTATGAACTGAGCTAAAATCCAAAGATTTTTTAGAGGTTTCTACTGTATAAATATATAAATTTTTGTCTGATAAACGCTCTACACTTGTCTGTGTAACTGGGTTATATCACCGTAACGGTTCGTAAAAATGTAAGTCCTTGCTCGTGCCTGTGATCCTGAGCGCACATATGCCCGTGCAACAGCACACCTTGACCGCGGCCCTTTATCCTGGGGATTATGGCTAAATGAAATGCTGAGATTCTGGCAGCGGGTGCCAGATAAAGCCAAATTTGGTGTTGGGAGAGAAATTTAATTATTGGGGATAAAATCAGTGCGTCGGAGATAGTTACTGACTCGCTTGGGAGTTTAGTCACTGATATTTCTGTGAGGGCTTCCTTAAGTGTGTATTTTAGCTAAACTTTAAGATTCTGGTGACGGAGCCAACTTTATTTGGGTTTTACACTGATTTAATACTCAGAATAAACATTTATCTTAGCAGACATGTTCTGACTTCTCCTGTACGTGTGATTATTACTGATGGCTTCTATTTATCAGGTGTCCCATATTTCACACCTATAATATAGAACAAATTGAAAATGCAGATTTTTAAATACATTTTTGACTTAAAAATATTTTAAAAGGATTCTTCATGTTTAAATAAAGCTAGCAGATTTGTTTTAGCTCACTATAAAAAAGGGGGAAAAACATCTAGATTAATGGCAGTTCATGATTTTTCTGGGATTAATACATTTACTACTAACAACAGAAAAAAAGAGTTTGACACACTTTAAATTAATCTTTTATATTTATTTATTTACAAGTTCCAGTTTTGATACCAATCACAAATATAGTGAGTTTAAAGGAAATATCCAGCACAAATAAAAGGTGTAATGGTTTTATTTGTAAGGCCTGTAAGAAAAATAATTGTGTGTTAGTGTTGAAAGAGTTTAGTCTAAAGTTAGGAATTAAATATAATTAAATCAGTTCAGCACCTAATTGTTTAAACATAGTTTTTATATTTTTCTTAGCATGCATAAAACCTGTTTCTCACCTGGTGTCTACTTAAAAGGCACCCACATACTTTTAACATTTTGTGGTTTAGCTTTTAAATTTTTTTTTCTAAAAATTTCCTTAAAGTTTAAGCTCTAAATCTATAGTTTTTGTTATTAACTCCGAGGATAAAATAAATCGAACCAAACTCTAGTTCAGGGAAGTCGTGCTCCTGAAAAAGCTTTACCGTTGTTTTCCGGTATTTACGAGTTTCTTTGGGGGAGTGTTAAAATCAGCTGTGAACAAACGGGCAGCCCTAACCTTACAGGACTTGTTTCTAACCAGATTAGCGTTTGCGCGGGTGTGCGTGGCCGTGCAGGTGCGCACATTTCTGTCCTCTTGAGTGCAGACTGATCAATAGTAATTGGGTTGAGTGTCTCAGGCCTGTTTCTTGCCTTTGAACTGCAAGCCTTTTTTTTTTTTGGCAGACTGACACAGCCTGAAGAGAAAAGAGGACAAGAGGGGCAAAGAAAAGGATAAAAAGGGGTGAGACGAAGAGAAAATGGGGAGTGTTTGCAAGTCGTCAAGCATGACTGGCTCCCTTAACCAAAACTCTGGATATTTATTCAGCATTACTCACTAATCTGGAAAATAAATAAAAAAAATAAATCTCCCTTCCTTTTAGCATCTCCTCTCCTTCCCTGTTATTCACACTCGAGGATAATTTGTGTGTGTTTGTAGGTTTCTACAGATGCTGTTGAATTATCTTTCAAAGTATTGTGGTAACATACAAATCATTACGATGCATTCTTCTTTCCCTTTCTTCTTTACAAACACGAGCACGCTCCCAGAGCGTCTCTGCTTCTTCATCCGTCCCTGTTCTGTCTCCTGCATGGCTTCTATAAAGGCGACGTGTGCTGAGTGAAGATTGAAGCTCCGCTGGTATTAGCAGGGAGGCATTAGGCATAAACTCAAAGGTATATTAAAGCAACGGCACTGTTGTTCATATAAACACGCCAATTCAATTTAGCATGCCCCGTGGGGAATGGGATTTCAGCAGCTTCCGAGGGCAGGAGAAGGAGGAGGAAGGGATGAGGTAAGACAGGAGGAGGATGTGGATAAAAGGATTTTAGAGGTCCAGAAACAGGAAGAGAAGGTTAGGGAAAACAGATGAGTCCAGATGTGCGTAATATTCTATTTGAGTGGCTAGTTGCAGGACTTTCTGATTGTTGTGTTAATATGATGATGCAAACGTTTGCGTACAGCTTATTTACAGAGATCACAATGAGGCTGCTGGTGTCTGCAGTGTTGTGTGAGAAACCCTGCAATCCACATTCAGATGGGCTTGTCAGGAAGGCTCCTGTTTTTATTACCTGTCAGAAAAATGGAGGCGTGGATTGAAAAGAGGGGAGAAAATTAAGGAACACCTAAATAAAACATCGCCTCAACCCCCCTTTATACGTCTTCCTTCTCCCATCTTGTCATTCTTCCTGCTGTCGTTGACAGCATGTTGTTGTTCAGCTCCTTCTGGGGTTTACCTGAACCAGGGTTTACCCATCAGTCAAGTGATGGAACGTGCAGTAATTTTGTTTTGTTCCTCGTTGAAGAAAGAGTCTTAACAGAAATGAAGGCCAATACTTATTGTTTGAATGAGTTTGGGTGATTTAAGGATTCAATTTGCATCGTTTCTCTCTCTCTCTCTCACACACACACACACACACACACACACACACACACACACACACACACACACACACACACACACACACACACACACACCTCCCGCCTTGCCCCTTTCAACCAGGCAGAACCTCTGCCATCTGTCCATTCTCCTCCTCTGACTATCTCCCTCTTGTTTACCCCTTTTCCTCCTGCTCTTCCAGCGCCTCCCTCCCTCCTCCTCATTAATTTAAGGTGTTTAATGCCTCTTCAATGGCATTTAGAGAAATATGGAGTATTAAGTAAGTTTTGTTGTGAGAGGGTCCGAGGAATGTTGATGTTTCTGTAACAGGAGGAGCAGTGTGTGTTCCATTTTCTTTATCCAGCGTTACTTTGGGCTGTACAATATTAGAAAACATTCAATTTCAATGTAGTTAAATACTGCAATAACAATTTAAGGTAAACAGTTTTTCTATTGCCAGTGCTGATCTTTAGCATCAGAGCAGTCGATGGACAATATGCAACACCATTTTATACCATTTTATACTTGACCATTATGTATTTTTAATTTAACAGAATATACAGTACAGTACTTCAATAAATGTACCAGTATGTTCAATGACTTTCAGAACAATATAAACCCATAATGATGATAATGTAGCAAATATCAACCAATTAATCAGTTTATCTCTCGTAACATCATATGGGATAAACCCAGAACTTGCTTACTATTTGTCTGTTCTGTCATCACAGCTCTCGTTTGATCACTATCATCTAAATCAGGTGTGGACATCTGTCAGAGCAAGACGTCAAACCTATTATTGGCGTATAGAGCATGAATGAATGACACTTGAATACAGCCTATGTCCTGATGCATGCTCAATAATCCAGGTAGATAAATCTAACAAGGTTGAGCCAGGTACTCTGGAAGGATTCTTCTTTGTTGAAATGTTTTGTCTTTTATCCAAAAGACTGTCTTTTGAATGTTTCAACAAAGAAGAACCTGTCCAGACGACCTGCCTTAACCTTTTGGATAATAGCCTATGATTTATCCAAACTGTTCTTTGTGTCCAGTTTTAGCTTCTCTCCATTGGCTCCCTGTAAAGTCCAGAACTTAATTCAAAATCTTTCTTCTAATCTACAAAGCTCTCAACAACCTAGCTCCATCTTATATCAGAGATCTTATTGTTCCATATTTTCCTAACAGAGCACTTCCCTCTCAGACTACAGGCTTACTTGCAGTTTCTAGAGTTTACAAGAGCAGAATGGGAGGAAGATCTTTCAGTTATCAGGCTCCTCTCTTGTGGAACCAACTTCCAGTTTCTGTCCGTGAGCCTGACACATTGTTTGGTTTAAGATTGGGCTCAAGACTTTCCTTTTTGATAAATCCTATAATTATGGTTGGCTTGTTATGCTGCCATAGACTTAGACCACTGGAGGACAAATTGCCCTCATTTCCTTAAACGAATTGTTAAAATTGAATTACTTTACATCTGATGCTATTTCTATCTTAACATGTGATTCTTAACCTTCCATTGTGTATATGTTCTTATCAAACCCAGCTGATCGAAACACATGGCTGCTTGTTGAGCCTGGTTCTGCTAAAGGTTTCCTCCTCATGAGGGAGGTTTTCCTTTCCACTGTTGCCTTCACGTTTGCCCAAGATAAAAGCTCTGCGATGAAGTTAAACTCAAAGCAGTCTGCTCCTCGGATAAATAGTGTTAAATTATTATTTTTATATATGAATGTTTCTGTTCAGTGCCCTGAGACAACTTCTGTTGTGATTTAGAGCTATATAAATAAACTGAGTTGAATTACTACATAGCTGTTTGTTCATGTTTGTGTGATCCAGGATGGTACCATTTGCACCAAAGCTTAAGGCATCTACGAAATTTCTGATCACATTGGCCAAAGACCTGATCAGCCTTGGTATTGTCTGCATCCAGTTTCTCATTATCTATGCCATCTTTGGAATGCAGGTTAGTTGGTTTCCATGCAAACTTTATTGTAAGCACATTAAAACAGGTCAAAGTGTCTATCCAGCAGCTAATCTATACTTTTTACTCTTCAACAAAAACAATGCATGACAATTTTGATGAAGTAGCAATATAGACATTTAAAAAGCACTCATACAGTGTTTGTCTTTTGCTCAAACTCAGCTGTTCAAGGGCAAGTTCTTTTACTGTGTGGGTGAGGACTTGTCCAACATCAAGAACAAGACGGACTGCCTGGAAGCCGGATACCGGTGGATGCTCAAAGAGTACAACTTTGACAACTTCGCAAATGTTGAGTCCAGTCAAGTTAAAAACAGAGTTTTGAAATCAGTCCATCAAGGAGTCAACATTAATGTATTGAAAAATGCATTTGAATGTGCTTCTTTTATTACTGATTTTTGGCGTTTTACACAAGCTAAACAATCATCTATTTTAATGGAGAGAACTGAGCAGTGCCTCCAGTAATTCAGCCACATTTTCAACCAAATTTAATGGATTTGAAAACTTGAAACAATAACTTTTGTGCAAAAAGACTTTTTTGTTTCTGTGAAGTGTGCATTTTCAGATTTCGTCTTTTCCCATCCAGGCCATCATGACACTGTTTGTGATGTTCACCAAAGATGGGTGGGTCAGGATCATGTACGATGGGCTGGACGGAGTGGAGGTCGACCAGCAGGTAGTTTGACATCAGTAAATGTCTGCTTTAGCTGTACTTACACGTATCAGTGCTTTTTATTTTAAGTGGACAGCGAACGGCATCACAGATGACAGATTATACAACTCAGGCTGTTTTATGGGTTTAATTTCTCGATAACCACAACAAAAGTAGTTGTTGACTTTTAGATGGAGCAGGGTGGGCGTATTTTGAAATGCTGTGTTGTGTTTTAATTGACACATCTTATTGAGCTTGTATAGAATGTAGTGTAACTCTGGAGGTGTTGCAGCAGAACACACCGTAAAGGTCAAAGGTTGAAGAAGATGATGCTGAATGCACGAGAAACAACGGTGCTATAAGTTTTGTCTGTATCTCTTTCCTGTTCACTTTTCAGCCTGTGAGGGACTACAATATGTGGATGCTGGTTTACTTCCTCTCCTTCATGGTGGCGGCTTTTTTCCTAGGTGACATGTTTATTGGCATCATATTTGACACCTATCAACACTGTGGGGCTATATATGGCAGTGAGGACACATCGCCGCCTTCTGTCCAGGACAACGGTAAGAGAACCGATGGTCCGGAGGGCCTGCCTGCCCCGAAAAGGATTACTTTTAATATTAAAGTATCGTTTGTGTTCCAGAGCTCGAACCGCCAGACTTCTTGAGCTACTGCGCTTTTCGAAGAATGCTTTTATCTGTATGTAAAAGCCAACGTCTAGAAGTCATCACGACCACCATCGTTATCATTAACATTTTCCTTATGGGTTTCGAGCACTACAACCAGCCCAAGGTAACACGCAAACGCACTCACCTTCGATAGCTGCAGCTTTGAATTTTCTAGACACTTCAGTCCTGTGAGTGACGGCTCTGTTTGCATTTGTGTGGTCAGTACATCGACCAGCTCATAGAGTACACCTTCATCGTCTCCACCACCATCCTCTGCATTGAGGTCGTGATGAAAGCCATCGCGTTTGGCCCTAAGAGATTCTTCAAGGACGGGTAAGGTGCCAAAATGAGAGATTTTTAAATTGTGACGTGTTTCCTTGTTAAATCACAAAATGTGTGTGTATGTGTGTGTGTGTATGTGTGTGTGTGTTTAGCTGGAACCTGCTGGACCTTTTTGTGATCTTAAGCTCCGCCATCGACATCGTTTTCACTGACATCAAAATGCCCATAAACTTCCCTTTCAATGCTGGCATCCTGAGAATCAGTAGAGTTTTTCGACTCATACAAAGTACAAACCCCAAAACAAATGTGTTCAGATTTAAACGTGCATATGTGTATAGAATACAAATTTTGTGTTAACGTGTGTGTTTCTTCTAAGCGATGAGGGATATGGGGTTCCTCCTGCAGCTCATTGTGAAGACCACAATAGAGGTAAACAAAAACACTCTCAAGGTAAAAGTGCGTGTGGTTGGTTTTGTTTTAGCTGAAAATTCAACAGAAAGGGGAGAAAAACAGGTTAAAACATGTTCTTGTGACACCATGTGACACTTCGAACGACACTAATAGAGCAGCTGTTTAAACCTGTGTTGCAGTTTTCTTGGTGGGGGGGGGCGGGGGATGTGGCTTAAATTATGAGAGCAAAACTGTTTGAAACATTTCTGATATTGTGTTTCTGTACACAATGAATCAAATATTGTTTAAAGCAAATCCTCAAAGTGCTCAAATTATAGTCTTACTGCACAATTATTGTTTGCAAAATCTGCATTTAAAGGTTGAAAATGTGAAGGAGACTGCCGCCATTCGAAGGTCTGAGCTGACAAAAAGACGTTTTGAATCAAATTATTTTGTTTATTCATTTAACCTTTATTTATACAGGTTAGTTCCCACTGAGCCTCAAGGGCTCATTTATGTTCTTTCGATAACAGCACGGTTTGTGCTACTTGCCAGGTAACGTCTTTATGTGACACTTTGTTTCCAGGCTCAGACGTTTGACTGTAAAGCAAAAAAAAAAAAAAAGCATTGACCCAGGTGTAAAAGTACAATTTGATTTATTCAAGGCTCAGCAGGATTTGAGGATTCTGAGCGTCTGCCCTGTTTGGTTTGATACTCAGGAGATTTAACGTGTGCCTTGGTTGCAGGTTGTGAACATCTTCTTCCTGATATCGTTCCTCAGCATCAGCTACGCGGCACTTGGGGTGTATCTGTTCGGCGAATTAGGTCAGTCGCACCATCAACTCTCCTGGTAGCACGAAAGCCAGATTTTATAGAGCAGTCAAATCCCAAACAGCTGAATTAATTGACGTTCAGCTGTGAGCCGAAGTGCAGCTGAATAAATACAAAGTTGCTCAGATCAAGTTAAAGTTTTGATTAAAAAGCCTCCCCCCCCCCCCCTTTCTTTTCCGTTGCTAAATAACTCTGATAATGATTTGTAGCCTAGAATAAGTCCATGTGCCAGAAAAATCCTCCTCTGTTCATTTATTTTGTCTCTGTGTCGATCAGACTGCCCTGTGGAACGCCCGTGCATTGGGCTTCACCGTTACAGTAGCTTCCAAAGCTTCCCTATGGCTCTCTTCACCTTGTTCAAGCTTTGCACAGGCGACAACTGGAGCGGGATCCTGAAGGTGCGAGAGCAGCCACGCAAACGCGAACTGTGGGAGTTTTATTTTGTGCTTACACCATGAGATCCTGCTTGATGTCACGGTTGAAACCTGGAGCTGGAGATGTTTATCCAGGTTCCTTCATGCCTGTCAGCCAGTGAGTGAACATCTTCCTTTGTGCCTTGCAGGACTGTTTAAGCTCCTCCAATGAAGCTTGGGTCGCGCCTGCCTACTTTATCAGCTATGTGGCCACCATACAGTTTTTCATCCTAAACCTGATATTGGCATTCATCACTATGGCACTGGAAGTGGTCCAGGAGGTACCTAGCTTCTTCTTCTTCTTCTTCTTCTTTCGGCTTTTCCCTCTTCAGGGGACGCCAAAACGAGTCATCCTCCTCCATCTCTGTCCTCTGCAGCCTCTGTCCTCACTCCAACTCCCTCCATGTCCTCTCTAACTGCATCCATATATCTCCTCTTTGTCTTTTTCCATGGCAGCTGCTGCATTTCTGACGTCCTTCTACCAATATACCCACTGTCCCTCCTCTGGACATGTCCAAACCACTGTCCCTCCTCTGGACATGTCCAAACC
>JARVGS010000979.1:36353899-36369577 GCA_031762315.1 Hypsolebias antenori | reverse complement strand
AATGAAACATTCTCTCAGTTTAAACTTTTGATCTGTGATTTGTGTTCTATTCTGAATAAAATATTAGATGTTGGCACTGCCACATCATTGCATTCAGTTTTTATTCACAATTTGTTTAGTGTCCCAACTTTTTTTTGGATCCGGTTTGTAATTTTATTTATCTATTTTTTTTTTTTTTACAAATTCTCCATTTTAAAATCTTCAAAATGAGACATAGTTTGTTTAAATTTGCTGATTTATCACCCGACCTGGCAACAAGCAAGGTTTGTTTTCGATAAGGCTGTTTTAAACCTTTTTTTAATGGTCTGGACTGATGAAACTGGTAAATTCAGATGTATATTTAAAAATCACAATCTCCAAGCTTCACTGTAAAGACATTATGTGGCGGGTTTCATGTTGCAGAAAAAACTACAGTAAATTTCTAAAATAATTATATGAGTTGTAAGACAAAGGATTATTTCTGAAGACATACCTGTTAGAGAACTGATCTAAAGGTTGATCAGGACGTTCGTGTCATTTTAGTTACTGGGATGTGTAGGTGGGGTCTTTATGGCGCAACAATCTGCTTTTTGTGCTGCAGACTTGGCCCAGTCTGATTTGCTTATTGGCAGCACAGGTCACAGATGTTTAGTTAGTTGATGAATGTTTCTGTTGATCGCTCTGCATTGTCGTTAGGCTGAGGCTTCCTCCGTGGCTGAAGACGGAGATCCCCATCGGAAAGAACTACAACCGTCTGAAGAACACACTGAGAGACCTGAACCTGCACACGGTGAGCAGAAGACCCAGACCCCGTCATGTTCTGAGCTAAATGAACGAGGAGCCACGAACTGACACTGGATCAGTTTGACTCAAGCATCATCAGAGATTCAACCTTTCCGGTAGCGCAGACAGATAACAGCTGAAACGTTTCCGTGTGTTTTCTCAGGTGTGCGAGGAGGCCAGGTGTCCAAACATCGGGGAATGCTGGGGAGGGGGGGAGTACGCCACAGCTACAGCCACCATCATGGTGAGTCTCTGTCTTCATGTTAAAACATGTCTGAAGCAGAAGATTCTCACTTTGTGTCTGCTTGTAGCTGATGGGAGACACGTGCACCCGGGGGTGCAGGTTCTGCTCAGTGAAAACGGCCCGTCAGCCTCCTCCTCTGGACCCAGACGAGCCGTACAACACAGCCGAGGCCATCGCTGCCTGGGGGCTGGACTACGTGGTTCTGACCTCGGTCGACAGAGACGGTAAACAAGTTTAAATTGAGCCGTGACCAAAACCACGAGTCTGTTCTGATCCAGTAACCATCTTTACCCACAGACATTGCAGATGGAGGCGCAGCACATTTTGCTAAGACTGTCTCTAACCTGAAGGAAAGGTAAAGCTCTTCTGGATGTCTCGTCTCTTATTTGGCACGAGCGCATCACTCCTAAGTGTTTGGTTTTTGTCACGCTCCTCCAGAAACCCTCAGATCCTGGTTGAATGTCTGACCCCAGATTTCCGTGGCGACCTGGCAGCCGTAGAGCAGATCGCCCTGTCGGGGTTAGACGTGTACGCCCACAACGTGGAGACGGTGCGGGAGCTGCAACGGTATACAAAAGAAGCACTTCGCCTCGGCGTTGCAGCAGACGTGCACGCTGCACGTTTGGTTCAGATCAGCTGCTTTTCTTCAGACTAATTGTTTAAAAAAGAGAACATTTGATGTCTCACTTATATAAAAGGCTTAGGGGATCACACGTTGCATGAAGAGGTTTAAAATATAAAAATCATTAAATTATTTTAAGTTATGACTAAAGAGAAGTGCTCGTGCACGTTGAACCCCATGGTCCCACTCGGCTGCGATGGTTGAAGAATGACACGTTCTGTTGTTGCAGTCTTGCAGGATTCTGAGGTTTTGACCAGCAGGCCACGTAGCGGCGTTTTGAACGGTCGGGTTTTGACAACCACGTTCAATTTTTATGTGCACGGCTCACAAAACTGCATTCTTGGCTGCGCACATGATTTAGTTGTCCACCTTCACTCGCATCATACCGGCCTTGGCTGCTGGCTTCACATCCTGTACAAACATTTTCCACATCTACCAAGACAAGACACCTAATCCTCAATTGCTCCCCGGGCGCCTACATAGCTGCCCACTGCTCCACCTGGGTGTATCCCAGGTGTGATGGTTAAATGCAGAGACTAACTTCACCATTGTATGGCAACATACAACCATGACAACACACTTTACTTTACTTTAATAAATAAATTGTCCAACTCTTGTTCAATCCAGGATGAGATGCCTTCAGACAAAATATGAAAATAAATATGGCACAGAGGTGGGAACATCTTGTCACTTAGTCTAAGAATCATACAAGTTATTATTTGAAAGGGATCATTTTGTTTGATAAAAATCCAGCAGGTTGAATATTTATAGAACAGATGTTAAGTTTGGAGATCAAGATACAAACATCTGTTTAGGTTCTAAATGAGGAACACTGATTATTTTTTAATGATAAATATCTTTTTCTTGTCACCTGCACACAGTCGACAGATACAACATTTAATTCACAGTCCGCTGCTTGATGTCCTCAGTAGTGAACCTTCAACAGATTGCAGTCTCAGAAATGAGGGCTGTATCCCGCTCTGACCAGCAGGTGGCAGCAGATTACATTTGGTTGAGCTAGAATGAAAATGTTGTAGTTGAACTTGTTTCCTTTGACTTTAGACTTGTCTTACCTGCTACTGATGAGTATAACCTGTCTCCAGGTACGTCCGTGACCCCAGAGCAAACTTGGATCAGTCTCTGAGCGTCCTCAGACACGCCAAAATGGTCCAACCCAGCGTGCTCACCAAGACCTCCATCATGCTGGGGCTGGGGGAGACCGAGCAGCAGATCATCAACACTTTGAGGGGTGTGTAGAAGCTGCAGTCTCTCACACACACACACAGTTTGTGCAGTTTACTGACCGCGGTGGTGTGTTGGTGTCACAGAGCTGCGCGAGGCCGGAGTGGACTGTGTGACACTGGGACAGTACATGCAGCCCACGAAGCGCCACCTGAAGGTAAACCTGAACAAACCCCCGTTTAACGTGGACGCAGCTGCGCCAGGGAAATGATGTCAGAGGTGATGTGTGTGTTTGGGTTTAGGTGGAGGAATACGTCACTCCTGAAAGGTTCGCCCACTGGGAGAACGTGGGGAATGAAATGGGTTTTGTCTACACAGCCAGTGGGCCACTGGTCCGCTCCTCCTACAAAGCAGGTGAGTCCTCTGACGTTCACGACGCGTCACATGTGCTTTTTCACAAATCATGTGTAAAAAACTCAACAAGTTAACACATATTTTTAACTTCTTGTTCTTCTTTTTACTAGTCCACTCGTTTAAAAACAGATATTTGACAAAGTAATAAAAAAAATCCATCTTGCTTGCTACGATTTTAAATCAAGATGTTAGCTGTCAGACTGAGAGGTGTGGACGACTCTCAGCTACTACCACAACAAACCTGAGTTAAAGTTGCTGAGGTTTGTGTCTGCAGAGGTCAGACAGCTGTGGCAGCCATTTTGAATAATTTGTCTTCAATGATGGTCTCAATATAATCCATCCAGTCTTTTATGAGATATTTTGCTAACACTCAAACACACGAGTGGTCACACACCTTCCATGGCAGCAGATGATTACAAAAAAAAAAACCTCATGGCTATTATGTTCAGAGTTCTTCTGTTAAATATGACTCTTCAACAAACACGAAGGTAGAAATAATTTTATCTTTTATTCCCTCACAGGTGAATTCTTCCTGAAGAATCTACTTAAAAAGAGAAAAACAGAAATTGCTGCAACAGATTGAAAAGCTCATCTTTTAACTTTCCACTCATTTATTCTAGCTGACAAAAAAAAAACTAATATATTTCAATAAGAATAAATGTGCTGGTGTTTGTTTGTCGGCGACATGAAACTGATCTCGGAGGAGCGCAGGGAGGATTTAGTTTCAGCAGATCTGGTTCTGAAGTGTCCACCTGTGGCTGCTGAGATCAAAACACCCAGAGGTGACTCAGGTGAGCAGATGATGTCACCGTCAGGAGAACATACAAGCTGCTGAGGACAGGAGAGGACTTTCACGTCTCGTGTTCAGGAGGTGTTAAATTACTCCCAGTACAACCTCCACAACCAGTTCTGCTGATTGTCTGATGATGGCTGATCATCTTTCAAAGACTCAGGAGGGAAAACCACTGAAACATGATGAAGGTGACGTGCATGGTGGTTTTAATTTAAGCTAATCTCTAAAATGTGTTTATTTAAACAATTAAAAGTCTTTATTATAGATTTGGTGCTTTTCAGAAGATGTTTCCAACCTCAGACTGAATAATGAAGACAAATCAAAAGACAGACAGTTTATTGCATTGGCCCTTTGTAAGTAAACAGTTTTTGATGCTGAATACAGTAAAAGATGATTGATACAAAAATATTTTTAAAAAATCATATAAAATTTTGCTATTAGGAATAAAACTAGATTACAGTAAAGTAGCCTCGTGTCTGGTTTCTACAGAATGGATGGACGTGGAGGGTCTGAGATATAACCAGTATAAAAACGGTGGACTGGTTTAGCGCTGGGTGTACTGGGAGGCTTTTAAATGAAAGCTGGTTTGCTTCAGCCCCTCCGTCCTCTGCACACGGGTCAGCTGACGCAGGAAGGACACTGTTCCTCCTGCTGATGAAAGAGGAACGTTGACGTCTCAGCTTCAGACTTTTGCCTTCTTGGTGGGGGGTTCGCTGGCTGGGGTGCGAGCACAAACGGCTGCGGGGGTGTAGGGGATCCTCGTCGCGGTCACCTTCTTCCCGATGGTCTCGATCTGCAGTCAGAGGAGGTCAGCGCTGTGCCTTGCATGCACCGTGCCCGTGTTAGAACCCGTGTTCTGCTCACCTGGAAGCCGATGCACTGGAGTTCAGCGTGGAGGTGGTCCAGCACCCTGCGGCCGTCGAAGATGAAGGCCGGCTTCAGCATCTTCTTGTAAATCTTCTCGTAGTCCAGCTCCTGCACATGTGGGGGTGGGGACAGTTACAAACCTTAACATTTCAGCTCAGTCGTCAGACTTTACGGAGTTCAACGTGATCGTGACCTTAAACATGTCCCACTCGGTGCAGATGACCAGAGCGTGAGCGCTCTGACACGCCTCGTAAGGGTCAGAGGTCACCGTCACCAGCTCCGACACTGAAATCAAAACAGGAAGTGAACTGTCTGAACAACAAATGATTAACTCAGACCAGAGAAACGCTGGTGACTGCACGACAGACTTAGCATTATCCTGCTGCCCTCACACCTTTACACCTGCGTTTTAAATAAAGTCATTGTGCAGGTGCTTTTGTCAACGTGTGAAAATAACGTCACCGTCCAAAGTACATGGTGTGAATGTCTTTCATCTGTTACGTCAAATTGTTCAAAATCTGTGAAGGAATTACAGCAGTTTAATGTTTTCAGTTGGTTGTGGCAGCCATCTTGGATTAGGTTGGCTGCAAAGGTTGTTCAGGTGTGAGGATTATTCCCTCAGAGTTTTGTGATCCAGTGGATTAGGAGATATTTTGCTAAATGCACCAGCGCGCTCACAGATATGACAAACATTATCACACAACTTTCAATAATACGGACTGATGATTACAAATCCATGAGCTTTTCATCTGCCTCTCCCCTGAAGAAGATCATTATTTTGTTGGTCTGAAATTTTTGTTCAGCTCAGTCCAAGCCGGGGAACCAACGACCAGTTTAGCTGCTTGGAGACATTTTTTAAAGTTTTTTATCTTAAACCTTATCTCAGACTCAGGATATTAATGATTAACGTCTGTACTTATACATACGGTACATCACAACCTGTCCTTGAAATGAAAAATATTAATGACGACGTTAAGGCCGCTACATACTCGGGCGTACTTCACTCAGCAGAAGTCCGTGCGTACCTGATTAGACTCAACGTGATCTCGAAGCAGACATCTGCACGCCACGTCCGTGCAAAGATCAGTTTGTAATACTCGGTGTTGCACAGTAAACTGCCCGGCGACAGATGTTTTGTATGTGACACCGATGTTTTTAATTCCCCTCCTCCATCCCTGGTCTGGTTGAATGACCGTTTCTTTTGTTTTCTAACCAAGAGGCAAATGATCTCTAACTCCTCCGTTGACTCCATGACTGAAATGGTGAGAAATGAATGAATTTGTCACATAAGAATTAAAGTCAGGTCCAGCGTGGCTGCGGGAGGTTCTGGAGATTTCCTGGTGTGCTGGTCTGATGTGTGGCTGCAGGACCAGCGCTCCCTGTTTTATTTTTTTAGAACGTTTTACAAACAACATATAAACACAGAACACCAGGGCCACCAGTAGCTCTTGTTGTCTTGTTTTTTTTTGGGGGGTGGGGTGGGGTGGTGACCTGTCAATCAATCCAGTAGGCGTGTCAGCAAATGACCAATCGGTGACCTCGATTTGTTCCGAAGGTGAACGCCCCTTGCCTGCAGAGCTGACTGCAGCCCGTCAGGGTGCACGCTCGAGTATGAAGTCTCAACCATCTGCAGACAGAGCGTGCAGTGTCATGGAGTACACACAGTGCACGTGGGAGCCATTAGTGTATCAAAGGAGAAGTAGTAGAAAAGTTAAATAAGAATCAAAAAGACTGAAGATATTTTCTGTTCTAGAAACAGCTAATGATGAAGTCCATCTTTCTGTGACCTGTTTAAACCTTGAACAATGTTTCTGCTGTCACGTCCGTCCGAGCTGTGGAGCTCCAAGAAGTTTCCTCGTGTGTTTCACTAAAATCCCACTGATTTCCACAGTTTTTCACGTTCAGTTTATTTTTTAAATTTTCTGATTAATGTCTAGTGTACCTCTACATAAAGTCACAGCACGTTATCCTCGATGGAGCCGCACACTTTGATGCACCTGCTTGTTTTATTTGAACGCTGTGCAACGAGCTCAGGTTCTTCCAGAGTGATTTCATGCTTTGTGCTGACCTGGTTGAACCTCCAGCTCAAGAAGATAACAGGTTAACAACAGTTCAACTAATCCTCTTCCATTAGATCACACACTGTTAGCCTGAGTGAACACTAACATGCAATAAACCGTCACACACCTCTTTCAGGGTTGTCCTCCGAGATGTTGGGCTGTGAGAGGTCATGAATAATTTGCTCTTTAAGAACCTTGGGGTCAAAGATGAAGAGCTTGGCTCCTTCGTCCATCAGATATTTGGAGATGTAGATGCTCGACGACTCTCTGCAGTTGCGAAACAAACAGAAGCAGAAAGTGATCAGGGTGATAGTTCACAGCAAACTGCTGTGTAATAGTGGGAAAAGGTCAGCAGTGATTCTGCAAGTTTTAATCGTGCACACACTTTACGTGCACTCTGACTCACAGTGTTCACAAGGTTTTATCAGATGGATTTATTCAAATGAAATGGAGAAGTGACGAGACCGACCTCGTGTCACCCGTGTCCTTTTTGAAAGAGAAGCCCAGCAGAGCGATCTTCTTGCCGGTGACGGTGTTGAAGAGACAGTCTATGATCCTGCAGGCGAAGCGCCGTCTTTGGTACTCGTTCATGTCGATCACCTGAGAGAAACCACACCCAGCAGGTGAACCACAGGGAGCCCAACCCTCCAGAGGAGCTGCACTCGTTCCTCACCTGCTGCCAGTAGGAAGCCACCTCGGGCAGGTTGAGGGCCTCGCACAGATACACCAGATTGAGCACGTCTTTCTGGAAACAGCTGCCACCAAAACCTGGACGGACGAGCCACAAATCAGTTGTTTATGTTCATCCAGCAGGTTGGTGCAGCAACACTGAGGATCACACAACTCCTCTAAAGTATTTTAATCTTTACACATGCTCTAATACACACTTGAATAAAAGACAAGTATATTCAGGTAGCTGCGGTCTCAGGGGGGTTATTTGATTTTCAGCCACTAAATGTCACCACGTCAACACGTTTCAGTATTCTGAGGTGATGCTTCTTACCAACGCTGGCTTTGAGGAACTTGCTGCCTATCCTCTGGTCCATGCCGATGGCTTTGGCCACTTCCTCCACGTCAGCTCCGGTGGCCTCGCAGAGAGCGCTGATGCTGTTGATGCTGCTGATTCTCTGAGCCAGGAAGGCGTTGGCTGCCTGCACGCACAGCAGCAGGAATGTGTCAACGCACCAAACATGGAGGCTTTGGGCCGTTTGTTACAACTGAGCTGATAAATCTATGGAGCTGCAGCGTTTTATTTTAGTAAACTAAGCTGATCGTGTTTGTTAAATGAATATAAAGAAATCTTCAGGTTCATCAAAACGATCCATTATTGTAGTGATGGCACCATCTAGTGGGCATCCCTTGTCTGTGCACCCTTGTGTTGTCGCATTTGTTTAATCTGATTCCTCCTTGTGTTCACAGGTGTTTGTAATCACGTCCTGTCTTGTCTGTGTGTATCTAGTTGGTCCGTGAGTCTTGTCCTTTGTCGTGTCTTCGTTGGGTACATCCTGTCCTGTCCTGCCAGCCTGTCCTGATTCCTGTTCCTTGGTTTTTGTGAGTTTGCTGCCACGCCAGCCCTTTAATTTATTATTATTAAAAGTATTTATTTTTATAATCCTGGAGTCTGGATTCTCGCCTGCTTCACTCCTGTCCTGACCTGCCTGAAACCCTGACAATTATGTTTAATGGGTTCTTCCTCACCAGTTTGGAGAGCTCAGACGACCACGTGTTGGTGGTGATGATCCGCGCTTTGGGGACCCAGTGTTCGTACACGGCGCACAGCGCTTTAATTGCCCTTTGACCTTCAGCTGTCTCATCCCCACCGATCAGGACGCGGTCCGGCTCCTTCAGATCCCGCACTGCTGTTCCTTCTGCAAGGAATTCTGGGTTGGACAGAACCTAAAACAGTTTCATGCGTTTAGACACAAGAAAAAACTGATATGTCAGAGGGCTGTGAATATGTGGAAGGGCAGACCTGCAGGTTGAGGCTGGGTTTGGTGTTGGCGTCAAATATCCGCCTGATGCTCTCGGCAGCTCGCACCGGGACCGTGCTCTTCTCCGTGACGATTTTGTAGCCGTCGGACACCTCTACGATCCGCCGCGCACACGCCTCGATGAACTTCAGGTCCGCTGCCCGACCCTTCCCCATCCCGTAGGTCTTGGTTGGGGTGTTCACCTGCGGAAGAGGTGAAGTCACGGCACGTTGACAGGGTTTGACGCAGTGGTTCAGTGTGAGGTGTGCTCAGACCAGAGTGAGAGACTCACAGAGATGAAGACGAGGTCAGCGTCCCTGATGGCTGAGTCTATGTCTGTGGAAAAGAACAAATTCTTTCCTCGGCATGATTCAACCACCTCTTTCAGTCCTGGCTGAAATGACAGGAAGTGAGGGAGTTTATCAGTGAAAGTGCGGGGGGGGGGGTGAGAAAACACGCCACAGATGTGAGACATGTTAACAAAGACCATGAGTTGTAACGATGATGTAATACCTTGTGGTCTGAGCTGACGCTAGAAAACTTGCAACAGAGTCTGGAACTAATTATGTCTCATTTGGTCTGTGAGAGCTCGGAGGGAGTCCGGAGCAAACATCTCCTGACTCACTACTGTGACCAAGAGAAACTTCTTAAACCGACAAGTCTCCTGAGACGTGGCTTTTAAATAATAACAGGCCAAGCGTTCCTTGAAGGAGCGCCTTTCATGCCAGCTTTAAACTATGATCATCTTATGTTGACCACTGATGGTGTTTTAGCTTTTTTGGTAACCTTAAGATTACGTCATGCGCAGGGCTTAATTTGAGCTGGAGCCTGCCAGAACAGGATCCGGAAACACTCTTATTTGGACAGGGTGCATTTTGGTAACTCTTGGGCTTACTAATAACATTATGAAGAAATATTACTGCCTTGAACAAATAAAACTTATATTGGATATGTAAACTGAAAATAATTACATAAACACTAATTTTAAACACAACAGCCACTTGCGACTTCTTCATATCATCACCATCATCTGCCCCTTTAGTGGGGGTGAGTGCCTGGAGGTTTCGCATGTGGAGTCGGAGAGTGAATTCATCCGAGGAGTGTCGGCTCAGAACCGTCAAGTGTGTGTGGGGTGGTAGGATGCAAGTGCTTACAAATGTAGGTAAGCATAGATGTTTAACAACCCGTAAAAATACACCAAAATACAGGAAATCACATCTAATTTATTCAAAATTTTCTGGGGAGAATCCCCAGACCCCCTACCCTCTGCCAAAAACTATATATATTTAAGACTTTGCATGGATATTATCCCGTTAGATATTTGTCATTTATTTCCAAATGTGAGAAACAACTGCTCTTTTTGTCAGTGTAAGGACGAAATTGTTGAACATTTATTTGTGGATTGTTCTCGTGCTGTAATATTGTGGTCGGATTTGCAAAGTGTCCTTACAGAGAAAGTTGGAGGGAACATTGTATTATAAAATGTGCAAATATTGCTCATCTTTAACAATTCAGCCTTTTCTTCAGATGAAATACAGTACTGTAAATAGAGTAAATCTAATTATAATCCTGGCAAAATGTTATGTCCACAAGATGAAATGGGGTGAAAAAAAAAATCCCCTCATTTAATCATTTTAAAAGAAACTGACTTAAAAACATATATTACCTATGTGGAAAAACTTAACTTAAATCATCAGAAACTTGGAAAGACAATAACTCTTCTTAAGAAATGTAACTTTTCATAAACAGCTTTATTTATTTATTTTTGTTGTTGTTGTACCAGACCCTTTATTATAGGAATTTGATGTATTTGTGCACATTTCTTAAGAAAATGGTATTTGTAGATTAAAAGGTACACATTATTTTATCTTACCCATTTATGTATACATTTAACTTTTTGTTACCTTATTTAGTTTATTTTATAGAATATGATACTTTTACACCAATGTTGCCAATGTCTGTGGTTATTTATGTATCATTATTTATTTAATGTAATGTTGATCTGTCACAGTCAATCAAATTTAAATGGCTTTAATTAATTTTTACAGATATTGTGCTAAACTTTGGCATGGTTGCAGCCGAGAGTAATGCTCAACATGTAACTCAAAGGCTAACAGATATAGTCTAAAACATTGACAAAAACTGATCATGTGGTTTTATACCTTTTCTAAAGTTACTCTGTTGTTTTGTCATGGACACTCGCACTCTGGAACACAGCCACCATCACACCAAATCCTCTGTGTTTCTGTGTAAAGGTTGGAAATGCTTCAGAGCCTCTTTTCTGTGGGGGGCCCGCAGGGCTCAATTCTTGGACCCCTTCTGTTTTCACGCTTTCTGCTCTCATTGGGGTCAATTGTGAGAAAACATAGTCTTTCATTTCATTGTTATGCTGATGATTGTCAGATTTATCTGCCCTTAAAACCCAATAGTTCTTGCTCCATTCACCCTCTGTTAAAATGTAATCTAATGACATTGACATAGATGGCTTGAAAATGAATAAAATCTAAAGTCATTGTGTTTAGCCCTAGCTCTAATGCTGTCTCTGTTCCTGTTAACCTTGATTCTCGAGCCACACCTTCAGCAGTCTGTTACAAATCTCAGGATGGTTTTAGACTGACTTGGTAACAGCCGCCGTTTTAAATGTCCTTTATAAATAAAGTTGACTTGACTGAATTTAATACATATATCAAGACCGAGATCCTGATGTGCTAAGCGGCAACGCTAAAAGGCTAATCAACAATCTTTTATTTCATTAAATGTCGAAAATGGGAGTTCCCGGCAATAAATACACGACACTCTTGTGCATAAGGTTTTATTTTTTGTTGAAAATACGTGTTTCTGACATCAAACTACGAACACATCTGCTGTGACTTAGACGAGCTACACACCGACGCTGTTCATCTCCTACGTGTAACAAGGCATTCATATCGTCTGCAGCGTGAAAAGATGTGTTTCCGGAACATTTCAACCACCGACTGAAACTGCCTCTTTGGGTGAGATTGACTGAACTCGATGTCAGCGTGACAGTACGGCTACATGCACACATTGTCAACGTTTGGGGATCTCCGGCGCGAATTTCCCACAAAAGGTGCCTTTATTTTTTTTAATTTTTTAACGTATTGAGACATTCGTTCATCTTTTCATTCATTCGTAGTTGGGTGAACCTACTGTGAGATTTCTTTTCACCCACTTTGATCCGTTCAGATACCTGATTGGCTGGTCTCGCGCCATCAAACATGTCCAAAAGGTGCGAAGAGAAAAACAACAAGCGGAAGAAAAGAGGGCTACGAAAGACCAGTTTGGGTCTTATGGCTGCTTTCCCAAAAGCATTTAGCACCACTATCCTGTTGGTTGATGGCTTTGGCACAACGGTGCTTTTAGGGAAGCTCTGGAAACTCCTTAACGTTTCAGGTGCTGGAGGTCGAGTGTTGCTCAAGCTTTCAAGTACAAACTCAATCTATCCTACGTTTCCCAAGAGAGCGGGCTTTATTTGTACAGAAAGCCGGTAGAAACAGCGAAAGTGAATTTTGTTTTTCCTCTAACTCTTCAACGTGAATACATTTGCGCTCCGATTTCTGCTGGGCTGCTACTGTACGCTGCAGGGGGGGCAGCATGTCTCTCTTCGGTCGGGCAGAGGGCAGAAGTCCATCTGCCTGACGATCTCGGCGAAAAGCTCGTCCACCATCGTCTTGCTCTTGGCCGACGTCTCCATGAAGGGGCAGCCCCAGTCCTCGGCCAGCGCCTGGCCCTCGCTGGGGGACACTTCCCGTTCGTCCTCTAGGTCCACCTTGTTGCCCACCAGCACCACCGGCACCTGCTGGTACCTGAAGACAGAGAGTAGAGTCAAACCCAAATGACGTTACGTTCTGGATACGTTGAAATGTAAAAACCACAGAGAAAGTGCAGAAAAAAGACCTAATCGTGTTTTTGTTTTTTCGCCTACATTAAGACAATTAAAAGTAATCAGGGAATACATATTGTTTGCAAAATTCCGACTTTCTTCTTACGTTGGTCAGATCTTAAAAATAATCTGCAATGTCCCATCATGCACTGAAGCTGCAAAGACTCAAATGAGAAGTTCCCCCATCCATTCCCTCCTTAACCATCAATCCAGAGGAACCGGCCAGATCCAGTAATGGAGAACTTATTGAATAATTGAATGAAGCTAATGTGCTGCTTTCACGTGTGGCAACAAGAACACTGATCCTTCAACAAACCATTTTCCACTTTAGAAGTATATAAAGTACATTAACAGAACCTTTCAGAACTACGGAGTACGTTTGTGAAATTTAATAAATAAATCCAAAGAAACAATAATACAACACGCATTTTGCATGTTGATCCTATTCAGTAAAACACATTTGTCAAAGTCTAACCCACATTGTTGGAGCCAATCCAATTCAAGATGGCCACCACAACCAAAGGATATGAAAAAGCACCAAAATGGCTATAATTTGGTTAAGGTATACTGGTTCAGGTTTCATCTGTCTGACAGGAGTTTCTCTGTAGGCTTCCGATAATGGGTTTCCTCCTTTCACACGTGGAGTTCCCCAAGGATGTATTCTTGGTCCTGTTTAATTTTCTATCTCCATTCCCCTTCAGTTGCCATTTTAAGAAAATTTAACATCTCTTCATTCTTACGCAGACCACACTTAAATTTAGATCTGGTTTTAATTGTCCCGCGATCCAGGCTGGGCCACAGAGGCGATTGGGCCTTTTCAAATGCAGCTCCTAAACGATGGAACCAGCTGCCACTTCATATCAGATGTGGAGTTTCCCAAGGATCTATTCTTGGTCCCGTTTAATTTCCAATCTACATTCCCCTTCAGTTGCCATTTTAAGAATATTTAACATCTCTTTACATTCTTGCACAGACCACACTCAGATCTAGACCTAGTTTTAATTGTCCTGTGATCCAGGCTGGTCCACAGAGGCGATTGGGCCTTTTTAAATGTAGCTCCTAAACGGTGGAAACAGCGGCCGCTTCATATCAGACGGGCTTCAACTCTTGATATTTTTGTCTCTTCTTGAAAAAAATTTGGCTGGCTTTCATTATAATATGAATGTGTTTTTTTTTTTTGTATTGCATTATTTTAATGGTTTTATGTCTTAATATATTTTTAACTTGCTTTTTTAATGCTCTCATATTCAGCACGGTCTTTTTATTGTTTATTTTGTGTGAAGTACAACAGTTGTTTTTGAAGATGCTACACAAACAAATTTAATTTGTTTTGATTTGGATTGTATAGATATTATGCTGAAACTTGGCGTGGGTATTGCTGAGCATCAACCACAACTCGTAATTTGTGTTCCATCTATTTTGAAGATCCCCAAGGATGCATTCTTGGTCCTTGTTTATTGTTGTTAATACAACGTGAAAGTTTATACTTTTTTGTACTGTTTTAATGGTTTGGTTTTGTCTTGTGTTTTAACAGTTTTTTATGGTCTCTTGTATTCTGTAGTCTATTGTACAACTGAGTACAACAAAGTAAATACACCATCTAACCAATTTAAACTATTAAACAGACCCACCACATTTTTTTCTGATTAAAAATCATCAGAATGCCGATTATTGTGTATATTCTCCCAGCAGGTAATGGTGCAGACCAGCTAATAGCCTCGACCATCAATCACCGCTAAGTGCTTTCAGGCACGGCCTATTGATCCTGCTTTTGAGAAATTAGAATCTTTTCTACAAACTGGTGGCCTGTTGCCACACCGCTCTGCTGGGAGAAGAGCTGAGGTGTGGAAAAAGAGCTGCCAACATCTCACAGAGCTCAGGAGGGCCGCGGAAGCGGAGGAAACGAGTCCGGACGGCGATTTGTAGAACCTGTTGTTCAAGCAACGAAAGTGTGCTCGCAAAGGTCGAAGACGCCCTCCCCCGCACGGTCCACGCAGATTCAAGAGCAGCTGACCTCAGCAGGACGAGCATCTCACGTTGGCCCGAGTGTTTGGAGAGTCTAGAGGGTGTGAAGTGCGAACAAGGAGAGCATGGCGCAGACAAATGCGATCTGACAGCCTCGCAGGAGAAACTCTATATATAACCACGAAGACACAGCGTCTCCCGTCAGGGGCAGCAAGTTTGTTTGGAGATTGTTGTTGTGTAACTCCTGCTCCTTCTTCAGCAGATGATGGGAAGCTGCTCGGCGCAGCATGAAGAACGCTCGTACCGCAGGGAGCCACGCAGTCGAGCTCGGTGTCGTGTCGTACTGAATAATGCACAAGTCAGGAGTCGGGATAAAACACCAGAATGCTGCTTGAACTTCGTAAGAGCCGTATTCCTATCTGATGGAAATATTCATCTTTAAACATTTATCTGTAGTTGTTTTTTAACTGGGATGAACACACCTATAAAAAAAGTTGGTTTGTTGTGTAAAATGTCAATAAAAACAGAACGAGATGATCTGAAAATCTCTTAAACCCATATTTTATTCACAGTAGAGCATAGCAAACATACAAATGTTTAAACTAAGAAGTTGTACAATGGTCAGGTCCACGTTTCACCTGTAAAACAAGCCGTCTTCTTCTAACAGTCTGTAAACGTCCAAGACCTGAGACCAGTTGTTGGAGGTTTAGGAGGACCTGAGGAGACCAGTAGTTGGAGGTTTAGGAGGACCTGAGGAGACCAGTTGTTGGAGGTTTAGGAGGACCTGAGGAGACCAGTTGGAGGTTTATGAGGACCTGAGGAGACCAGTTGTTGGAGGTTTAGGAGGACCTGAGGAGACCAGTTGGAGGTTTAGGAGGACCTGAGGAGACCAGTTGGA
>JARVGS010000979.1:36304763-36322272 GCA_031762315.1 Hypsolebias antenori | reverse complement strand
GCTATATAGCCTCTGATTGCTTATCCGGTCACACCTGTGTGACGTCGTTGATATTATTACTCGAACAGCGCATGCGCAAAGGGAATATTCAGTGCTTTCAGCTCCGCCCTCTGGCGGTCAGCAGGGATGAAATAGAACCCAACAGTTCTTGCTCCAGTCTCCCTCTGTTAAAATGTCTTGACATCAAGGCAAGGATGGCTTCATTTTTTTTTTTTAAGTTTTAATGATCAGAAAGCTGAAGCCGTGTTTAGCCCTATATCTACCACTGTCTCTGATCCTGTAAATCTTGACTCTCTTCAGCCACATCTTAAGCAGTCTGTTACGAATCTTGGGATGGTTTTAGACTCTGACTTTAAGTTTAATAAACTGATTACGGTAAGTTTGTTTTACAAAAAGGCTTCTTCCAGATAAGGCAGATAGCTAAACTTAAGTTCGTGTTGACTAGATCTGTCCTTGATAAAAAAAAAAAATAGTCCATGCATTTAAAGGTTTGTAGGCTCAATCAGGGTAGATAACACAAAAAAGGTTAATTCATTTCATCTGGACCTTTTTTGTGTCATCTACCTGAATGATTGAGCCTACAAACCTTTTTCTGAACCATTTTGGCCGTGGTGTCTTCAGGCTGTTTCTGTGAGTAGCTTCGGCCTTCTGGCCTAAAACATTTGGTTATTAATCAAGATGATTGAGTGTTTAGGACAGATGGGTCATTTTGCATGTGTTAAAAACCAGCTTCTGATATTTCAACAGGAGGTTGGCTTGAAACACAGTAATGAAGGCTACTTATGGGACAGATCTTGTTGGCAGGCCACAAACTGATGAAGTTTTCCGGATGGAAGATGAAACGTTTAAAGAAACTAGTCCAGATAAAATGATTCAACCTTTTTTGAGTACAGTACATGCATTTGTTACAACTTGGACTACTGTAACATGCTTTACGTTGGGGTCAGTCAGGTGTCCCTTTCACATCTCCAGCTCGTCCTAAATGTTGCAGCTCAGATCTTAACAGGAACTCGGAGATTTGAGCCCATTTCAGCAGTTTTGTCCTCCTTTCACTGGCTCCGTGTGCATATCAGAATTGATTTTAAAATCCTCCTGTTGACATTTAAGTGCATTGATGGTCTTGCACCTTCATATCTCTCTGACCTACTTCAACCTTATGTTCCTTCTCAGGGGCTGATTTCATCTGACCAGCTGCTTCTGGTTGTACCAAAAACCAGGCTGAAGCTCAGAGGAGATCAGGCCTTTGCAGTGATTGGCCTTAAACTCTGGAACAATCTGCCCCCAACATTTCAACACTTCACTTGCTGTTTTTAAATCTCTCCTGAAAACACACCTGCATTCACTGATGTTTAACACAGTATGATTGATTTCCTCATTGTTTTTGTCAATGTTTTTTTTTTGTTGTTGTTGCTTTTAATTACATATTTTTTTTACTGCCTTGATCTTATTGTTAAGTATCATCTGCTGTTTCAGATGTGCTTTACAAAGAAACTTGATGAATCATAAATCAAATCGCGAGCTACCTAAAGATTCCCACCAGTTGCAGCTAGTTATAAAGCTTTTTTGCATTTAGCCTTATCCGTACGGGTCCTGCACTGACGGCCCCTTCCGGCCTGTCAGAGGATCGTCTCATCTGTGACGACCAGGCATGTCTTTGGCTGCACAAGGCTTCACAGCTGGCCTGTACCTGCGTGAGGAGGTGTCTGTCTCTTCCTGAGCTGAACTCCAGCTTCACCGCAGTCTCACCCTCACTGTCAGGGACAAGGAAGCAACTGCACCTACATTTCTCCCTGCTTTATTCTCCCTGATTACAAGATGCCGTCTGCTGAAAAAGAAAATGGACACATCCGAGGTTTTCAGTTCTCCTGAGTCTAGCTAATCAGACTAAGTTACAAGAGGCTGAGCAACCCAGATGGTGTACTTTTATAGTTTTGTCAAGACTTGTCTTGTTTTTCCCAGTTTACCTCTGCAGCTCAATCGGTCTCATATCAATCTGTCTCAGGTCAATCTGTCTCTTCGTCCCTTCATCGTTCTGCTGCTGTTTTGACGTCTTGGCGTTGACTGCGTCTGCAGATGCGTCGGTTGCTCTCTTCCTGCCCCTGCCGGACCCACTTGCTTTTTCCGCCGCTGTCGAAGCAGAAGCAGCTTTAGGAGGGCGGCCCCGTCGTTTGACAGGTGATGCTTCTGTCCCAGCATCGGGAGTCGCCTTCTGACTGGACACATCCTGAAAGATGCAGAGTCTGCGTAAAGGAAACGACTCACAAAGTTGGAAAAGACTCAACTCTTGTTGAAGTTTACCTTCTTCTTCTCTTCGTTCTTGATGACTGGGTTCTCGTTGTTTTCCTGCGCTGGACTTTCCGACGACTCTGTGGCAGTACTGCTGTTGACACATTTAAATAAACATTAATTCACGGCCAGACTTTGCTACAACCCAACAGCTGTGTGGTGCGTGTGATCACCTGTTCTTGTTGACGTTTGAGCTGAGTGGAGATGAGTTTGTGCTGGTATTACTGGTTGTGTCTGAAACTGTGGTGGTTTTGAAGATCCTCCTGCCCGGTACCATCAGAGTTTTGTTGACAGCTGCTAACACCGGAGCTGGTTTAGGCTGCAAAACCAAAATACAGTACAATATGGTACTCCCCAATTCATTAAAAAACTGGTTGTACTCATCCTATATTCTCTCACTACATGAAATTAAACCATGTGTTCAATTCAAACATGGACTGTGTCAAATATATCAATAACATCTGTTGTATATTTACCTTCCCGGTGAGAAGCATTTGTCTCATCTCTGCTGTCAAGTACTCCTTATCATTTTTAAAGTCCTGATTTTAAAAAAGATAATAAAAAATATACAGTATATAGTTATTAATTGTACAACTACAAAAACTACAACTGGCCAGTTTTGGGGGGCTGTCAGTATTGTACATTAAAAAACACAAAAAAGACGCACCCCTGTCACAGGAAATGGATCAACACAAATACTAAAACGCTGTGCTGCCCACAGATATTTTAATTAGCTCTGTTCTTTCAGGTGTGGCTGTTGCAGATAATAAATCTTTAGAAATAGTCAGCTGATGAATCAAATGGTCAGTATTTTCTACATAAATTAAAAGAAGAACATCTGTAAATGTGTGCATTTATTGCCTTGTCTTGCACGATGAAGAATATTGAGGGCAGGACCGGCTCATCCGGACATTCCAGGTGACATGCGGTGCTCTTGTTGGCGATGACAAAGAGCGCGACGTCACAGACGATGTACAGCTTCTGCAGCGGTCACAAGAGGCACAGGTGAGATCATTTGAGCTTTTGAGCCTAAAACGTGGCATGTGGTCCAAGACTGGGGTTAGTGGTGCAACAAAGTGATAGAAACCAGAGCACCAAACGTGCTGCGTACCTCGTTGGCCTTTGCATCCTCAGGACACTGAGCATCCTTTGTCTGTTTGATGTTCTCTGCCATCTTTCGGAGAAAAGCGTGACTGTTGTTCTCATTCTTGGTCATCAGGACTTCTAACATAAACCACAGGCACCTAGAGGAAACAGAGCGCGCACCTTAATGAAGCTCTGCATCGCAGTGATGTCATCGTAATACAAGAAATCACACTCACTCTTTGATGTCTTTGAGCTGCTCGTACTCGTGGGGTTTGGTGAAGTCAGGGTCGTGGGCCAGCAGGTGGATCATGTAGGGAACCACGTACTCGGGAAGAAGAGACATGAGTTTTTCTGATGAGGAACACAAAAGCTAATAAGGAATTAAAAATAAACTCACACGGAGTACTCCAAACTAAAGCAAACAAATGTTACAACACGAGACAATAATTGTTAATAAGCATGCTCCAAATGTAAACAACTGATTGTTATGCTCCTTAAGGATCACTGCTGTTTTTAAGTCAGTGAAGACTTCAGACTGGGTTTTAGTCTGTAGGATCTTGTTGCACTTCTCTCTGCATCTGCAGCTTTTTGGAAAATATCATTAATGAGGGCATCTCCAAAATGTATTAAAACCTAAAACGTCATGTTATTTTCCTCGCCCGAGTCAGAGGCCTGCAGTCTTAACGCTCGAGCTCCGGAGCTTTGTACAAAGTGGTCAACAAGTTGGTGCGGTCGTCTCAAACCCCAATTTATCTACATTTTCTCTGTAACTCTGCAGCTCTAGAGCCGTAACTTGACATGCGCACAGGAACTCCCCTTACAACGGCCACATACAGGAAGTTTGTCCAGGTCTACATGCAACTCCAAATGATAAAAAGGATTATTTTGTTTTATAAACTGGTCAAAACAAACAATCAACTCAGTGGGACTGCAACAGAAAACTTATGTTCTCACAATGAGTTGCTAACTAGCCTCAAACCAGCGAGGAACTGGACTGAGAGATTAAAAATATGAAAAGACATCAAGTGTTAAGTCTGCGTTTAACTGTGCAGCAGCGTAATGCTATATTTAAGGATTTTAAGTGGGAACGTGTCAAACTGAAGGCCCGCAGGCCACTTCTGGCCTTCTGCAACATCTTATCTGGACCTCTAAGATATTTTAAATGTTTTGGATTTGAAACAGTCTTTTCATTATGGTTTAATAAACAACTGAGCATGCTCAGAGCAGACTTCTCGTGACAGCCAGCTAAACTAAGATTTGTTGGACTTTTTCAGTAATCTTTGATTTTTGACGTGCAGAGAGTCTGTTTTACTGAATTCTCCTCTTCATTTAATCTCAAAATGGTTTGGAGCAGGGTGAAGAAAGCTGATGCCAACAGACTCGATAAACTCATCAAGACAGCTGGCTCAGGTCTGGGAGTGGACCTGCAGTCTCTGACAGAGGTGTCTGAGCAGAGGATGCTGAGGAACCTGCTCCAGATCCTGAAACACATCACAGCCCCTGCATGACACCTTGCACTCTTACTGCAGCACTTTCAGTCGTAGACTGAGACCACCAAGGTGCTCCACAGAACAACACAGGACGTCCTTCAAACTTTTCAACTCCTCCCCCTTTCTACACATAGGACAATAAAATCAGTTAAAATAAACTCTTTAATGTTTCTGTCTGCACCTGACCTGTTGTGGACCTTATTGTTGGTATTTTTATATCTTGTGTGAGTCCTCGTGTACGTTCCTTTGTATTGAAAGTCTTGCACACAACTTCCTGGAAGATCAATAAAGTTCTTTCTTTTCTTTTTTTTTGCGAGTTTTCTTTTCTTTACTGATTCAATTATGATAAAGTAAATTACAAAGAAATACTAGATTAAAAGTAGCTGATGGAAAGTGAGACATGGCAAATAAATACAAATGTGTCCTATTTAAAAACCTTTTTTCTTTAATCGTTAAATTATGTATGTCCTAAACTCTACATTAATGACATTTGGAAAAGATAGTTTGTATTTCTATATTAATATATTCACTTATTACAAAAAAAAACATTATTTCTACATCTCTACAAGCAATATTGGCTGATATGAAACTTTGGCTTGGAGCAAGTTTTATAATTTTGGTGTGCTTGTATAAAAGTGTGACACTTCTGCAATAGAGACAAAAAGATCAGCTGCAGCAACGTAACCATTCACATCGTTAAACCTCATTAGCAATGCAGACCAGGTGGTTTGGGGTCACGTGTCTGGTTTTAGAAGTTATTTACAGTCTATAACAGCAGTTTCCAAACAGACCGGTTCCATACATGACTACTTTCTCGTGGACTAGAGGGGAAGTGAGTTATTTGTACTCATTTTTGTTAGTGTTAGCATTTAGATGAGTCAAGCGTAGGAAAGAGGACCAAACAGAAGTGGTCATTTCTTTCTTTTCAAAATAAAATGTGCAGCCGCCAAATGATTATAAAATATATATTAAAAAATCATTATTTATCTGTTTAGGCTCCTAAAAACTCTAACTCTTCTTTGTGCAGCATTTATTATGATAAGGTGGTTTTGGAAGATCATTTAGATACAGATCCACTTCTTCCTTGTTGTGGCGTGTGAAATTCTGTGGATCTACAATTTTACTTTCTCTGAAGAGCTGCAGTGTTTTTTACACAGAGACGTTTGTTACAACACCCGTCCGGTTTCGGTACAAAAACCATTGGGAGGTTGAAAACTGACCCTGAGCGAGGGGGTTCTGTTTGATGTACTCTCTGCGGACAGAGATGTTTTTGAGGAGGCACTGTCGGGCGTGGGCGCGCCGCTCCTTCACCGGGTCCTTGGCGCACAGAGCGAAGACCGCCAAGTACTCCAGGGGCAGCAGCAGTTTGACGAGAGCCAAGTGCAACTTCTGCGCAAAGATCTGGCGGACCTGGTAGCACTCATCCTGTCAGACGACACCAGCAAAGTTAGAGCCTAATGAAAGTACTTTAAACAGTTCAATCTGAAGGAAAACGTTTAGAATTACTTTTAGGATATAATAAACTGTACACAGATCTGACAAGTGCAAAAAGCAGCTGAAAATGTAAGATGGATGGTGGTTTTCCACCGTACTAACACCAGGAAACAGGTTTCACTCATCACTGAAGCTGTAACTGCTCAACCTTTTTATCTGGCATCTCTTTCAATAGTTGTTAAATGAGAGAGCTCCGAGACAAAACATGAGGTCAAGGGTGAAACTAACATTGATGACAAGGCCGCAGAGCTGAAACTGTTCGGGTGTGATGATTTCATGGTAGCACGGTTCTTGTGCCAGCTTCATGATGGCTGCTCCGGCTGCCAGCCTCAGACGAGACATGTCGGATTTACTGTGAGGAAATAAAAATGAGGAATAAATAACTACACTGGTTAGATGAAGGGCTACAACCCAAAACGCTTCATGTCTCAAGAGTGAATGGAGATACTTGATCTTCTTCTGCTCGGTGAGGTCTCCCTCGCTCACTAGCATGGCGGACAGCAGACGTAGGGTGGAGTTCGCAGATTTGGACAGATTGTTCTTCATTCCTAGTAACCAGCGCACTAAAAGCTTGATGGCCTGAACCTGCAGGAACAGGAAAACTCATGTGTTTTGTCTCCATTGTTAACAAAAAGGCAGAATAATTGAAATCTGTGACATTTTTGAAATGATTCATACAGTTGGTTAACCCTGTAAAGTACTTCGCAGTGCAGGTATGTGGGTCTCTTACCTTTGCTAAAACCTCAGGAGCTACTTCCTCGTCAGTGGTCCACAGCTTCCCATTTTTGTTCCCCGCTGTCTGAAAACACAAAGACAAAGATTATGTTTTTTATGCTTTTGAGTCTGTGTGCATCTGCATTTTTTATGACATTATCTACTGCTGCTATGGTTTGTAAAGACTGCAGTAAAAGGAGATGGACTGTGGTGCTAAAACGTTGCATTAACAACAAGAGTTCCACGTACGGCAGCATATTATACGCCTGTCGACAAACGATTATACAGCAAAACATCAATCTATAGCAATGGCACGGACTGAGGAGCGGCTTCTACCCTGAGGCTGTCGTGACTCTCTAACCAGGAAAAAAAAATCACTGAATCACATGTGGTGTGTACGACAAATAAATCTCTTTGACAAGCTAATATCGTGTTTAATATTTGACCTTAGAGCTGGGGTGATAATAAAAAAAAAAGAGACACACACTAGTGATGGACAGTGATTTTAGTGACAAATTCATTCGAATTATCTTGAGAGAATGAGAAGTTTTGACCCAGACAAGAGAAAGTTTACAGATGCATGGATGGAGATTAGACAATAATACATCAGTCTGTCGACAGGTGTATAAAAATAAAAAGGTAGTCACAAGAAAAGGGCCCACAAGTCCTTTCACCAACACAAGGTCGATCTACTTCAAGTAACAAGCGAGACGACGAACGCCTGAAGTGAGTGTGTGCAAACTGAGTTAAATGCTCCACAGACCCTGTCGTTCATGAGCAGGTCTTTCACGATGAAGTTAGCCACGATGGACTTCATCGGTGAGGCGAACTGATCTGGAGCCAGCATGGCTATATGGCCCAGGGAGACGAGCGGCGTGATGAGCAACTCTGGGAAGTCTGAGTCCAGGCTGCGCGACAGAGGCTGTGCACAAAGAAACAAACGTTTCCTGGTAAACAAACGTTCTGTTGCAGCATGGGCGGGAAAAAAAGGCTAGTTGACAAATAAAAATCACACTTCAATACAAAGACTGTTGGACTGTCTGAAAATAATTCCCCACCTCAAAAATCTGTGCCAGCTGCACCTCCTTGTTGTTGAAAATGGCGTGTATGCAGTGGACAGCCTGCTTGGCCTGGTGAGGTGTCCCCCGCTTGGCTTTCTGATGCAGGATGGGAATCAGTGTCCTGAAGGAAATAACCACACAAAGAGATCAAACAGGCGCAGCAAAGGTCTGTGGTAATACTCCAGACTTGTGCACAAGATGGGGAAGAAATGATCCACTGTGTATATAAAAGTAAAACATCTGGCTGCAGGAGTTCTATCAAATAAAAACAGCTTTTCATTGTAGAATTATATCCTGGAAACAAGGTATTTGTTTACGTCTTGACAAGTTATTTTTCTGTCCTGAAAGCACACAAGCACACTTAAACTGATTAAATAGATTAACGAGTTATCTTTCACCACAACACTTAACATTCAAACTGATGCTTCTAACAAAAAAGCATCTATCAAATACTTCTGTGAAAGCGAGATGAGACATGCTGCAGACACACGGTGGGCTTCAGTTTATACACACTGCGTCATATTTTTAGAGCTTCAGCTGCATCTAAAAAAATTAGAACATCGTGGAAAAGCACAATGTTTTTGTCAGTCATTTCAGAAAGTGAAACATACTCAGATTCATTACACAGAGTGAAACATCTCAAGCCTTTATTTTGTGTAATTTTTATGATTTTAACTCACAAATAATAGTAAAAAATTCAGCCTCAGAAAATTAGAATATTGTGCAGAGGTTCATCATTATAAACTCCAGGTGTCTCACCCTGATCAGCTGGTGAACTCCTGGGCATGAGCTACAAACATCTCATTCTTTAAGTCCAGCCACTCCTGAACCAGAGACAACATCAGAAGTGTCTTACCTGCTGAGGAGACAAAGAACTGGACTGTTGCTCAGAGGTCCAATGTCCTCTTTTCAGATGAAAGTAAATGTTCATGTCAGTTCTGGAGGAAGTGGAGAGGTCCAGAATCCATGTTGATGAAGTCCAGAGAGAAGTTTCCACAGTCAGTGATGGTTTGGATCCATGTCCTCTGCTGGTTCTGGTCCACTGTGTTTTCTGAAGTCCTCAGTCCACACAGCATCTAGCAGGACATTTTAGAGACTTCATGCTTCTTCTGCTGACGAGCTTCATGGAGATGCTGGATTCATTTTCCAGCAGGACTCACACGGACAAAGTACCAACAGCTGGCTCTGGAATATTCTAACTTTCTTTTGGGTTTTCATTATTATCTGTAAGTTATAATCATCAAAATGACAAGAAATAAAGGCTTGAGATGTTTCACTCTGTGTGTAATGAATCTATATAAAACGAGTTACACCTTCTGAAACGTTGGACGTGTTTCACGTTATTCTAAATATTTGCGATGCACCTGTAATATAAACTCTGAGCAGCTGCATAAAGATGTTCGTCAAAAGAACACGGTCTCTTACGATCGTATCTGTGGTAACTCGGTCTCTATCTTCTGCCCAGTGTTTCTGAAAATTTGGATGGCAGCCTCGGCCACCTTGTCATCCTCCATCTTCAGACACTGGAGCAGAGACTCGTAGGTCTCGGCCGAGTGAAACGCTGTGGGATGTGTGAATGACAGGACCTACAAACAGACAGATATATAGTCATTTTCCAACATTACTTTGGTAGTAGACTTTTCCTTAATGTTTACTAATTGTTATCCAGCCAACTATTTTTCTATCAGTTGCATTAATGGGTTAGTTTCATTTGTTTAATTATTATTATTATTATTTTTTACCTTGAGCAGCTCCAGGCCGGAACGAATTGCCGTGTCAGGCGTGACACCTTCCTCATCATCATCAGCTGTTCCCTCAATGGATTTATTTAGCAGCTTTACCAATGCACTGAAGTGAAACGCAACAATCATCACTAACTTTACAGTGATATCAAGATTATCCACATGTTTTCTGCCAGTTTGAAAGTCTTAAGATCAAAACACTGATTGGACCAAATAGTCCCACAGACTTTTCTGAACGCGGCATGTGTCATTCAGAGTGAGACTGCTCTCTCTGGGTGTTTTTCCATAAAGAAGAAAGGGTTAAAGAGGCCAGAGTGAGGCCTGCAGCTACACAACACCACCACTAGGTGTCTCAATGAATGACAAAAGCCCTTCAGTGGTGAAGAGCTGCACAATAAAATGGACAGACAAGACATGAAACACTGTGTGGCTGAGAAATCAGACACACACCGAGCTTCTGTGCAGTTAAATCTGAAGGAACAGAATCACCAAACACATCTAAACTATAATCCAAACTGACTGGATTTTAATCCATTCAGATATGAAGAAGTAATAATAAAATAAAATCTGGCTCCCGGGAGGTTTCTCTGACCTGATGGCCTCAGAGTCGATGTGAACCGGAGCGATCCGCTCCAGCAGGAACTTGACCATCTCCAGGAACGGGTTGGTGGGCTGCTTTGGGAATGTCAACTTCCGAGTGATCTCCCTCTGCGCACAAGTACACGGTAAACACAACGTTTATGCTTTGTTTGGTGTCTGTATCCGCTTACATACTCCAGCAATTACATCATGAGGTCTCTTTATACAAAGTCTTCTAAAACGCAAGGTTTTCTTAAAGAAAATAAAACAACAACAACTGCCCACTAAATTTTTACCCCTCATTGTTGAAAAGAAACTGAAGTATACAAGTTTTTTTTTAAATAGAATACAACTAATGTCAAACGTGTGTGTTCGTTAATGTTTATTATTGTTATTTTTTTAATATAAATTATTGACGCCAGACAAAAGCATGGGTGTTCTCGTCTGAAACAAAATTGAGTTTTTATTCTTAAACACTAAAGTCTGGTTCAGTGTACAGTCTGCAGTTGTTCTCACAGCTTTTTAGCAAAGTTCATGATTATTTGTAAAGAAACCAGAGTTTTGAGCTCATCCGGGGTGAAATATGAGCTGAGAAGGATGGAAGGAGACCCGTTACTAACATCACCATGTGTGTTTGAAAGGTAAGAGGGAGAGTGAAATGAAGAATGCCGTCTCACCACACAGATCTCGGCCTGCTTGCAGGAGCAGGTGGGACTGATGAGCACCTCCAGCTGGACTCTGAGCTTCTCATCCTCACTCAGAACCTGATTGAATTTCTTCATGAAGTCCTGGGCCTTCCCAGCATCTGGCAGGTTCTCTGCATCAGACAAGGAAGTTGGTTACAGTGATGCAGAGGAAACCTTACAAAAAAATAAAAATAAAAAAATCAAATACTGCAGGTTTACATCGAACTTACTGGCGATGTTCATGAGCTTCACAAGCATTGCCGTGCTGCTGGCTTCAGACTGGCAGGAAGAGGGAAAATCATGTTATAAACGCATTTGGATTCTCATCTTTCTACGGGTTTAAAACAATTAGTGGCGCTCGCTCACCACCGGCAGCTTGTGAAGATCGAGCAGCTCTTTGACGAGGCCTCGGAGCATGTTCTGACACTTCCACATCTCATTCAGGGCCCTGAAAGCAACGATCCATTCCACACGGAGAAAACAAGAGAAAATCAATGCACATAATACGGACGCGCTGCCCCATTAATGCCTTGTTTTTAAGTCGTGGGTGGATGTAGGCTTAAGATTTGACCCACCTTTAAAGCTTCTGGATCAATACACAGGTCAATATTCATGTATAAAATATAAAAAAAATAAGCTGTGTGTATTGTAGGGAGATGAAAATGTAGGAGTACTAACTTGACAGCGTTGGCGTCAAGGCAGGCGTACAGGTAGTACAGACACTTCATCTTCTCCTCTGTTTCAAGACTGTGAGGGACCATGTACTGGGCAAAAATCTTCTCTACTAATAACCTGCGCGAAAATACATTTTAATTATTAGATTAAACAACAAGAGCATCGCATACGACACATTATACGCCCATCTACAAACTATTATACAGCAACGTATAGCAATGAGCCAGACAAAAAAGACCTTCTATATTTGACCTAGCTTTGTGACCTCAACCATGAAGCTGGGGTGATGAAGCGTGTGCGACACTCGGTCTAGTGTTGATGTATACATGAACCAAGTTTCATTAAAATGTGTTGAGCAGATCAGAAGTTATGGACCGGACAAGAAAAAAACTTGTGAACAGATGGACGCTCTTTTGATGAGTGTAAAATAAAATAAACCTTTGGAGGAGACAGATCTGACAGCTCTGCTGTTTTATTAAGATCGTGTGCATCTTTAGCAGGGGGGGGAGGGTTTACATTCTGATGCTATAACTTTCTAATAAATTTAGCTTGTCTTGTGTTTTTCCTTTAAGCTATAGCTTATTAACAAAATAGTTCTTTGTCCTGCACAAAGCGTATTGCGTCTTTAAATCTAAATCGTGCGTGTGCTCTCACTTGTCGTCGATGCTGTTCTGATAGTAGATGTGCAGCAGTTTGTCTTTGATCCAGCTGATCTTCTGGGCAGACTCCTTTCCAGCCTCGTGGTGCAGACAGTACTTCTTGTAAAGCTGAGCCAGGCCTATCATGGCCTCCTTACGCACACGCCACTGCACAAGGAGTTTGTTATGGGGGGTGGGGGGAAACAGATTGAAGAGGAAAGACTTTAATTAGGATTGCTAACGGTGCTACCTGCTGCTCAGAAATTATTTATCTATGACACAAACTGCTGTAATCCTACGCTGTACGTAGGATTATTATTTTTACATGCTGTATCATTCGTCCTACCCTCTTGTCAAGCGTCCGCTCTCGGACAAAACCCAACAGCTGGTCATTGATCAAATTCAGGTCCTTCTTTCCAGCATTGATGATGGTGACGATCACGTCATGGCGAATGGCTTCCTCCGGGTCGTGGGAACGCACTTTTAAATACTCTGTACAAACAACACGCGAGCACATTGATGTTAATGAAGACTTGCACACTCGTGTGAGATACAAAACCACAAAGACGAGCTGAAGCCCACCTGTCAGGTCTCGTGCCAGGTCAGGGTGGTTCATGAGGCAGTGGCTTGCAAACTTTACACACTCTAACCTAACTGGGACGTGGATGTCGTTAAATCTGGAGGAAAGCATCAGATGTGTGTAAAGAATTTAACTGAAACTGTGAGATCTAACACATAAATCAGCTCAGGCACATTAGATGTTGACGTGAAGGTCAACATAAAAAAGGACTCAAATATCCTCATCTGTACATTTCTTCTGTAAACCAAAATGTTCCCTTCTAAAATAATTGTAATAAATGCTAGCTAATGTTCTCAGTTTACCTGTTTTTGGCCTATTAGCTCTTAAATACAAGAACAGGCTCACTGAATAAACTCGCTGTGATTCCTGCGATCACATGTTCAGTAAAGCGCTGACGCTCCTCACCGTCCTAAGAAACACTGCCACAGTGGTCGGTTCTGCGAGGCCAGCTCCGAGTCTTTGGCCCCAAATAACTTTGCTAACAACCGAACAACAGCCAGACGCTCTTCACCGTCGTTGCTCTGCAAGCAAAAACACATACAATTTAAGCGTTTATTAAATTAAACCCTGAATTGATTTTCCTTCACTCATGCTGCATACGCAACGTCTTAAAGGAACAACTGGATTTAAAATTTCTTATTAAACTTTTTCATTTTACTAGCGGAGCAATGAACTGAGACAAAAACAAGCTAAAATGAGCTGAAAATTAATTAAAGCTCCCCAAAACCTTTTAAATCCATAACAACATCTGAAAGACACAAACATAAAGTGTGGAGTGTCGTTTTATTTTATTTTTTTTAGAAGTTGAGTGTTGTGTTGACCTTAAGTTTAAACTCCAGCTGAGGCATGACTGAGGTAAGCAGCATGGGGTCGATGGCAAACAGTTCCTGTATGAGGTCAAACACGTGCTCCGAGAGGTCACTGACTGACGACTTCCCCATCACTAAAACCTGATTAAAGAACTGGGAATACACAAACATTTGCATTTTCAGTGAAAACGTGTTGAAAAGCTGAAACTAAATTGTTTCAAGTCACAACAATCAGAAACAAAGCTAACATTAAAATGGTAAAAAGAAGCCAAAATTGGCTAAATTAAAAGTGAAGAGCTAAAATGAACAAAGGCTAAAATTAGCAGCATGAAAGCTAAGAACTAAAACCAGCAGTAGTTAAAAGCAAAAATGAGCAAAACAGTACCTAAAGGCTAAAATTAGCAAGACCATAGCTAAAACCTAAAACTGAAGTTCACTGAAGTACCGGTAGATGTCAAAGATGCCTTCTATGAGGAAAATGTAAATAAAGCTGAAAAAAAAAAGCTACAAAAACAAAACCACAATGTCCAGAACGAGCTGAATGTATAAATGACTGACATCGCTGTTCACTAAAGTAGTTAAAAGTTAAATTCTTAGTTCATAGTTAAAAGTACTGAACTTGATATTTTAGGAAAAACTAAAACAAAACTGAAGAAACAGATAAATGGTGGAGAAAATAAAATTAAAACGAGACGCTTCTCACGTTTGCAATGCAGGTCTCAATAGTCTGGACCGTCCGCTTCAGCAGAATCTTGGCAAGATCATAGGCCTGCTTGTTCAGACTCTGTTAAAAGAAACACTGATGAGTTAGTTTAACTTCAAATAAAGAAGTCCAGAGACAAACAGAATCTGAGCTTCTGCTCAGCGTGTTGACAGTGTTGTGTTTTTCATTAGTAAAAAAAGAAAAAGAGAAGCTCACAAAATGTTTCCAGTCACCTCAAAGCAAACTTTGAATGGTGCAACAGCTACACAACATACACTGCAGAGGTTCTGGAGACTTGCCTTGAGCGCAGGAATGAGGTTAATGAGGATTGTGTCCAGCAGCTCTTGTGTGACTCCGTCTCCCTCCATGATGATGGAACTCATCAGGTCTATCATGTGCAACTGCACCTTCTGATTATGGTTGTTGCTGATGAGGAAGAAACTCCAAAACATTAACGCCAAGTCATATTATGCAATGAAACAAGCAGAGCAGGATCAATCATTTGATTTTAAAAAGAGGATTACGGTAATAATTATTTTGACATAACGCTTAAATAAATAGGAGGCAATTAGCCACAACATTAAAACCACCTGTCTAATACTGACAAGCTGTTGCTTGTGTCATCAGAGCAGCTCTTTAAAAACTTGCATTCATGTTTGACGCAGATCCTTTGGGTCGTAAACTTTGCCGGGGGGGGGGGCTGTGTGGCTCAAGACTACCCCAGGCCATCTGAGCCATGCTCGATTGGGATAAACAAGAGGTAAGCCGATGTGTCCCGTTGCTGACGGATTTCAACAGTGAAAGTTTGTAGTTTTCGATAAATGTTTTTCTGGACTAGAATTGAACGGGAAACAAAGTCAACCTTAATGTTTTTAGTGCAATATATTCAAGTTAGTAGGAGTTACACTGTGGAGAAGAACGTGGTGAGCTGTATAAGGGAGTTTTATTTATTTTTTTCTTGTCCGAGGCAACGCAGTGATGGATTCTGGCAAGCGGAAGCAATTTTACCAACCACCAGGTGCACTGATGGAGCCAGGGGGTGGCCACTGGTGGCCTTGACCACCATAAATGAATCTTCAGTCACCCCACTGACTAACACAATTATGTGAGGAAACTATACTTTTTATCAATGGAAAAAATGGCGGGGAGTGGTGGCGCAGTGGTTATAGATGGTGGGCCTGTGATCGGAAGATTGCCAGTTCAAGCCCCGGTACTGACAACATCAAAAAATGTGGGTGGAAAAAGGTGAAACACCCACACCTGCCTCCACCCTCATTTGCCCCACCCCTCACCTCCCCAAACATGTCTCTCTTGAAAATGAGTTCTCGTGGCTCATTGAGACTACCTGGATAAATAAAGGGTAAATGAAAAAAAATATATATATTTTTTGTAAACTTTAATATTATGACTTAATCTCAAAAACGAGAAACCAAAATTAAAAAAAAAAAAAAAGTCCTCTATTATTTTACTTTGAGATGCAACTCAAAAGAAACACAAATACTGTATATGAGAAAACAAACCAAAACAAACAGTTGGCACATGAAAAACAGATTTATTGATTTAGGTTTTTAGGTGACATATTGCAGACATTTGTGACGGGGATCTTTACGATGTTTAGTATCAACTATTTAGAAAATATTCCATCAGTTTTCTTAAGAATGTTTCTTTTCTTTTTTTTTTTTTAGTTCTCTCTAGTTTGTTGAAAACCTAAAGGCTGCCTCAGCTAGTCCAGTTTATAAAAGTTTGAACAGCATGAGCATATACAACTAGTCTGATAGAGTTGTACACACCTGAAGCCTGCAGAAGCTCAAAGAGCTGAGGGCACGTCGATTACTTCTGATATATGACCTAATTCAGTCACAGTGAATTCATGTTTTAAGTCAATTAGATGACAGGAGAAATCTGCTCACATAATAAGCATAGGCAATAAATAAAAATAAAAAAATCAAACATTTTTCCTCCTTCCATGACAATACAATTTTATAAACATTTACATTTTATTAATCCTGGGAGTAAGATAAATAATTACCATATTTTTCGGACTATAAGGTGCCACTGGATTATAAGGTGCATTAAGCGAAACTAAACAGTCAGTTAAGTCAAATTTTAATTCAACTCATTCACAATAACTCTCAACATTGTTCAGTCGTACTACATAAAATTGCTTCGAGGTCAGTAAGCACAACCAGAATCAATACATAAAGCGTACTGGATTATAAAGCTCACTGTCAATTTCTGCACCTTATTGTCTGAAAAATACAGTATGGTAATGCTGGCGTTTTAACCAAAGATGTGTTAAGAAATTATTTGGGGGGAAAAAAATAATCATTTGCAACATCACAAGATGCTCAGGGAATATGTTTTGAATGACCCTCAGCCACTACCACATTAAACTTTAGCTCAATAAATGTAAAGAATAATTAAAAAAAAAGTTTATGTGTTGTTCCTGTTGTCTGTTAGCTGAGACGACCAGCTCTAATCCCGAAGTTATTTAATCCAATGATTTCACCCTAAAAATTTCAATTAAATTCATTCAGTGATTCATGAGATATTTTGCTTAAAGACTGACACAAACAGGTGTGGGCATAAATAATATTATCCTTTGCTTTTTACCAGCAGGTGATAAATCCGCTTCAAACTCTGCTACGTCTGACGCAGACGTCAAATCTTTTTAAGCTACAGCCGTCTGCTTTTTCAAATATTAGGGATCTAAAGTTCAGGTAGAGACTTTTGTTTGATTGCTATGAGAAGTAAGTCACATGAAATTGTCCTTGATAAAACCCTGGGACAGACCCCACCCCCTCCAGGCTGCTGCAGAGCTGTTTTAATGACAGGCAGAAGGTCTAATAAGTCCCCTCCACTGTGTGGCACCAAGTCAACAAATTCCATCTAACTAAGACTTCCAATTATCTGAATCCCTTTGATCTGTGCTATCATGCTGCTTTTCTGGAAGCTTGCAAACGTAT